>VXBW01003498.1:215356-299419 GCA_013400375.1 Thinocorus orbignyianus | reverse complement strand
ACATAAGAAGTTCCACCTAAACACGAGGAGTAGTGTGGCAGAACCCTGGAACAGGCTGCCCAGAGAGGTGGTGGAGTCTCCATCTCTGGAGACATTCAAAACCTGCCTGGACAAGTTCCTGTGCAACCTGCTCTAGAAGGACCTGCTTTGGCAGGGGGATTGGACTAGAAGATCTCCAGAAGTCCCTTCCAACCCCACATCATTCTGTGACTCTGTGAAAAGATATGTAGACATGGTGTTAAGTGGTGAACTTGGCAGTGTCAGATTTGCAGCTGAACCCTATGATCTTAAGTGTGTTTTCCAACCTAAATGATTTATGATTCTATGAAAACCTTCTTAGTCAAAACTACACTACATTGAAGAACAACTTTTTTTTTTACTTCAAAAACTCTTTTTTTTTTTTACTTCAAAACTGTGTATCTGATACTTTTTATATTGAACTAAAACATTCATGATGTTTAGATAAATGTTTTGAACAACTTATACATTAGCAGTTTAGTAGAGAAGTCCAATATGTAAGGCTATTGTTTCTATTATCAATAATTTTCTATGCCAGAATTCATTACAAAGACTACTGCACTCAAATGCATAATATCTAGAAAGAGGAAGAAAATAAATGTTTTCAAGACAATTAATTTGGTTTGGAATCTTCTTTTTCAAACAGTTACTGTACTATTTCTAGGCAACAACAAAAAAATAACAAAGAATAAAGCTCTTGATTCTCCAGCCTGAACATTTACGACAAACTCCGTTCCAAAACCCATAAAGATTATAGCTCATTAAACAATTACCTAGTTTACCTATAAAGATTACTGGGCATGTATGTTTATATCTAAATAAACTTACTGGTTTTCCAAAGAAGCAGTAATTCTGAATGATTAATTTACAAAGCTTTAAAAAAGCATAAGAAGTTCTGGTAGACTACCAGGCTGTTAGCCCCCACCCCCAAGAGATATTCAAGATGATCTTATTTTCAAATCTATGCCACAGGTAATATATTCCATTTGATTCATTCAAGATTTAGACAGGCAATAAATGCTGAAGGAAATTACCACATAAACGACATTCCTTAAAACTAGATGGGCCTGAGAATGGAAGACCTGCTATTTTATACAAGCAATAATATTCATCCTGTACTCAAATAACAGTGTTCTGGGGAAAACGAAAGGACAGCTCTCTGCTTTCCACTTCTTCAGAAAGTAAACAGGTAAAAATCAGTCTAAAAGACTTCTTGAAGTTAATTGCAGCCATGAGTATAGATCTTTACTACCTTTAGCTTAGAACCTTAAACTGACTTACAGATTCTTCAAGTATAAGCTCTGAAACTGCATGAGGGGTTTTTTATACCTTTTAGACAACTTGATGCCCAAGCACAAACAGCATTCACAGACAACACACGCAAGACTATGGCTACATTAAACTAAATTAATTCCACTTTCTTGCATTGTGGACTTGTTTATACAACATCAAGATTTTCTACAGAGATCATTCTTGTAAAGATTTAAGCACTTATATGTATCTATCTGAAACAGATGTAGTATTTCAGCAGAATACGAATTAGCAGATTTTTCAGGAAAAAAAAAAAAACTTAATTGCCAATGGGAAAAAAAATTAATACATGGACTTGAAATGATCTTAAGCAAGGAATCTTCCTCTCTGGACTTATCTGACACCTGACTAGGGTCAAAACCTTCAGTGTAGAACAACACGTGGAAGTTATTTTACTTTCTGTACACAGGGGTTCTGTGAAGGATCCGGCAGTATAAAGAACTTTGGGCAGACTTCCCCTTTTGTGGCAAAAAAGACATGCAAAAGGCTGAGAGAACAGCAGCTTTCAAAAGTATGATCTCAGTACTGAAATAAATCTGGTTTCTTCTTGTTTTAATTATTGTTTAATTATTTGCAGACTGCATTTTTTTGTGCCAATGTAATACTAGTTCACCAAGTTGAAATATGCATGTTAAGTACTTCAGAGCATTTTACAGTAGATGGCAATGCAAGAACGACCAAAAGAACATTCCTGCAATTTCAGTCCAAATTAATCTTTAAATGTGATTTTAAGAAGATTTTTCTATTAATTTTTTTTTTTTTTCTTGCAATAACAAGTACCCAAGAACTGAACGTTGTGCTTCAAAGACAAAACAACCTACAATTTTCAGTTGTGGCTGACAGCAGGCTGTTGTGTAGAGGAAAGAAATTCATTGCAGGGGGCATTCATTTCACAAAGTTTTGTTAGTGATTAACTAGACTGCACTTGAAATGCTGTCCTATAGACAATGTCTAGCTCCTTCAGCCAGAGCAATTGTTAAAATCACTCAATTCAAAATTCAGCTTGCTCTACCATAAAACCCACAAGAATGGTATAATTTTTCAATCACAATTATTGTATTGTTCTTATACTATACTGGTACTGTTTTACTTGCCTCTTCACTCTTTAAAACTTTTATTAATGACATCAGCAGTTTCATGGTATTAAAAAGCTCAAAGTCATTCCCATCTTCACTTCATACAGTTTGAATCTTTTTCCCTACATCACATTTGGTCACACATAGAAGAGGAATGTAGGCTTTTTTAAGGCAGAAATATTTCATTTTTTTAGTGAAAATTGACCTAGTAAACCCTAAAGATGTACGAAGATGAATTAAGACATAACTTGACGGTTCTCTCTACCTTTCATCAAAACATAAATGAGTTCACTGTATTTCTGCATGCGATTCTGGTATCCTGCACCAAAAGTGTATATCAACACTACTTAACCTAACCTTAACATTTATATGTTTGGTGAATTAGCACATTGCCTGGCAGCTCATAGTTTCAAATAAGTTATTACTAGGTAAACCACAGAAATGGTTTAAAATGGAGAAGATTAAGAACACATTGAAATAGAAAGTGATTGCTGCATGCTGTGTTCTAGAAACAAGCAACGAACAAAACAAGGAAAAACTATAAATCAGGAACAGAACATCCTGAGTGCCATTATGCAGCACATGAAGGACATCCAGGTGATCAGACCCAGCCAGCACGGCTTCGTGAGAAGCAGGTTGTGCCTAACAAACCTGATCTCCTTCTATGAGAAAGCAACCGGCTTGGTGGATGAGGGAGAGGCTGTGGATGTTGTTTACCTGGACTTTGGTAAAGCCTTTGATACAGTCTCCCACAGCATCCTCCTGGAGAAACTGGCTGCCCATGGCTTGAGTGGAGAACTCTCTGTTGGGTTAAAAGGTGGTGGGAGGGCCAGTGGTGGCAAATGGAGTTAAATCCAGTCTGTGGCTAGTCACGAGTAGTGTTCACCAGGGCTTGGTACTGGGGTCAGTTCTCTTTAACATCTTTATCAAAGATCTGGACAAAAGGATCGAGTGTACCCTCAGTAAGTTTTGAGATGACACTAAAGTAGGCGGGAGTATCAGCCTGCTTAAGGTCGATAAGAAAGGCTTTGCAAAGGGATCTGGACAGGCTGGATCGATAGGCTGAGGCCAGTGGGATGAGGTTAAATAAGGCCAAGTGCCAGGTCCTGCACTTGGGTCATAAGTGGCCTGGGGAAGAGTGGCTGGAGAGTTACTTGGCAGAAATGGACCTGGTGGGTGTTGGTCAACTGCCAGCTGAACATGAGCCAGCAGTGTGCCGGGGTGTCCAAGAAGGTAAACAGCATCCTGGCCTGTATCAGGAACAGCATGGTAAGTAAGGCTCGGGAGGTGATCATCCCCCTCTGCTCAGCACTGGTGAGGTTCCATCCCAAGTACTCTGTCCAGTTTTGGGCGCCTTATCATAAAAAAGCCATTGATGTGCTGGAGCATGTCCAGAGAAGGGCAACAAAGCTGGGAAGGGGTCTGGGGAGTAAGCCTTATGAGGAGAGGCTGAGGGAGCTGGGGTTGTTCAGTCTGGAGAAGAGGAGGCTGAGGAAAGACCTTACTACTCTCTACAACTACCTGAAATGAGACTGTAGAGAGGTGGGGGTCGGTCTCTTCTCCCAAGCCACAGGTGATAGGACAAGAGGAAATGGCCTCAAGTTGCACCAGGGGGGTTTCAGATTGGATATGAGGAAAAAATTTTACACAGAAAGGGTTATTAAGCATTGGAATGGGCTGCCCAGTCACCACGCCTGGAGGTATTTAAAAGACAGGTTGACATAGTGCTTAGTGATGTGGTTTAGTGATGGGTTGCTGTTTTTTATCAGAGTTAGGCTGAGAGTTGGACTAGATGATCTCAAAGGTCCCTTCCAACCTAGACAATTCTATGATTCTAAGGATAAAATTGCACATTAAAATCTGCAGTCCTCACAGTGAAATTTGTTTTCAGTTATTTGCGTGCTCAATTGAATTTATAGAAGTAAACAGTATTACTCCATCTTCAAAACCGACTAAACATAAGC
The DNA here is from genome assembly GCA_013400375.1 of Thinocorus orbignyianus. Classification (NCBI taxonomy): domain Eukaryota; kingdom Metazoa; phylum Chordata; class Aves; order Ciconiiformes; family Thinocoridae; genus Thinocorus; species Thinocorus orbignyianus. Next base: position 295,050 of record VXBW01003498.1, on the reverse strand, counting down.
AGAAGAGCACAGAAGCACAGGGGGCAGTACCCTAACTCTACAAGTAAGTGCTGAGATCTACCATTGCCCTAAGTAGTATGGTCAGTCCACTTGCACACTATGAGATGCAAAGAGAAGTGCTTTAAGTAATAATAAAGAGAATACAAGGAGAAAGTCTGAGAAACAGTGGAAAAAGAAAGGCAACAGCTAAAGCTGCCAAGAGCACTTTTCAAATAACCCAGACTCTGGAGTTACTGTAATAGCCTCTATCTATGTCTTGGTTTTGTGCATCAAATACCCAGTGCCACAGTGTCAGGTGCAATAAGTATTTTACTCACATTTACAAGTATTTTCGGTAAAGGAATGTCAAGTAAAGTTGTGAATTATTAACATTTAAGAGTGAAAAATGGTGGCAGAATGCACTTTTTTTGCAAGCAATACTGTTTGCCAATACTCAAGCACATTTTTCCCCACAAGGTACTATATTTCCCATGGGTTTTGGGTTTGGGTTTTCTTTTTGTTCCTCCATGGGATTACAAGGAGGTCCCATCCCAAAGTACAACTAAGATTTAGACTAATCATTTTCTACCTGGCAAAAATCCAAATACTAAGTCAAGTAGTATAATATAATTAGTAGCTTGGAGTTATTTTATTGTATGTATTGTCTTGTGAAGCAAGTTCAACAGTGCATCAAACTACGACTGTGACACATCTCCAATGGTTAACCAAGGTACTCCCTTCCCATATTCTCAGCATCAACTAATTGCTTTTATCCACTGGGAGGTGTGTTCTCAGATCATTTCCATCAACCACAGAAAACACTTTTGTGAAGGTCCTACCAAATCAGACAGTCCAAAAACGGCTGCTAAACTTAGTATTGACTGAAAAGTCTGAATATCAAAACCAAGTAGTAACTTCAGCATTAAATTTTAAAATTACTCTGTCCCTGCAGATCTCTAGGATTACTCATAACCTTCTGTGAATTCTGTAAAGATACTGTGGGATTACAGCATGTCTTAATTGATTTAATCTCTAAGGACATGCAAATACAAAAGAGCCCTAATGAAGGTAATTATATAGTAAGAATTAATAATGCATAGACCAGATACACAGAAAATTAGTATTTGAACTGTTTAATCTAATTTTGTCTTCTCCTCAGAAAGAGCTTACAAAAATGAGAAAAAGGCAAGAATCTCCAAAACAGAACAAGTCATTTAGTGTCATCTACCATCTGTCTGGTAGACCAGAGCTGCCTCTTCTCCTTATTTAACAGTATCAAAACTTATTCAATATCCTCACATAAAGATTACTGTAATATTTAACAATTCAAGATATTCAAATAACAGCTTATTTTTATGTAGCATCTTTGTTTCTAAAGGACATGAAACTACCTAAACTGCATGAAACTACCTCAATTGTCAGTTAGAAAAATAATTCAACTATAAGTAATGCATACCATAAGAAAGAAAAAGTGAAGGAAAGAGAGAAAGTCCAGCCAAATAACATACAGTTGGCAAAAAAAAAAAAGAAATATCTGACACCAAAGGGGAGTTTACGCAGGAATAATAAAATGAGCTGAGCTGAAATTGGTTCTGGCATTGGTGGTTATTTCCGCTATAGTTAAATAAAATTCTGATATTTAAAGATTAAAAAACCTATGATTTCAGTTCTCTTTCACTGTTTACACTGCCAGTGTAAAGGAATGCTAAAGGAAATCCCAAATCCCATACTTGAAGAAAATCACCAAAACGGGGAAAACAGGTTTTATTCCGAAAGTACCCTGAAAATTGAGAAGACAGGGACTCAAATTGTATTCCATTTTAAACAATAATAAAGATACTTTTTAAAAAGTAATAACTTCAAATAATATCTTGTAACTTGTCCCTCAGAGGTGGATAGTAAGCAGAAGAATCAAAATCCCTAATTTTACATTCCATCTTATTAAAAGATTAGAAGTTATCTCTGCAGCAGCAATCAGTTTTGCAGATTCACATGCCTAGTAAAGCAAAGATAACAAAGTTTAGCCTAACACTGATGGCACAAGTTTCTGCTCTAGTTCCTTCTATGACAGCAAATTTAAAAGAAGAACTTAAATAGAAAGATTTAAAATCAAAAGTTACATTATCAGCTTTGTCACCCACTCACCACAATCCTGGCCATGTTTCTTTGTGTCCACTATCCCATTCATAACATACCCAGTTCCCTAAAACGCTTTGACTTCTGTAATGCAATTCCAGAATAACAAATAATTATGTAACACTTTTTTTTTTTCTTTTGAGGCTTTTATTTTCCAACACTTTTTATTTTATTTGAGAAACCATCATCTTTATTTTCTTTGCCCACTCTTGACACATGCAGTTACTTATCACATGGAGGAAAATGGTTAGTTTATCACTACTATCTGAGGATTCTGCATTTGGACTTTTGATTTAAAAAAATTCCAAGGCCAAAGCAAAAGAAAACAAATCCACTCATTTCAGATCACTTTCCTAGACTTTCCATAGTAGTTTAATCCCATAAAATCTGAAGTAAAGCCTGTTAGATATAAAAGAAAAGTGCAAAGCTCCCAATTTAAGGACGAGTTACAACTCATTAAAGTAAGGACACATATAATTTGAAGCATTAGAAAGTATGCTGAAATATAATTAGTGGCTATGAATCAAATCTGGATGGATTAAACTAATTCCTGGAATGCTATTATGGAGAGTACCTTGTGGAGAAAGAATGATCCTTCTGTTTGCACAGCAACTAAACAGCATCAATTTACTTTTAAAATTGACATGAATAGAGATAAAGGCCCAGCATTTCAAAATGTGGCTTTCTAAATATAATCAGCCTGAATTATGCCTGTTTCACACTGCCGTACTTGCAACCTGGTTACAGGCAGCAGGGATAAGGCTGCACTCAGCTTATTTCACTGCTTAATTTATATGGTAATTACCACACCACAGCCAGAATGGAGAGCATCTGCCAAAACTGAAGGCCTCAGAATAATAAAACTGACATGTGCTGTGATATTGTTGAAGTGCTGACTAAGAAACTTCTTTTATCTCCTCTCGAAGCTATAAAATGGTATTCGTGTTATTACTAGCAGGGCATTTTAACAGCCTTGCATTGACAGCAATTATGTAACACATGCACAAAACAATAGAGTTTCACATCACTTAATAAATCCTTGAGCTCTCTTAGCTCCAGATCACTCGCTGGCTGGATTTTATGGTCTGGTAGTTCTATCTGACCTTCAGAACACTGAAGGATACAAACCACAAAAGCACTAGAAAATTATTAGAAATAACTGGCTTTCCTTCCTGTTAGATCTACTTCATGAAGAGGGCAGGATGCATAATCATGGAGGTTAATTAAAAGATTTGCTCACTCACTTTTAAAGATTTGCTCACTCACAGCTAAATGCTGTTGTGAACCTTTGGTATTAAAACAAGTGAGATACAGATATTGCTTCTCCTACCAAGAACATCCTAACAGCAATTCCTACAGTATGAAACAAAAGAACAATCTAATTTATGATCCGCTAATTTTTATGAGAATAAAATCACATTATTAATGTAATAAATCTAAATGTGCAGTTGATTTTCCTGCTGATATTATCAATTAATTTTCCAATAATATGCTTTATTTTTTTAGCTTTAATAAACTGCGCCTGAAACTCCTAGATTCTCTACCAAAGCTTCATGAACAAATTAGAAACATTCTGTTATAAAGGTTTAAAAAACAAATTGCCAGAGAAGAAAGTACGGGCAAAGTTAAAAGGTCATTTTTGTATAACAACCTATACTAAAATATTATTTCACATGGCACCAATCCTCCCCTCCTGCAATCACAAATTATTTGAGATGTGCACCCATTCAAAACCAAATAATGCTGTTTCACCTTCAGAAACTAGACAGTCACTGAAAGTCACTTGGTAATGAGATAGAGACTAAAGAAGCTACTACCAAATCTATCTGTATCACTATTTTAAACACTGGGAAATCAGTTTTCTTAATGCTTACAACAGGAAAGACATTCATTTGAACAACGATAATTTGCATGAATTCATCCCACAGTATTTCTCTCTATGCTTCCTAAGTACACTCCTGATCTATTGACAGGTCCCAGCCTATGTATATATCACTCACAGTCTGATTGACAGATTAGAAATAAGAATTATTCATATTTCTCCACAAATCAGTCCATACTCTCCGCATTCTACACAAGACTTACTTTTGCCATTTCTTGAATTCGTATGATCTGATTTTATTATTATTAATATTGCATAAATGCAAGTTAAAGGCATGTCTTTCTGAAAAGGGACCCTGAATCCATTACTGCACTGTACCTGACATCACTCTTACAAACATAGATCACAACGGCTTCATTTGTACACAATACCAAAAAGGACACTGTTCTTTTACTGCTTTATTATATGAAAAATACTTAGCTGCTTATGGCTATCACTTCGAAGTCACTTCCCTCATTACTGCTTTCTAGCTCTGTCCCTAGAAACTTCAGTAATAAAAACACTTGTCAGTATTTACATTGGATTTTATTTTCCCAGTCAACTATCTTAAACAAAATATTAGTGCAAGATATTGCATATGAGTGACAATTCTAGCAAAAACCAACTCTGATTACTTTCCCAGTTACACAGGTATACTTATTAAATATATGATAAATCTAAAAAATTTTAAAATGGGCTATATTTATATGCAAACCTTCTTTTCCTGATATACGAATCTTCAGATTTTTTTTTAATAGAAAGAGCATTAACTGCAAAAGTCTGCATTGGCAACAGCTTCAATAGGAAGATTATGAAATTGAGAAAGTAATACATGGGGCTTTGAACAAAAAGGGTGAAGTCCTACTGACCGCTCCTCACAGACCAGGAGCTTCCAGCACTCTCTTAATAAGCTTCTATTACACTCAAGCCCATAGCAGAGGACAAGCACAAAATGTTTGTTTCCTGTAGAACCAAGACTCCCTGCTGAGAGACACCACTTTTCCTTGAGATTTCTTTGAAGGAAAGCTTTGATTTACAGAAAGGAAAGCAGGCTAGGGAGAAAAAAGGTCTGCTGCAACAACATGTTCACGTTTGTATAAGCAGTTCTCCAGTTCTAACTTTTTTTTTTTTCCACTAACATCACAGAAAGTAAAACCACTCAGAGCATTAAAATACTCTTCTTAGGAACAAATATTGTTTAGTGTTCAATACAGACATATATATACACACCCCACAGTAAAACTAACTACTTCACAATCAGGCATTAGAGAAGATAAATTCACTCAGAAAAAAAACCCCACATGTCCTCTAACCAAAGACTATTGATAGTCCAGGTAGAAAAGACTGTATGACCAAGATATCAACTACTAGATCCCACCAGAAAGGGATGGGGAGTCCCCTGCACATCAGAATATTAAGACAACCACCTGAAGAATGTGGAGGTGCTCTAGAAAAGTGCAGTCGCAGAGGGCACAAAGGGAGATTCTTAGTATGAAGGTGTGTTAAATTTTGCCTGACTTTTGCATTTAGCAAAAAGAACTGACTACATTACTTGGTTTACTCCTTAAATTATTTTTTTAGCAAATAAGAGCCTGTGAAGATACAGTGCAAAATACTTCTTAGAGTGCAAAATTACTTCTAGAGTAGTAGATAGGTTCAAATAAACCTATTCTCCCCTAAATTTAATTAGCAGCATAGAGAGATAAAAATGGGACCTAGTAAGAAGTTGAGGAAATATTTCTTACAAAATGCAGTCAGTATCTTCAGTCTTCCAATGCAAACTTATTATAACAGGCTTCTTTTTCAGGAACTACCCAACTAGGTGAAACTAAAAGTAATACACCATTTAGAAAACATATCTTCATAACTGAGTACTCTAGAAGAGAAAACTTGTGAAGGCTGATCACTATCATGCAGCATTACGTACCAATGTGCATTTCTCAATATTTGAAAGCAGAAGAGTGCCAAAATTAAGAGACAATGGGGATAAGAGGAAATCAAAGCCAAATCAGATGACAGGAAAGAAAGAAAGAGAAGAAGCTACAGTCCTGCTTCTTTCAGAATCTGGGCACTGTCTTACAGATTAGGATTTATCACAAAGCATGTGGTCAAGCACCCAGGTGGTGCAATGGCAGTTACACTCACCCTTGATAGTTACCAAAGCTCATGCCCAGAAAGTGATTTCTAAGCCTCAATGGACTTCCCCTTTTTGTGAGGGGAGACTTTGACAACAAGGTTACAGGCAAGTCTGAATAAAGACTCTCTTCATCACAGACCTGAAACAAAGCATTAGGAAAAACCAAAATTCATTAATCTAGATCAATGATGAGAGTGTCCTAGTGCCCACACAATAACCTGTTTATGCATTTTGCAGGAGAGAATAAAAGTCTGTACAAGCAATGCCCAGAACGTTCTCTTCTTTCCTTCCAGAGGACCGTCCTGCCCGACACTGGGCTAGAGAAATATTGTTGATTTGGCCCTGAATTTTGTGTTCCTAGATGAATAAATTAATTTCACCACTGAAGAAATTATGTCCTTCCTCCTCTCATACTCACAAAAAAATGATGTAGGGATTAGGCCAACTCTCTTGCATGAAGGAAGATGGAGACAAAGCTACTACGATGAAATTGTTGAGGTTGGAGGAAGTGGAGCAGTACTCTAAGGCAGATGCTAACTTACTAGGTTGTGTTGCTGAAAGAAAATGGGCATAATTTTGATCATGACTGGTATGCTTTGTATTTAAGGCCTCTTGGGTGCACTGGCATGCTCTGAGCGTGTCTAGCAAACAGAGCCCATAGACAAAGGAATGCTTAGTCTGGGAATTAAAAAACAGACTTAGGCATGAGGTAGGCCACGAGATGCCCAACTCTGCCAAACTGGCAAACAGCATGAATACTCAACAGCAGAATGGTAGGTATCCATGCAATTTCTCCATCAAAAGTTTATACTCCCTTAGCTCTTCAGATTCTAAGAAGAGGGAATATTTTAAGCAAAGATTTTCTGGAAAAGGGACATCCCAACTTCCAAAGCGTCTTTTGATGCTGACGTGCACTGTGCACCATAGTTAAAAATACGCTGTGTAATTAGACTATTTAGATCAATGAGGCAAAACTTTCAAACCTTTTCTCAAATCAACTTTGCTTGACTCTGTAAACAGGATTACAGTGTTTCTGAAGAGAAAATTATTGCATTCATGCTAGAAATACTACTGTCGTCACCTCAGGAAACTCCTTCTAGAAGCCAAAAATCCATCAGAAATACTCGTGGCTTTCAACTAAGCTTTGTTGTTAACCTCTGATTATCAGATTTATCACAGTATGCCATCAGTTTGTGTTAACATATTCATAAATCTGTAATTGTAATCAAATGTGTAGACTTAATGGAATTTGTATACTCCCAGGAATTATGTCCTTTCTATGTTGAGGACTCCAGAACTGATCCACACAAAATATCCACACAAAAGCTACATACACACAGGTAGTCAAGTACCAGGAAAACACTGGAAGTCCACTCACTGATCAATATGCTTGACTGTTTTAAACGAGAAATAAGATCCTCACCAATTCACTGAAAAGTGTTTCAAAAAGGATTTTGGCATGAGGGAAGCAGAGCAGTATGCAACTTGTCAAGAATACACCTGGGTGATGAAGGGTACTGTCCTGCTACGAAGCCACGTATTTATCTCACCAAGAACTAAAGACAAGTTAAGAGAAAGGGGAGTTAAGAAAGAGTGAAAAATGGCCTTGCAAGTGGATACGTGCAACCTGGTTTAGATAGGATGGTGAGAGAGGTCAGAGGGCAGGCAAAAGGATGGCATACCAGAAAAACTAATAAGTAAATACAAGAACACTGTGATGTTGTATTAGTTGAGCTTAGAGGGTGTGACGAAGGATGTAGTGAAACAACAATGTAAGAACATAGAAACAAATCCATTTTCATTAACTCTGTCATCATGTAAGACACAACATGTCTACCCTAAAAATCTGCTGGATTGTGTCAAATGCAACAAAGACAACTAAGAAAGCAGTGCAGTTACAGTTAATTAAAATCATTAGAGACAAAACTGAAGGAGATCGAACAATGACTATAAATAGCACTACATTAACTTAGGGCTTGGGGTGTAGTCAAAGATGGTCTGTTAGATATTTTAAGATGGCAAGCACCATAATATGTAGGAGAAAAATGATGAGAAAGCTCAGAAAATGAGATCTTATGCAAGACACTGGGAAAGAGAATGGGAACAAATATGGGGGTGCAAGGTGGGGGGCAGAGGAGTGTAGGGGGGGTGTGGTGTGTGGAGGAGGGGCTTGTAAAATACAAGTCTTTTCTTCAATATTATCTGAGAGAGGTAAAAGAAGGGAGATGTTTCTCAGTTTTCTCCTACACATTCTGGGGCAAACAATTAGCAGAGCTGTCATCTTAACTGGAAACTACATTCTGGGAGAAGCAGGATCCATACACTGAATTGACAGAGAATGTGATCATTCTTATCTAGAAACCCATTATGTTTAAAACAGGTCTCATTGCAGGTACCAAATTTTAGCATCAGTTTCTCATACACAGTACCAATGCAGAACTAATACTTCTCATGCAAGTTGGCAATGCTCCTTACCATCACAGGGATGTAGTTCAATTTAACAGGCTCCAGCAACTACGTAAATATCAGCTTAATTCTCCATATAGACATAAAGAATCATTACAACTTCAAAAAATATTTTAATACAGTTTAGTATTTAAAATTTAACATTTATTCAAAAACTACTGAATTCTTTTAAGTCTCAATGCAATTTATAGTCTTCAAAACATTTACTACAAATACTTTTAGCAGCTGTTATATTCTTGTCCACAGTTCTGTGAAAATCAATCAATAAACAGAAAATTTATTTTAATCACAAGTGAAACATTTAAATTTTGTCAATCTGCTGTTAGCCTTATTATTCTCCTCATGTGTGTAGCAGCTGTTAAATGAAGCAAAAAATGTTTTCACACTAATATTTTCTCCAAGGTGGAAGTGTTACTACATTTCACTCTGAAACAATTTTGGGCAACCACATAAAGGGAACAAATTAACGTAAAACTTGAATAAAAAAATGTCTGTCTGAAGCTCGGCAAGAACCTGGCAAGCAACTTCAGGACCTGGTAGATACTTTCTGAAGGAATAATTTAGAAAGTGATACATCTCAAAATTATTTAGAAAAGTTGTCCTTTTCCCTTTTATGTGGTGAAATCAAGTGTGTTATGAAACTGTTTTATTAAACAAATTCTGCTCTTGTGAACAAACATAAGCTTATTCAGAAACCAACAACTACATGATACTACATTAATTGAAATCAAGATGTTTTCTATCTATATGGTACTACACACAATATCAGAAGAACCTAAAGGGACTACCAATGCACAAAGTAAAGTAGTCCAAAAAATACAGTGATTTTCCTGTGGTCAAAAGTATTAACAATTACTTTAAAGTAGGTATCAGTATATCAGTCATGCTAAGAGATGACACTGTTTATACATAGGTGGGTATATATATATTCTATATGCATCTGAAGTATTTTTCATTTAATTAATATTTAACCAAAATGCCAAAACAGGTAACTTTGGCTAGATTTTGGCAGGAAAGAATCACCTTCCAGGGTAAGACATTTGAAATAAACAGACATATAGCCAGCAAAGGTGAAACTATCTTATTTAGCACCTTGCTTTGATGTGCATTTAAACCTACTATGTCCCGTGAAGAAATTCAACACATCATCAAAAATGCTACTGACTTATTGCAAATGGCCAACTAGTAGAAGCCACAATTGAAAAATAACTACATTTATTATTCTTTCTATATAAAATTCCTTTCATTAATGCTCAGCAACACGCATTTGGCAGCTGAACTTTTTTTTTTTGAAGCAGCAGTTAACAATGCAATTCACAAAACAAAGATAAGCTCAATGGTTTCCAGGAAACTGAAAGATGAAAGAATGTGGAGAGAGTCAGCCATGGTTTCAAATGAAGAACAAGTGAACTAAGGTCAGACTAAAACCTGAAAGAAATTCAGCAAGGGCCCAGAAACCACAGTACAGATACATTTCAGTTGGATGGAAATTTCACAATGCATTTAACAATGCATACAATACATTCTTTGGTATATTAATTCACTGGGGACAATTTTTTTTCAAAATAAAGGAGGAACTCAGATTCCAAAGCCCTTAATTGCATTACATTAAGTATAATACTTAGCAGGTTTTCTGGGTTTTACATCAATTTTAAAGTATGTTAAAATCTTATCTTCAAGCCTGGTTCAGTGTGCTCAGTTCCAGACTGAGCTGAAAGCAGGAAGTTTCATATCACACATGAGGTAAGGCGCAGTGGAGGATTCCGTAAATGTTAACATTTCAGAAGCTAGCACCTACTAAATAGCCTGCTCCAGAAGTGTGGGTAATGTATTCCTCTCCCTTAAAGAGAAGGTCAGAATAAAGCTACCATTATAGAAATCCACGTGAATAATTCATTTTGCAGGAGCAGAAGAAACACAGCATTCTACATATGCCCCCCAAAAATTAATAAAGTTACCTTTATACCTACTGTAAGTTACTCCCTAACACACGGAGCTAAATTCTGCTTAGTTAAACTATCCCTAATTTCCACCTGGGAAACAAAAACAAACAAACAAACAAAAAAAAACCAAAAAAAAAAAAGAAAAAAGAAACAAGAACAAAAAGCTGTTTTATCTGAGGGATTTTTTTTTTTTAAATACATTTTTAAAGTAATCTCTCAGATATTAGATTTATACAATACTATATTTTAAAATCATCATGCATTCAAAAATAACAGTCCTAAGTGATGATAAATCAACATCCCAACTCAGAGCAGAGAATTTATTCCCAATTTTATGCTACAAATTACAGTGCTTTAGGAGAGTAAAGGGGAAACTTAAACGCAACGTGAATTTTAAATGGACAACTTAATTAGCTGAGCTAGAAAAATAACTGAACATCAAAAGATGCACACATGGAATCTTGCCAAACGTGAAAGGCAATCTCTCACAACCAGTACTTTATACAACAGAAATAACAACATTTTCATCAGTAATAACGTCCTCTAGAACCACGCCTAGGCACTCTTCCTCTGACACACAGTGAAGAGTGCCACCTATTGAATAGCAAACAGCATTTTCAGAAATAATTAAATAATTCTGGAAACGGGCCATCTACACACTCACCCCCTCCCCCCAAGTATTCAGTTTAGCTTTTTATCACACAGTTTCCTGGCAGACAGCAGTTTTGCTGCTAATGTTATTGCAGAATTGATGGCCAAAATATTACATTGTTATAGAAACAAGGTGCCCGATCCACACCGCAGGAGTTACCTGATTTTCAGATATTCCCACACCAAATTAAGAAAAATTTCATTCAGTTATGTATGTTGCATCAGAAGGATATACCATGTTGCTTTGTCCCATCTTCTCTGGTAATAACTGTACTTTCCAGAAATAAGATTAGATGGTACCAAGGACATGAAACTAAAAGCAGTATTTTCTGATGGCTGTTCACACACAAAAACGTACATTTTCTACACAGTTTATTGTTACAAGGCAAAACCTACTGTCATTCAGAGCTGAATACTTCCTTACTTACACTAGCAACCAAAGTATCTCGCAAAGGACCTAATGCACAATTATTTCATACACATATGCCATGATCTCAGAGTCAGGCTACAGAGCAGCAACTGACAAGAAGACACAGAATGTCCTCCCACCCTGGAAGAAGGTTGATGAGGTGCTGCATAGCATAGCATGCAGCAATGCCAGGCTGGCCAGGAGTAACCCATCGCTACAGAGGACATATTCTATGTTTATAAACACTGTAAATTGACACGACAGTCTATCAATTTAGAGTTCTAAATACAGACAAACTAGCCAAAGAAAAATGTGTGGTATGTTGCAAGAGTCTGCGAGTAATGTGACACCAAACAATACTGCTGTAACCCAACCAAGGCTTGAGACTTGGAACTGACCCATTTATATACAAAATATTTGGATGAGTCAGCAGCCCACTGCATTTCCCAGGCCCGCTGCAGACTATCACACAGTTCCCAGACGCACTTCCTCAGTTTGTGTTTGTCTCATGAACAAGGTCAGTAGTGACAAAAAGTGATATAAGGTCAATGACTTGGAAAAGATGACAACATGCAGACTGTTTACCCATTAACCTATTCAATAAACTGTAAGTTCCACACAATTCCCATCTTTTAACTGTTTACCATAATAGAGCACCATATTAAAATGAAGTTCTACTGGTTTTTTGGTACTGTGAACAGGTAAGAGCTAAATATGCTGCCTCACTTAGTGACACACACACACAACTGAACAGCCTCAGGAGCAAACACTGCCTCCTCGTCCGAAGTCTTTGTTTCTACATTCCATAAGTATGTAAAATCAACTGACAACAGGAAGAATACATCAATTACCCTTCCCCCCCAAAAAAAGACTGGATGTATGTGGTTGTATCCAAATTAGCTCTAAACCTGCTAGAAGTCTAATCATATTGGCTATGCAGTTCCAGCACTGCCAGCATACGTAGATAGTGGCTGAAGTTTTTGCAACTGTAGAGTGATAGTGCTATCAGTAATTGAGATTATACCACTGCAGTTATGCTGCTGTCTGAATCACTTTTGATCCACACTGGAGAGAAAAGGGTGATAAAAGATAACTGCACAAGTATTTGTCCTAACTAAGGTTACAGCAGAAGGTAAGGCTGCTGCTGAGTAAAGATCTCCACAAGCCAAAGGACGGATATTTGCTATGACACAACAAACATATATTAATGTTTTTGTAACTCCATGAAATACACTAAAATCACCTACACCCATGAAATCACTTTCTACAACTCGTACCCATGAAAAATTACTATTTTTCCTTCAATGTGGTGGTAACAAAGAAAGATTGCCACCTGAGAAATGCATAAAAATTCTTGATCCTTTTCCTCGTAGAATCAAATAATGATCAGACTGGGGAGGGAGGGTATCAGGAGGTCTCTACCCCAATGTATTGCTCAGCTATGAGATCAGATCAAATACGGCTTTGTCCAGACATATCTGCAAAGTTTTCAGGGATGGATATTTTCAGTCTCTTTGTGCAACCTCCTTCCCATTCCAACCCTCAGAGGCTGTTTTCGTTTTCTTTAAATCCCGTCAGAACTTCTCAGTTTCAAGTAATGAATATTGTCTCTTGTTCTCCTACCGTGTAACTCAGTAAAGACACTACAGTTCCATCTTCTCTGTAACACTCTCTTTGCTATTGGAAAGCTACTGTAAGATCCACCTGAGCCATTCTTCTCCAGGTTAAAAAAACCAAGTCTCCTCAGCCTCAAAGGTCAAGTGCTTTAGCCCCAAATCATGTCAGTGGTCCTCTGTTGAACTTGCTCTGGTGTGGCAACACTTTTCTTAACTAGGTGGAGTACCCAAGACATAGTCTAATGAGTATCAGGTAAAGGGGGATAATTACTTCCTTTAAGCTATTGGTCATGCTCAGATTGAAGGTTAACAGCATATTTGGCTGTATCATCACTGCAGCACACACAGCTGGCTCACATGTAATCTTATTATCCACAAGGATGCCAGGCCCTTTTCAGCAGGGCTGCTCCCTGCCCAGCCAGGCTCCTCCTTGCATTGTTAGAGGGAGTTACTTCTCTCAACACAGAACTCTGCATTAGTCCTTGAGAAATTTCATATGGTTCCTGTCAGCCCACTCCTCCAGCTTCTCTCTCAGTGAGCTGCAGCCCTACCCTTCAGCTTACAGAGCAGACACAGTAATTTCATCAAAGTGAGCAATCAGATCGGTCAGGCATGACTTACCCTTGGTAAATTCATGCTCTGTTTCCAGTCACCACCTCCTCCGTTGGCACATCTCTTTTACATCAATTACCTACACTGATACCTCTTGCTAAGGTACCAAAGTACATGGGGTTTCCTAGTAAAAATCCAGCTCCATCAGGTTACCCATGCTAGCTGTCACCTCACCTCAGTCTCTCCTGCACTACTGTACTAGTTTTTCATCTCCACATAGCACATTCTGTGGAGAAACAAAAGCTTTCTCATCTCAAAGCAGAAAAATAACACTAAAAGAAGTTGTTAAAATCTTCAAAATATGCATATGGATCCAGGTTTTAACCACTACTGCCAGCTCAGTAACGCAGTAACGTACTTTTGAGTCTTCTGTAGTTTCATTCTGACTTCACCTGAGCAAGGCAAACCCTCGAAGCTTTGTATAAAGATAAAAAGAAAAAGAAAAAAAAGATATTTTCTAGATTTTCTTCCTGTGCTCTTAAGGCAACCTATGAGAGATCCAACATAAAAATAAATAGCAATATTGGCTTTCAGGTCAAACAAATGGTAACTACATCATCTTAGGATTCTCCTTTTGAATTCATCTGGGTTTTAATGTTTTGTATATTTTTTCTCTAATTTCTCTTCTGCGTAGGCTGCTTTGTAGCTCTTTCAGCACAGATCAAAGAGTACTTTTACAATGTCTATTTAAAAACAAGTAAAAAGGTTCTTACTTGAGATTCCCCTGCTAATAGTTTTTAGTTAAATTTCCTTATTTTAACTTGAGAGTACTGCAATAAATTATACTCACCGTAAAAGAAAAAAATAGTAGTATATTAATTGAGAGAAGCACTTAAGCTTTGGGTTGTCAGTGCTGCCTCTATAACTTAGAAATAAACATAATTTCTGCCTATTACATTAACAGTAGGATCCTCTTGGATTTTAAACTGCCTTTTCCCTATGCACTTTTACTCAAAGTAGTAATAAGGATGAGATGTGACGTGCTTATTCTGAAAAAGTAATGCTGTTCACTACCATTTTACTTACATGCTCTTATTCTCAAATTTTCATTTTAAAATTTATAAAATTCGTGTATTATGTGAAAATTAAGCTACAAAAATACAGTAAATGAATTCAGCAAAATTAAATCACACAATAACTTAGTGTATACAACATTCCCACCAGACCTGGTCCTTCAAAGAACATTGGATTATACAAAACATTAAAAAAAAAATCCTTTTAGGATATATTTATATACGATTGTTTATGCTATCCCCCTTTGGAGAGGAAGAGAAGAGAATCATTTCTTTCACTTTGAAAGACACCGTGTTAATGGAAAACACACATTACAGCAGAAAAAAATGTGTTTCCTAGATTAAGAAAAATTATTTGAGACTTTTGCTTGTATATTTCTTTGGGGATTCCTTCAGGAATTTGCACAAGGATGTAGAGTTTGATTTATTTTAAGACACATGGAACGATAAACTCCAAAGTTTTCAAACTGAGGAGAAAAAAACATGACAAAAATAGGAAACTTACAAGATTTCTCTGCAGGGATTTCAGCTGATGATCTATCTCTTTCAGACGATTTTGTTGATCGCGTTGTTCCTTATTGTCTCGCAGAACCTTTTCACCTGGAACTGCTTCTAGATTTCTGTTTGCATAAACCAGAGACTCCTGACAAAAAGAAGAATAGGCAGAAATTAAACATAAGACTTTATATTGTTTCAAAGGCAGGTGAGCGTTCCTTTGATTTCTATCAGGAAAACATCTAAATGTTTAGATTAATGTGGCAATTTCAAATTTGGCAAATGCATAATTTTCATTATGCGCATTTTCAAAAACAACAGTTAAACATATGGCTAGACTTACTTCAGTAAAAGAATTCTTCATCTTTGCATTTTAAGAGGAATGTCTTAGTCTCCAGAGCTAACACTCTAATGCCCAAATTCTACTACCAATAAAAATGCACTGAGACTGAACAAGGGGTTCAGAGCTTGCTCCTGAAAAATTTGTTAATTACAATATATTGAGAAACTGTGAGCATCTGTAAACAACTTTTTCTAAATATCAACTAAATCTACAAGTTCTGACATTTAAACCATAATCCTAGTTGCCTAAAAGTAAACTTATTTTAACACAGTACAAATCTTTGAATGTGTATTTGCAATTTGCAATAGCTGGCAGTACTACAATGCCAGTAAATTCTCCTGTAACAAAGAGATTTAAACAGCCCCACCTACTAAAGACCAGAGTCTCTCCAAACTGGACCGAAGTTTAATGTGGGCCACCTAAACCCAAATCCTTAATACTGAGTGTCTAAAGCTAGGTAAAGATGAGGTCGAAAATAAAACCACTAAGTATGTTACACAAGGAAAGATATAAGCACTCAGCAACAGCCAAAGCTGGAACTGATGATCGTCATGGAAAGCAGAAATATCATAGAATCATAGAATGGTCAGAGTTGGAAGGGACCTTAAAGATCATCAAGTTCCAACCCCCCTGCCATGGGCAGGGACACCTCTCCCTAGAGCAGGTTGCTCCAAGCCCCATCCAGCCTGGCCTTAAACACTTCCAGGGATGGGGCATCCACCACTTCCCTGGGCAACCTCTTCCAGTGCCTCACCACCCTCACAGCAAAGAACTTCTTCCTAATATCTAATCTAAATCTCCCCTCTTCCAATTTAAAACCATTACCCCAATTAGACAGATGCAGAGTGGGAGGGTTGCTTTTGTTGTTTGTTTTAAAATTAGTTTTGCATTTATTTAGTTAGTGTCCTTCTAAATCCAGTTTTAAATAGTTACCAATTCCTGCATATAAAATTTCTTGTTGAAAGTGTGGAATCAACAAATGTTAAGAACAAGACAGTCTTTGAATTACATGCCACTCAAAATAGCAACGTACTATTTTTCAGTCTGATTTCTCTAACCAAAGATTTCACTACACTCTTTAACACAAGCCTTGAGAACGAAAAGAAGGTAACTAAAGACAAATGCAAAAAACACAGATGCATAGATGCATGCTCTATTTTCATTAACATCAGAGATCAACACACAGTTCAAACAAGAAACATGGAACATAAGCTCTGTTCTGTAACATACCTGAAATATCTGGCTTGCAGTTTTTGAGCAAGAGCTAGGAGTCACAGAAAAATCCTCATTAGACAGGAGTACTTTAAGCTTAATGTCTATCTCACTGAGGTGATGAAATTCCACTGGTTCAGGTGTGTACCCTTCTCCTGGTGCTAGCCAGCCAGACACATTCTCCTATTGAAAGACAGAGAAAATATTTAATCCTCATTCTCAAAGTAAACAGACTATAAAGGCAGTTAAACATCAAGTGCATTTCTTTTTCAAATAAACTGTACTTAAGAATAAAATGTAAGTGCAGTCCTGAGTAATGTGCTCCAGGCAATGCTGCTTTAGCAGGGGAGCTGGACTAGATGATCTCTAGAGGTCCCTTCCAACTCTGACAATTCCGTGATTCCGTAATTTTCATCCCTCTCAGTATATAGGTGAAATCTGCTAATATTCCTGTACCGTGCACGCTCAAAAGCAGGAATGGGCAGAACAATTAGAGGCATGCATTTTTCGTTTTTAAATATAAACAAGCAGCAACTTGAATGTACTTTAACAATACAGATTTGATTTTATTATTAGAAAGCACAAGCATCTACATGCACTGTTAACAGGTAATACCATAAAAAGTGTTGTGTTAACCTAAACACACTTCTGCTATTATTTTACTTACTTCTACAAAAGTCCAAAGTCCGTGTTCTCACTGACTAGCCACCCAGAAGCCCTTAAGTAAAACTGGTTAAAGCCAGATGCTTCACCTCCATGCCAGCTGTCCAAAGAGCAATCAAACAGTTCCCAAGTTCCCCACCCATTCTTCTGAAGGTTAGGCAGCTCCTTTGATCAAGTTCTCTTTACACATAACAGAAGCACTTTGGATAGTTAACCCCTTTTCCTTAATGATTCATCTCACTTTATAGCCTCTTAGCCAAGTCAAACCTTTAAAAGAGTCTCATGTTAAGCCATGTCATGCCTATGGACATCATGCTATGCCATCCTTCCAGAGATGCAAACTCTTCCCTTGTTGCAGTTTCTCTATTTGTTCAATAGAACAGTCCCAGCTCACTTTTGAAGGAGTAATTGCTTGTCAGAGCCTAACTTGCATACAGATCTTCCTGTCCAGTGCTGCATAGTAAGCATCGCTTTCTGATGCCACTGACATGAAAAATCAATGTTAGGAGTGCTGTGCTTCTTTGCAAGACAGTGCAGAGGACAGAGATGAAGAGGAAAGCCTCTGGCAGATCTAAGACAAAAATCACAAAGAACACGCTATAAACTCCCATTTTCTATTCGAATATTGACGTGGAAAAGCACAGCCTTCAGAAACTGCACTAGAACTGTCCTCAATATCATCCTAAAACACTTCTGTTATGCCTTGTATCTCAGCACTCCCTGTTTGCACACTTACTCTCGAGAAACCATATTAAAGCTTAAGTCCAAGCAACTGTACAGAGGGTTGACCATATAGCAAACTTGAGACAACAAGATATTTTTTGCTTTTAAAAAAGACAAATGCAAGTCAACAGGCACAAAAATGAGACACTCTCAACTACACTGAAAACAGCTTGTCAAATTCCCCCAATGAATTTGTATCTCAAAGTCTGGCAGCAAATGCAGAGAGGCATCTATTCTGGTACACACTCAATCACACCTGCACAGCAGCACATTAGAAGTCCAAATAAAGTGGAAGATAACACACCGCTCTGTATTGTCCTCTGATGGAAGTATAAGCAACAGCCTCCTGTGCAAGTCGAAGAAGGAAATACAACCAGCAGCTCTACCTAAAAGGACGATCACTTTCTATCCAATAAAGAGTCAAAAAGAGGGAAATCCTGACCAAAACCAGACTTGGAATGAAACCACAGAGGTTGATGCTATGACAGAAACCACCTGGAGGCAAATATCCAAATGAGGGTATGAGATGTAACGTGACACGTTCAATGTAATGCCAAAGAAACCAAGGCATCCTGAGGAAAGCAAAGGAACTGCCCTGAGGTAAGCTGCTGCTGCCCTTCTAGAGGTCCAGTATGTTATCACAGAAACACTGGGAGAGACAGAAAGCAAACAGTTCTTTTCCTGATTGTGATTTACATGACTTTGTTCTCTCGGTAGCAGGAACACCTGACTAACCAATATGAATACATGTTCCTAGTACAGACATTTGCATATTATGGCCCACTTAACCCAAACAAATCATCTCATATGCACAGATGCAGGTTCTCCACAGCAACCTGGCACTCCTGTCTCCGCTCAGGGACACAGACCTGCATAACCACCACGCACCAAGAATGACACTCGCAAAGAAACAGCAGGTAGAGCCTCAGAAAGGCAGGGCCTCAGAAAGGCAGGGCAGGGATAGGGGGAAGACAAGAGTATATTGCTGGTTTCCTTTCTCTTTCCTAACAGAAGAGGGCCAGTACCTTGACCTAAGACTTCAACATCTGTCTTGCAAGGGATTCATATCCACCACTCCTTTACAGCTTCCAGATTAGTCCTCTGGCTACTCAAGCAGCCACATCCTCACAAGAGGAGGAAATATCAGCTTCCAATTACAATACCAGTGCTATGAGGTCATCCATGGTTCATCCCCATTACCCTAAAGCACACTGGTTGCAAAAAGAAAAAAAGAATATACTAAACACCTGCCATAAATTACCTCCATACTAAAGGAAAAAATAAAGAAATAAAAAATGAGTCATCTCTTCCGTGAAACAAAAGCAGTTCTTCTAATGGGTTCTCATACAAGTATAATGACACAATTAGTAAGCCTGACTAGATATGACCTGACACCACAAGAGCCACTCAGAGATGTCTCCAGAAGCTTGCCAGCTTTGTGGGAGCATCTGTTCAGGTGATAAGGTGACCATCACAACAAAAGTATCCAATGTGGTAATACACTTATGCTGTGTTAACCATTGCCTAATCAGATATTGAAGAGCACAGGTCAAACAGACTGAAATGGCTCTACAGGAGTCAGGTAAGCCGCAACTGGGCTCACTAGCTACAGCTCAGCGTCTATATCCCACACTCCAAGTACACGGATTACTCCACTAGCTGCTTTACTCCAGGGTTAAACAGACTTGCAAATTCTCTTTCGTATTTTCAAGATGGCTTTGCTTGGAAAATAAGCTTCTGTCCTGTCAAAGTTTCCTGCACGTTAACTCAGAACAATACTTTTATAACAGCACAGTCATTGCTTATTACTGTGGAACATCTGAAACAAATTACACCCCTGCAGCTTCGACAATTCGATTAGCATGACTATGTACTTCTAAAATATTTTAAATACTCATAAAACACTTTTTTTAAAAAAGTGAGAAGTGCTGTTTGGACATTTGACATATTTAGCAGCATGAGTCAAATGAAGTTATCTAATCCACATCACATTATACAGAGAAATTCATACAGCACAGCCAGCTCTGCCTTGATAACCTCCAAAGCATTAGTTTAACCAATGCGGTTGCTCCAGCTTTTTAGAAGTTAGACTGAAGTAAAATGAAAGTGACCATCAGCTGGACAGTTACTGGGGCCAGCTTGAAGCAGTCTAGATTACTCATTATCTGCTAATTTCCTCATGATCTTTGTTATAAAGCCGCCACAGGAAATACCTCATCCATAATAGAATTCAAATGTGGGAAAGGAAGACAGACTGGGCAGGTTTAAGTAGTATCCTTTCTTTTATTCTACTTTGGCTACTTATTCTACTTTGGCTCCTGATTCAGGAGCTGTTTTCTTTAAAGAGATGATCTAGTACATACTAGACTAAGCCAAAAATTATTATTCCCATTCTTGTCCATTGTATCAAGAACACAGAGTGACACAAATGACCTGTGTAGTGATCTATTTAACATCTGATATAAATACTAAAATCTTTATAGATACATGCCCACATCATAGTGACATGTGCCAAATATAAAATTTGGATAAATGTTATACTTTTCCATTGTTTTGGTGCACAAAAAGGTCACATTGCTAGTCAAAATTTGCATTAGCTATACATTGCCTCTGAATTTTGTGAAGGACACTAGCTTAAAGAAAAAGAAAACCAAATAACTACAGATTGTGAGAGAAGACTCTTGTAATCAGTAAAGTAATAAATTCTTTTTAAAAATTCTCCAGGTCAGAAAGCTATGATGCTTACTAAGAGAAGGCCATTTAACGCATCTTCACATCTTTAAATGCTGATGGTCCAAACAAATAAAGGGCCATCTCCTCAAATTAACATGTCCTTGATAAGGAAAGAAGAACAGAAGAGATGGTATTGTTAAAACCTACCTACCTTTCTGACAAGAGGCAAAAAAAGAACACAAACCTCACAACTCTCTCCCTACAGTTTCTTCTTATTCAAAGGCTGGATGAAGCACTGTTTTAGCTGAACATTTTGTGGCCCGTAGGTGGGATTACAATTCCAAACCTGTTGCAAGCATATCTAATAGAATACCTTGAATCTTTTCCAAAATGCACAAAGATCAATTAAATAACAATCCAGTGAGCTTTAGTTTTGTTCTTCAAATATACAACAGATTACAAGTACAATAGAAAAAAAATCAATTCTCCTAACCAAAGAGACTTCCACTGCATTTTTCTGAGGCTGAGATACGTCAAGAAGTCAAATATCTCTGAGCAACATCACTAACTGATGAGTATCTTACACAGATAAATAAGCCAATCTACTCAGTGTTCACATCCAAAAAAATTAAATAAGCTTTCTATATGGAGCAAGGGAGTAATTGTCAGTTCAATGGGAAAACTGGCAACACTCCCCTCAAAGCAGTAAGAAATAAAGGCCATCTCCCAGTAACTGGGAGATCAAAAGACTATTTCATGTGTCCATGTTACTGGGAATCATTTTGTGACACAGACACTCCTAGAAGCAGTGACTGCTGAGACAATCAAGCACTCTTTTTTACTCTCCATGAGGAAAGGTATTTCCATCTACTTCAGCTCTTGTTATCCACTGCAGTATGCAGAATGCACACTCTTTAGCAATATTACGTTAAAGCATAAATGTCTAATACTTCAGCAGACTTTGGCTCCTCTGTATACTTTTAAGATAGAGTGAGTTGGAAGCCATACAAGATGTCATGTTATCTTTCTAAACACACACCTAAGTTTCATCAATGTATCTTGATGAATGGGGAATATGAATGCCCCATCCCTGGAAGCGTTCAAGGTCAGGTTGAATGAAGCTTTGAGTAGCCTGATCCAATGGAAGTTGTCCCCCCGTGGCAGGGGAAGTTGGAACTAGATGATCTTCAAGGTCCCTTCCAACTCAAACCATTCTATGATTCGTCGATTCTATATTTCCCCAATTGCTGCATTCTGAAGTTCACATCCTCAAAAATCCCTTGGAGGTTTTTTGAAATAGCTGCTGGCCCTTCTACCAGAAACTGCAGCGTTAGCCACTCCGAATGGTGGGCTGCAACTTCACATTTCATGCAGAGAAAATAGGTCATCTTCTCTGAGTGTGCTTCTAAGGCTCCTTCCACATGTGTCTAGCTTTTCTTTTAAGTTCTGCTGTTTATTCTGAGGCCAGGCATGTCCAAGTGTTAATAAACTGAACAAAGAAGCCAATGCAAATTCATTCTTGGAGACAAAGCCAATTGGATTTGTCCAGCTTTTCTCTCCTGTCTCAGCAGGTTACTTCACGGTGGACTAAAACCAAATCAAACTTAGATTTACTGTAAAAAAAAAAAAAAANAAAAAAAAAAAGAAAAGCCAAATACAACAGGACAGCACAAATTAGATTTGTCATACCTTAAGACTTTGCAATTCAATTTCAACTTCTGTATCTTTCAATAGTTCAATTAGCCTTTTCCTTTCTCCCTCAAGCATAACAATCTGGTTTCCTGAATCCTTTGCCAGCTGAAATATTTAATAAAAAAAAAAGAAGGAAAAAAAAAAGCTTTAGAAACAAAAGCTTTAGCACAAAGTTTTTAAACCCTGTGAAATTAACATCTAAATCTTGCTTATTGCCATAATACAAATTATCACTCTGAGAGAAAAATCTGGCAGCCTACGTATTGTAAATTGAAAATCCTGTAACAGCCTTTGATATGGGGAGGAAAAGGGGGAACATTTTTCATTGTATGAAAAATCTGCCTTAACAGAAAGGAAACCATGAAAATCAAGGCATCTATTTGCTGACAGAAAGAAGTCACCTGTAAATAAGGGTCCCATGCAGGCTATACATGAACAACCTGCATATTTATTCTTTATCTATGCATAAGAACATCTTTCTTTAACTTAATAGTAAATACATTTAAAGAAGTTTAAGAAATATTTGCCCCCAAAACAACCTACATCCAAGCACAAACAGAACAACTAATTTTCCAGTATTCTTCAGCAAATACACAGAAGCAGTATTATCCCCACCAATATGTGCATCCAAGATGAGAACTACCTTATACAGTATTCTGCCATAAACAATAATTCTTAACAGCAAGATTTTTTTCATTTATACCTAAATAGCTTTTAGTATTCCTGGTAAAAAGCCCAACTGCCTCCAGAAGTACTTATACAGTATATTTTAATTAACCTTTACCACAATGTTAATGATTTTATGCTTTAATGCTTACCTCAATGTTCTTTTTAATGAAATCCTGATTATTTTTACTTTTGCTCTGCGTTTTTTCTGCTTGATTAAGAAATTCATTTGTTTCTAATTCACTTGGATAATCTGAAGTGTGAGGAAGAAAAGTTGGTAAGTTATGATGGTTAATTTTCTGACTCAAAGAGAACTGTAATAACAGCAATTCGATTTAAATCTTAAACAAACATCCCAAGTGGATAGACAAACTTTTTATATGCTGTTTTCATTATTTAGATAAACTGTATTGCTATATTTAAAACATAACTATAGTCAAAATCTAATCTCATTTTTAAGCTTTTATTATTGAGATCATTCAACGTTGCAAAGGCTAAAATACTTTTGGATTTCTGACCGCAAAAATGTTAAACATGGCAGCCCTAAAAGCCACGGCATTCCTTCAAACACTATCATTGTTTCAGTTTTATCATCAGTACAAACCAGACAATCATTTTTTTTAAAACCACAGGACTATTTGGAGACATATCAAATACATTTTTTAAAATAAAACAGCTGAAGAACAGATGATATAGCTGATATTATTATAACACAGCTTATAAAACAAATCTTGTTTAAAAATAAAACTCGTAGAACTGTAAAGCCATTAAACAGCCACATGATATTCTGACAACATCACACGTATGGGTTTTTTTAACAATGGGTTTCTATTCGTACAAAAACGGGCACATATTCTGTTTTTCAGAAACTTGTACCAGTTTTAGAAGAGCATTTCCTTTCTGAGCAGTCATTATCACATTAAATAACGAGTCTAAGCAAATACAACAAACTTTTAAGTCTCCAAAGTAGGCATGATACTTTTTGGTTTTCTGGAAAGTAGACTCTGAATATATAACGGGTGGGCTATTTGCCTACAAAGCCCTCACAATTTAACATGTTAGATAACAGAAGACAGGCTATGGAAGTTTACATGGATGTAAATTCACATAGAAGCAAATTTCCAAAGATAGGAAATAACTTCTGTGCATCCTTTTCCACACTACAGACAAAAGGCTGTGGAACATTCTCACCAATCAGACTTACTTTCAAATGACAAGTAAATCTTAAAAGGACTGAGGTGCTGGTTCTGACCACCAAAATCCTGTCACTGTTCAAATGCACAGCTGTTTACTGAGAACATCCCAAACTATCTTTAACATTACCAGGTAACACCTTGAATCTATCAAAGAATTACCAAGCAATATAAACATGACAAATTATATCCTGAAATAAGCAAAACATACCAAATACCAACACAACATGCAACATACACGCAACATTACTTTTAAGCTCCATCTTTCTCTAACTGTAGAATAAGTATTTTTAAGAGGAAGCCAGCACACAGAACATCTCAGAAAATCCAGGTAAAGAAGGGATAAGACAGATCACTGGGACAAAGAATACACTGAAGACTGCAATGGGTAAATAAGAGAGAGATTGCAGCTCAACAAATTCTGCATGTAAGTTTAGATAGATTTAGTACAAGTTTCAAAGGTTTGGTTCAAATTTTTATGAGATTGCTAAAGTAATATAAAACTAATACATACATTCTTCTTTACAAGTAAGTTCCTCTTGCTCAGGGTTTGCCTTTATGACAACTGTAATACAGAAATCCAAAAGCAACCAAAGCAGTAAGTGCTCCCTATTCAGAAACTGTATCAAAAGCCTCCAGCAGAAATAATAAAAGTCATTTAAGTAATGACTCATATCATTTAAGCTCTAAATAAATAAATAAATAAATACTTAAATACTTCAATGCCATTTAAGTAATAACTTCTTGCACAGAAGTTGTAACTGATCTCTGTTTCACACATTCCCAGACCAGGAGAATATGGAACATCTCAAAACAGTACAAGCAACAGCAACTCCTAACCATGCCTGTACTGGGAGCTTCGGAGGTCATTGTGCTCCTGAAAACCGGTAATGCAACCTGCCATTGCTATTCAAGGACACTCCAACACAACTCAGAAATTGTGAAGGTGGAAACTGAGGATCAAGCTTCAATTTAAGGGAAGAATGAAGACACATGGTAGAAAGACAGAGAAACCAAAAGCACAGCGTCACTCCGAACCCAGTGTGAAGAAACATTTGATAACACAAAGTTAAGGTCAGATACTGGGACAAGTGATAAAATGATGAGCAAGGTGAGGTCCAGGTTTAAAAACTAAAACATTCTAAAAAATGCACAGATGCTGCTGCCATCAATGGTTCAGCCTTAAGGAACACCCATTTTTTTATGTCCTTGCCACCTTAGCCAGTCACCAGGAAGACAGGTTCCTTCTGTTTACATAGGTTGGTAGATGACAAAGCAATAAACAATTGCAGCTGATAGCAATGACAGCTGAAGCTATTCTTCTGATGTCACAACACATGTGAGAAGTTACTCAACCACACAAATTTGAGTTTCAAATGGGGAGAAAATAGAGGCACAAAAGCACAATTCTGTTGATTTTGAAGCATTGGACACACTACCAGCATTTGAAAGCTCTATACAGTGCACATAAGCAAGTGACGTCTAAAAGAATCAGCACAAATGTTTGACTTTTGCCAGAAAGTATTTAATGGCAAAAAGAATGCACCTTTATAACAGCCAGTATAACAAAACAGAAAATGTATCATCTGTTTGTCACATCCATACCATTTCTCCTAAAAACAAAAACAATTACAGAACAGGTTCAACTACATACTGCACCACTCATGGTTTCTTGAATACGAGCCTATTAATGAAAGCTACTGTGCCTTACAATAACATGAAAGACAAGTTTTTAAAGAATTTCCATGAAGAACTAATGTAATGTTTTACACTGAATTGGTTACACACTTCATCATTTTGCAATGAAAAAGATTTATAAACCCAACAGTAAAAATTTTCTACGCCACAAGCGAGATTATTCTCTTTTATCATTTGTACAAAAATAAGAACTGTCACCACTGCAGCAAACAACCTTGCTTTTTCTGATTTCATTGGCCTAGCAACAAAGGCCAAGTCTTCATGGTGCACCCACTTCACATGGTGTTTTGCCATATCTGGAAATACAAACTGTACAATAAATAAACCTTACCCTGATTATGTTGGATTTCATGACAGTCATAATCTTCTGGTTGAATTTGTGTGTGAAACACTGAAGTACATAGTTCGTCTTCTTTAGCATGGCAGGGATCTGCAAGGAATTTTTTTGGTAAAATTTAATTGAAATTAATTTAAAGAAGATCTAGTTTTATGTGTATCATACTGTAATTACCTGGATAAATTACATAACCACAATATACAGCAAGAAATAAATAAGAGGAGAAAGTGTAAGGTGTATCTCACGAATAATTACGGTGTTTCGTATGGCTGTGGTTTTGTTTTTAAAAACTACTGTCTGCAGAGGACAAATAACTACATTCTAAAAGATACAGCCCAAGGCTCTGAAGTTCAAAAGCCTCTGCAGACACCACGTGGCAACTCATCTAAAACTTCGAATGAGAATAATGTGTCCAGGTTTCCACAGCTGGTGTCTGCCAGTGCATGAATTATTAGATTTCCAAGTGGCTTAGGTCAAGGCTATAGTCTAGGAAAAAAGTGTTCAAACATCCTAGCACGCAAGAGATATTTCAGTTATTCAAAGAAAAAAAATGCAGTCATGGTATTGACAAATATCAACTGGAAGTGTAAGTTAGAGCATTAACTTGCAGCCACAAAGAACCATATATATGACATATGTAAAACGTGTTTTTCACTGTGAAAAGATCAACCAACATCCTGTAATGATAAAGTTGAATGGACTCAACTGAAAGCATGATTTTGTTACATAGAACACAGAGAAATAAATTTAAGGCCTGTTAATTATTTGCTGAATTACATTTCTACCATTAATGTATTGGAGGTTTTTTTGTGCCTGAGATTCTGGAACGCATAAGTTAATGAATTTGTACCTGGAACTTGTCTTTTACTTCACAGTCACATTAAAAGTTGTAGTTAAATAGCTCCCCTATATAATTTATTTAATAAATCTCTTTATCAAATTCAAGCTCTGAATAGCAAAATATATCAATTATATTCCCTTTCAGTATTAACCTGTATAGCTATTAAGGCACTCACTAATGAAGTAAATAAATAAGACCCAAAAAGTAAGGCAGTAGTGTATCAAAGAAAATTCAAGGTAATGATCAAGCTGCAGGAAAAATATAAATTCAAACTGCAGAATTTTGCCAGTTTGGTACATCAGAACCCATATTATGCACATGATCTCTACAGCAAGGAGTTACTGTTGAAATAAAAAAGGAACTGAAGCATAGAGCTCACCAACAACCATACAGGCTTGCCTGCCTACTGTTTTTTTACTATATCCTGACATCTACTGGATACTTTTTAAATATCACCCACATCAAATTCTGTGGTTTTCCCTTAACACCCACATTTTAGCATAGAAATAGAAGTAGATTATCTTGTAATAATAAGTTTTGTTGAAATGTTTTAACCACACATTGCTACCATCATTATACACATACTTCCAACATTCAAGCCAAGATTTTTCCTCAGCAATAACCATTCATTGTTGTTCTTTCCCCAACAAGGAAAAAGACAAGACACACCACAACTTTATTTCCTCTCAAGCACAAAACCCTTTCAACCAAGATGAAGGACAGGATGCAAAACATGCATATGATTGACACATCTCTGAGAATTCCAGCTCCATGAAAGTATTCAAACAGTAAATGTTTTAAAACCACTCCTGAGTAGTTTTGACACGGTATATTCTTGACAAATGCAGTTTGTTTTGTTCAGCCTGCCCCTTGCAATAAAGACACTGTGAGCAGAACACCTGCAGTTTGTTCCAATGTCTTCCTCACTAAGAGTCTAGCCAGAGAAAGAAAAATGACATTTTGAAATACCCATTATTTTCTTTATCCAGGTCCCTGTGAGCATGCACATCCTCTGTGCACTCTTGACAAAAACTACTAATATTTCAGAACATGCTTCAACCACTTGTTCTAGAACTCCAAGAAAAGTGTGTCCTTCTGACTCAGCAGAGTAAACATTACCAAAGAGCTTTTTAACTTTTCTTTCCAATACTGCTCAGAGTTCTACATTATTGGTATTCACTGTAATTTAGTAAAAGACTAAAATGTAAATGTTTCTTCTTAGCAGTGTGTTAGCTTCCACTTTGAATACTTCTGTGTTCATTGTCGTATCATGACCAAAGTCAGAATATCTTATCAAACTTTATGGTCATTTCCTGAGAATGGTCCCCTAGCAAGGTTTTAACATAGTTTTACTTTCTAAAACTGCCATCTATCATAAATTCTCTTCCCTAGAATTCCCAGGGAAAAAAAAAGTCAATTAAAAATTAAGGTCATGTATCATATTCATGCTTTTTCCTTAGAATCACACTCCATATTATTTGATGATCCCTTTTATTCAGATTCTCTCTTACATTCAGAATCTTTAAGGTTTTTTTAGAAGTGAATTAAATTTAATGTAATTGGAATCAAATTTAATGTAAATGACCCATACTCCCTTTTGGACCATGTGACAGGGCCTGGGCTACACATGCATCTTCCTGTACTGTTTTCCAGCATCTAACTCAGCAGTTAGCATCATAATTTGGTCCCATTCTTTTGGTTCTTGTGTTCCTAAAAAGTTCCTTAAAAGGCTCAGGATTTCTCTCCCTCTGGACCTGTCACCTTATGAGATCCTTACTGTGGCACTGCCATTGGTTCCTTCTCATTCTCTCTCCCACTCCCAAATGAAAATTTTCTCCAAAATACACACATCCCTAAAGTTTCTCTGTAAGATTTTAGGCCTAATATTTTTTAACTGCCTGCCCTTCCTACACCAAATACTCCAGCCTGGAAAACTGCTCCACTGAGACCACCAAACATCAGTAACTCCATCATTTTCTTTGTTTACCAAAGCAGTTTTGAATTCCTTCCTCATTGTCCAGATGTTCCAAAGTGGTGAAGACACACAAGTTTTCCAACAGGTTTTGACTCTTTGTTTTCCCTATACCTCCTATCATTACTTTAATTTATCAGTATTACCAGTCATGCATCCTTTCTGAAATCATCTATTTGCCATCAACTTGAAAAACGTAAGCTTTACTGATCCTGGATTTGTACCCTTCTGGACTATCCAGCTCTTTGAAAAAATGCAGTGTCTCTAAACAAAATTAATGTTCCAGTATGATAATGTAAAAATTATTTCAGTTAATTTTTTTAATATTCCCTTCATATAATTTTACATGCAAATATTATTTTCTTGTAAAGTTTTAAAGCTTTCTTTTTAGAGTATCCAACAAAAATTGGAATATTACTCAAAGTACAGGATGATAATAATAATTTACTTCTATTTCTTACCTACCAGCTGTATTCTGCCATGATGGGATCAGAGCTAAAAAAAGTTTTGTGTTTTCTATCTCCTCGTGGCTTCCAGTGGTTCTGATAGACTATTCAAAAGAAATACAGCATAAATATACATATATATGCATATATTTACTTCAAAGTAAACACAAGCTAAATGCATTGTTTGCTGATCAGGTTAAATGAGCTTCAGACCCTATTAAAAATTCCTTGTTCAGTGGCAACATTTACTTACCACTGTATTTTCTTCTTGAGAAAGAACATCTGAATGTCTGAGGAACCTGCTCTAGGGAGAGGTGTCCCTGCCCAGGGCAGGGGGGTTGCAATTTGATGATCTTTAAGGTCCCTTCCAACTCTGACCATTCTATGATTCTATGTTGTGAACACGTGAACATCTCCTAAAGCTATGACAAAGGCATGGTGGAACCTTAAAGCCTCTGTTACATACTGTCTTTTAAATGGAGACACATTTCACAAGACAAAGAAGTTCTGTAACGTACATACGGCCCTGAATCCAAATTCATTGAAATTATGCGATGCAGTCAAACTAACAGCAATCATGTGTTTTTATCAATTCACATTTGTGTTCATGTAAAGCGTACAAAACTTAACCTCAGAGAAAATACTAACTCTCATGTTTTGAGACTTAAAGTGACATTTAACTGCTAGAGACCAGGATAGGAATACTGGGAAGGAATTTGTGCTGTAGCGTTCTTACGCCTTCTTCAGGGGGCATCTCTAATTTCTTTAATAATAGACAGTGCTGAAGTAGATGGGCCTAAGAGCAGTCACACTAGAGCAGAATACACACTTCTAGGGCTGGGTTCACAGATATTACCTCTTCTCATGGCTTATCACACCTGCGAGTGGCAAGCTCAAGCATTAAGCCATGCTAGTAAACCACACCTAGACAGCTGTGTATTTGGCTACAGGTCAGAGCAGGTTTTAAGGACCACAGCCTCCTTTCAATCCCTGCTTAGCCAACACATATTAAAAGCTATTCAAAGTTACATTTTAAGACTTATTTTTTCACTTTCATCTGCCAACTATAAATAACATAATAAAACAATGTGTCTGTGTATATGATAATTCTGTAAGACAGTACTCTAAGAGACGCTCTTTAAAAAATAAGAATACTTCTAACCTGAAGTTCTTCCCAGAGTTTTGTCCTCATTTCTTTGCCTTGATTTTTAATTGCTCTCTCCTTAAAACGTTTTTTTGCCAGTATTGTGTCAAGTTTATTCATTTTCTTTATAGCTTCTTGAATCTGAGGATCTACATCTGTTTCCTCAGAATATTTTATGTTGGAAGAGTTTGCTGTAGAATATATTTAAAATTAATGTTAGCTTGAAGCATTTGAACCTTAAAAACCAACCAACCAAACAAAACTAAAAAGCAGTACAAGCAATTTGATAACAACCAGAGACAAGAGTACAAGTACTCTCCAGGAGATATATATATTGTTTTTATTTCCAAACCTGTTTGTAGCAGAAAAAAATATGAAAGTCTTAATAACAGCATGCTGAATCAAACTTTCAGCTGCATCAGTTGGGTATGGGGGAGGAAGAAGCCCCATTTGGGCAAGTGATGGGATTCAATTTATAATGGAAGAGCAACAACAACTGCACAGTATCAGCATAAAAATCATACATAATCTCTTCAGCCTGACTAGTAGAATGTATGTTGAAATGTCATTCATTAAAATGAATAATTCTGGGGTTAAGAGAAACTGTAATATCTCTGCTTTCAGATGTTATAGACTTTTTAGTCTTCAATTACATCTCAGCCAAACAAGATTCTGATACTGCTTCTAGAAATATGTTGTTTTGAAAAAAGGGAAGTGGTGTAACATTATGGAAACTGCCATTATTTAATTAAAATCAATTTCTGTATTGGCTCTTTTTTTCCCTTAATTTGCAGATTACAATTTCTGACAACTTTTAGCTTTTCCCCTTCCTATATCATCCTCATGCTCTGCCCTCTCTTCTGGTCAGCTTCCATAGCAAGATTAGAGGAAACACTCGTAGTACTGTCCCTAACCCACAGATTTCCAATGCTTTTTCATTTTTCAATCTTTTGAGGTCGAATGCTTTACACACCCATTAATCCCAAACATTTACTGTGGTTGCTCTACTTTATGCCATTAAAAAGGATGAATGACGCAACAAGGGGAGAACTATAAATATCTAACTGACCTCCAGGTAAGCCCCAAGGACAGAAGGCAAAAAACAAAGAGAACTTACTTCAACTGGCCTAAACCCATCAGATGATTTTGAATCTAAAACTACTCAGTGAAGCTTTGGAGTTGAGTTGTATCCAATTTCTGTTCTGAAGAAATGAATATTATGTCAGCAGGTCAGTGCTGCTGTGCTAGACAGAACCACCACTGCATTCTGTCGTGTTAGATTGACAGAATCTATGTAAAACTCAAATACTATCATGTCATTAAAGAAAGTGAATATTGTTTAATAAAATAAAGACTAATTCCAATACCTCCTGAATATCACAATGTATATAACTTTTCAATTTGTATTATTTCTTTATAACTACATAATATACACACAAATACACTAGGGTCCCAAACTCTCCTAGAAGCACTAACAAGAAAAAGGGGGGGGGGGGGGGGGCGNGGGGGGGAAGTTTTATAAGTTTTATTGCACCATTCACTTTCTAGACATGAAAATCAATACCTGCATTTGCATTATGTAGTTCTCCTTTGGAAGGTTCACAGAGTTTTGAAATTTGTGTTTCAGTGCTATCATCTCCAGAGTCTGAATTAGACATATATTCTGAAAAACACAGGGAAAAGCCTTTCACAATAAAATAGATGTGAAATAAACTTTTAAAAATACTGTTTGAAATGTTAAAAATTCAAGACCACAATACATTTTTGTCAGTTAGGGAACCACAGAGCCTCTGCAGTGGATTACTGTTTAAAAAATTCTATATACTAGTACATCAGGACTCACATCAAATGTCAAAGGAGCAAGAATCAAGGAATTTCTTTTGACACCAATTCTGTCTGATCTAAACTTGAAGAAGGTATCCAAACTTTTTGCGCCACTTACTGGTCTGTGCTTCTTTATTTTTAAATAGTCAGAAGCTCTAGAAAGTTAATTTATTACCATTTATAGAACGCCAAAAGAATGTCACATGAAGCACTTCTACAAGTGCTTTCATTAAAATGAGATATTGCGTGTTTTTATTTAAATTCTTTTATGAGTATTAGCATTGTTCAGTTGTTAAATACTGTAACTTACAACCATAATTTGTAATTTTTTGGACCTGGTGGAGCATTATTAGGATACACAGTTTCTAACACATTAAATTTGTATTCTGTGAAAAGTTTAACAAAAACACCTTACTGAAAACACTTTCTAACACGGTCCCACGGAACATCAATTTCTCCTGGTCTTGTAGGCCATCACCAAGGTGCCGGTCACAGCTTAGATGCCATGAGACACACACTGTAGCAGTAATGCCAGTGATAACTTATTTCTTTCAAGGATGGATTCAAAATACTGGAAAAAGCGAAGGTATGAATGTTGACACCTCCTTCTCTTCCAGGATGTTTCCTATTTGCTTCCTCTTTTCACTCTACCAACAGAATTTTGCCCAAACAATACACACATGATATTTGGTCTAGGCACAACACAAGAAAGCGTTACTCATTCCCACAGCTTGCTGGGATTAAGTACGTGCTTCTGAAGCACCAAGATCATACCCTCCACTGTGGTTTGCTGATCTTTTCTTGCTTCCTTGACATCAGATTTCTCTCCGTCATCTTTTTCTTCTGGACAGCAGTCTTCAAGATTGCCTCTTTGATAACCACTAGCCAAACTGACAGGTGAATCAATCTATGAAATGCAAATTATCCACTTACATAAAAATAGGAATCTTTTGGGGGAAGAAAAAGAGAATCACATGCTATCACAAAGGCTAACAACGATTCTATACAAGACTGCTGCGTACTTCTTACATCAAAGAACCATTTTCAGATCTGATAAAGAGTTCTGTTTCTTAGATATCACATTGATTCTCAAAGTCATCATTCCACAGACTGCCAGATTTGTGATTGTCAATTATTCCAAAGGTTTCCATCATTTTTGCTGTAGCCAACCTGTTCAGTGTTTGTGTGCAACAGCTTCATCCATTTCTTGACACTGTGGGTGCTCTGCACCAGTTTGCATCCCAATTTCTTGCACAAACTACAGAGCTTGTTACAGTCTTTGAAAGGCTGAAAAGCTCACGCTTAATCCACCGATCTCAAGAGATTACAATTTTCATGCAATAGCCTCTGAACTTTAGGTGAGAACTTGGATTCAGAGTTACCTGGTATTAACCTTAATACCCAACTGTGAATCTATAAAAAAATATGTTCATACTTGTGTGAAAAGCCTAGGTATGATCCCATTCTACAGACAGGCGTACAGAGGTACAATACCTAAGTACACCTATCTAAATCTCCAATTCCTGTGTTCCAGTTCCTACATCCCAACAACCATATCACATACCCCATTCCCAAAATTAAGTTAATCGCCAATAATAATTTTCCTAGAGGACAGGTGAACACCTACTTCTGACAGACTTTGTTGGATCCCTGGAGCTGACATATTTCTTGGAGTACTATGAATTTATTTTTTTTAAACTTCATTCAAACATATCCTGAGGGAGCCTTGTAGTCAAAAACTCAACTTGTGAGGATTGCTCAAGTGCTTTCTTTTAGTAAGTAAAACAATTTTTATTCCAACTCAAATGTTAAAGCACAAGTGGGATGGAAGTGAAATCAAGTATGTTATATGAAATCACGCACACTACACTCATACATCAACACGTTACTGACAGAATTTCAACAGTTTTTCTTTCAAATACAATTTATTTAATAATCTGATTAAATATAAAGAGAAAGACAACCAAGTTCTCCAGGCTGTAGCACTGAATAACTCTTTCTGTGGCAAATAGAAAAGTAACACATATTCAGGAAAATGAAATTAAACACCATCCCATTTATGCATGAGGAACAGCCCACATGCTTGAACCTTCACATAACCCCATTAGCACACCTGCAGAGCCCAGAACCCTCTAAGAAGCTAAAAAAGCATAATCTTATTTCTTTGGCAGTCTACTAAAATTATGCACACAGTTTCTAACCCACTGAAGGCAAAAAGAACTACCTTTGGCAAATGTGGCTCTGGTGTTAATAACTCCATAGATGTATTTAAAGATCTACAGTGAGGATAAGCTCTTGAGCTAGATGCAGTCTTTGAAATTTCATCCAAGCTCCCCCTTGTAATATCCATCGTAACCTAAAATTGGGGGGGAAAAAAAACAAAACAGCCTTCCAAACTACTAGTTTCACAATAAAGCAACACAAGCCAGTAATATTTCAGATGTAGACTAAAAACGTTTCAAATCTTTTCTAGCAACTTCCCAGTTGAGAGTTCTTCCCCGTATAGAACTGCCACTCAATTATACACGTTTCAATATACATAATGAATATATATCATCAATCCAACCAAAGTATTCAAATTAGCTCACGGACAAAGAAACTTTAAATTATTTAAGTCTTAAAAGCAATCTCACAACAAAGGAAATGTCATGGCTTTTTAAAAAACAAAAAACAAAAAAACCCAAACCCCAATATGGGACTGGCAAAGTTGGCATCAACAAAAACGTGAGAGTATTTTATAGACATCTTGACCACAGGAAAGGATGCAGCCAAGAGCTTTTTCCATTCAGTACTTGTAAATGAAGGGAGTTGCAAATCCAAGCAACCACATTCCCAGTCCCAGTTCAATTTTGAGTTTCAACACCAGAGATGCAGGGGTCTCTGCAAACACTGCAGGAGCTGACAGGAATCAGGTACCTGAGGGCGTGACACCCACTGGTCACTCTCACAAGGCCCGAGCAAGCACAGCTTTTTACTTCAGTGCAAGAAAGAGTGCAGAGGCCCGCACACACCTAACACGACAGAGCAAGCGGGCAGGGAAGAAAAAGGAGTCCTCTCTATTCATTCGTTCCCTTCAACTCATGGAACTCAGGCCCCTTCACACCGTTACCCCACGCAGCCAGCACGGCCGCGGGGAGGCTCGGAGGCGGCTCCGCACCCTCCCGCTCGCAGCACTGCCCGCCACAGCCAGCCGGGACAGCCAGCGGCCCTCTGACGGGTTCCAGCCGTCTCTCGGCCTCCGCCAAAGGTCCAGCAGGCGGCGGGGGCAGCACTGCCCGCCGGAGCCCTCAACCCGGCCGCGACGCGGGAAGGCAGCACCAACCGCCGTTGCCGTGAGACACAGCTCGCGGACCTCTCGCGAGAACTGCAGGGTGCCGCCTTCCACTGGGGCGGTACCATCATCGGAGGGGGGAGGGGTGTGTGTCTGTGTTTTATTAGTTTTTTATTTCTCGGGAGTGCATATGTAATCGATTTATCGCTTGCACACGTAGTCGAAACCACAAGATAATACCACTGGAGCCTATATTTCCCGTCCTAACGGAGAGCAACGCTGTACGGAGAGTGTCCTTCTCCTCTGCCCCTCCCCTGCAGGCAGTTGGGCTGTGCCGCGCCCTGTGGGGTCGGTGGGATGGCGGCGCCGCCGGCAGAGTTTCCACGGCTGGGCCGGGCTGTGGGGACGGGGAGAAGCGGTATCTGAGCCTCCGGAGACGGTCACCAGAAGGCCGGGTGGCGGCGGCGGGCGCCACACCGGCAGGTTTGGTCTGGCCCCTCCGTGGTGTCACGCCTGCAACCGCCGAGGCCCTCAGCCGCCGGGGCTCGGGGCCGCGCAGCGCTGGTACGTGTGAGGGGGGCGGTGTCTGGAGAGATGGGTCGGGTTGGATAAGCGGGAAGCGGACACCGAGTTCAAAACATGGCATAATCCTCGGTGCTCTTCCCACATTGGTAAAAAAACAGGTTTTGAAGTATTCAACAGGAAAAAATTACTGTATCGAGCCTTAAAAATAATAAGCCTCTGCTGTCCGTTACCGTGTGTGTCGGTAGCTTGTCTGGTTTCCTGCATCCCTTGTCATGTTTACGTCTAAACAAGGAGAGTTGAATGACTGTTTTAAATAAACTCATTAAAATGAACACTGTGGTCACATTTTTATGCTGAATATTCACTGCTAATAATAATTTTCATTAGTAGGGAGAGTGTAACTACCTTCCCAGTGTCATCTTTTTTATTATTATTTTACATATTTAAATACAATGTGGTGGTTGAGTCTTGTTTTCTGATTAACTTGTGAAAACTAGAGGCAGTTACTGGCCCGTACAACTTCCCCATTTTAACCTATGGGCATCAATGGTTTACATTGGTGACAAAAAATTACAAGAAACAGTTTGAAGAAACAAACTGCATCCTGTTCAAAGTGAGGTTTTGGCTGACAAATTATTCTGCCAAATTCTTACTTGACAGACAGCAAATATATACCACCAACAACAGAGTTCTTATTGAGGCTTATAGTGCATAGTATTTTACTGTCAATATTCCTGCAAGTGACAGTAAGAGAAGATTTTTCCTAGTATTTATGCTGTAAGGATGCAATGTTGTTTACAGTCAAGAGCTAATGTCAAATCCAGAAAATATGATAGTGAACCACCTCTATTTTATAGAGTTGTAATATAGTTTAGGTCAGAAGTGACCTTAAAGATCATTGAGTTCCAACCCCCCTGCCATGGGCAGGGACACCTCCCACCAGAGCAGGCTGCTCCAAGCCCTATCCAGCCTCGCCTTGAACACTTCCAGGGATGAGGCATCCACAGCTTCTCTGGGCAACCTGGCCCAGGGTCACAGGAAAGAATTTCTTCCTGGTATCTAATCCAAATCTACCCTCTTGTAGTTTGAAATCATTACCCCTTGTTCTATTACTACATTCCCTGATAAACAATCCCTCCCATCTCTCCTGTAGGTCCACCTGAGGTACTGGAAGGCTGCTGTAAGGTCTCACCAGAGCCTTTCCTTCTCCATACTGAACAATTCCAACTCTTTCAGCCTGTTCTCATACAGGGATATATTAAAATTCTGGCACTAATCCTGTGATTGATAATGTGATACCATCATAGCGTTCGGAATGTATAGTGCTTTCCAGATGGTGCAGATCATGATCTGAAGCAAAACCAAGATTGAATGCTTACATCCACAAGTTGAGTATTTAAGGCCAGTAATGACAATGAGAAAGCAGTAGAATGGACCTTACTAAACTAAAATCTGCCTTTTGCTAAATTAGGAATTATATTAACCATGAATAATGAGGTATGGAAAGCAGCTAGGAAGAACTAGCCCAGGATTTATTTGTCTTTAGTAGATTGTATGTGCTTAACAGCTGACAGACTCTGACTTGCTACCAGCTTCCCATATTCTGGGCTGGTTAGAGCCTCAGAAGAGCCCATGAAAGAGCATCCAGCTCTGCATTTGGTAACAAATGAACATAAAATTCCTTTAAAAATGGTGCAGAAATAGGCTCCTTACTGCTGCTTGTCCACATAGAATCCAGGAAGGTTATCAGTGAGGCCATCACACACAAGAGCTAATAACAGTGGCTTAGCAGGGCTATCTCAAATCACAGCTGATCTTACAATGTGTGTTATGTATCCTAGAAGACCCAGAGAGGAAAAGAAGATTCACAGAGTTCATCCCATCCAAAATCCTGCAAATCAGGCTGTAAGAGCCTTCATGTCCAGCATCAGACTAAACTTTCTAAAGATCACTACATAGTACAGAATCTCAAATATCGGTACGTGTGGGAGGTGTGTTTATAATGAAGTTTGAACTAAGGAAGCAGAAAAAAGCTTGTGATTGGCTTTTTTTTTTGCCTTTTGGGATATAGGTCAGTTTTGTTCCATGGTAAATTAGACACTTAACTGAAGTACGACGAGGATAAAGGAAAAAAAAAAAATGTTAGAGGAAAGTTGTGTCTAGAAAGGGCATAGCAAGGGAAGCATTCCAAGGGGTGCTCTTCCTCCTGCAAGACAGGTTACAACATGATGAAGATACATTTGGACAAACTGTCTTGATACAGAGAACATAGTCACCATAGGAACAGAACTCATTTATCCTTTTCTCCCCTGTCCAGTCAAGAAGAAACACAAGTGAGGGGGAAAATGCAGGGAACTACTCCCTGTTGCCACTGCTGGGTGTTCATACTCCTCTCCTGAACAGCATTGTAACCCACAAACAGGCAGCCCAAACACAGTCATTGTCTCATACAGGTTGGAGGGCAAATGCTTGTTAGCTATTAGTCTTTGTTATTTTCAGTATTTGTTTGTGCACTTGGGCGAAGTAGCTTCTCTTTACCCCAGGCAGTATTTTTAAGGTAGACTCTAACAGCTCCAGGACACCGAGCAGGACAAGCCCAGCTCGTTTTCCTTGAATTAATTCCCCAAAATATTAGGGGAATAAACAGACCATTCTCCCCCTCTCTACTCTGCGCTTGTGAGACCCCACCTGGAGTCCTGTGTCCAGTTCTGGAGTCCTCAACACAGAAAGGACATGGAACTGTTGGAACAGGTCCAGCGCAGGGCNGATGATCTTTAAGGTCCCTTCCAACTCTGACCATTCTATGATTCTATGATTTTCTTGCAAAGGACAAACAGATCATGTATTAATGTCTTCTGATCAGTGTGTGCCAAGTCAAGGGCAAAAAACCCAGGAGTTTTGGGCCATATTCCAACTTTTCCAGAACCCCCCAGTGAGGATGAGTAGAGCTCTGCAGTGTGCTCCAGCAGCAGCAGTGATGCAGCACAGCAACCCCTCAGGCTACACTAAAAGGCCAAGTCCAGTCAGTGGTAAAACTGCCACCTTGTTTAATAAAGCCAGGTTTTCATTCTTTGGCTTGCAACAGGAAAGGCCCAAGAGAGTCTTCCCTCCTGCCACCCATTCTGCTGGCAAACAGAATTTGGGAAGCAGGAGCTCCAAGTGGGTTGTGTTGTGCTGAAATGTCTCAGTGCTGTGGGCTGCAGCGTGCCAGAGTTTGCTAGGAGAGAGGTGCAAGGGGACCAGAAGAATGAGATCCTGCTAGTATCTAAGGGCCTTCTTCTGTGGCTTAGAATATGACCACTGATAAAGGAATATTTTCCCAGAAAACAGGGAGCAGAACAGAAGAAAAATCACTACAGAAACCCAGCCAGTCTTTTCTGCAAAACATTATATATAGTTGTACTTTTAAAACCAGAACAAATACCTTCATTAAATCACTGCAGATTAATGGATCTGTACTAGAGTAGAACACTTGGGGAGTTTCTAGAGAACAGCTGCTTTTCTCTGGAAGTTTATCCCATTGTGCAAAATATGTTGGCCAAGCAGCCAACCAGTACAGCATTATTTGATGCTGAAGGACCATATGGGGTTTTGATTTTTTCATGATGTTTGTTTAAAGGTAACAGTTTTTCTTGAGGAGATATAGGCACAGCAAACTGACATTGTCCCCATGGTCTTTTCATTCTTTTAAAAGGCTTTCTCCCTGGGTTTAATAGGAGTTCCAGTTTCTATTTTTCTCCCCTAAGTGGTAAGATAATGAATTTTAACTTTCCTTCCTCCAGTTTATTCTCCAGTGTAGTAAGATTTAGCCTTTAAATCTATTTCTACAGGCCAAATTACCCCAGGCTTTCACTTCTTCAATTCCCACAGCCTTGCTTTGTACTTCACTTTCTTTCATCAATAATCTGGAGAGAAAAAATTATCTTACTGACATCTGTGGTGGTTAAAAACAACCATCATAAAAAAAAACCTTATCTTGCTTATCTTTACTGTCATGATAAAGAAGAAAACAAGTCTTTTTTTCTTTTTCTTTTTCCTTTTTTTTTTTCATATTGGATGCTGGAGAACATTTTGCCAAGTAGAAATCATCTGAACAGCAAGCCAACAAAAATCATCAACAAGTCAGTTTCCCCTGTCTTAGATGAAGTTAAAAATCAAACTCTGTAAGTCAAACATTCCATCTTACATAAAGAGCCTCCCGTTTCCTGATGACACTTCCAGCACAGAGGCTGTATTATGGATTTTACACAGATTATTTTTTTCCATGCAAAGATGTGCTTTTGTGTATTTTGTTCTACTTCCCTTCAACATTCACATGGACAAGCTGCTGAAAGAGGGACTAAAATAAAAACATTCCTGAACAATTTGTCAGGTCTGAAAAACCCCCTTAGTTAATTTCTTGGTGAAAGGTTTCAGTATCTTCAGAGACAATCTGATAAAAAAAAAAACACAAGCAAGTTTTTTCATGTGCCCTCTTTGAAAGAAAAAGGTATTTTTTATCCCAACAGTTAAAAATCACTCTAAACTCCTTGCTTTCCAGATAAACTGAATTCAGTTTGGCTCCTTCCATTTATCATTGACATTGCATTCAATGTGAAAGTTGAAAAGGAGAAAACCAAGATTAAGTTTGTTTTCCTCAAAGGAGTTTAGTAACCATTTGTCCACGTTCATTAATCACATAGAAATACTGGTCAGAGTCTCTGTAAGTGGGCCATAAATATTCAATGTAACCAAATTCATAAGGAAACTGTAACTCCTGCTTTGCTTTTAGGTTTTCAGGATTTTTGGAATGGCATCTGTTCTTTCACTAAGTTTGGATGAACAAACACTCCACTTTTTATAAATTATTTTATATCAACATGGTAAAAAAATGCCTGCTATGGTATTTCGTTACTTCTGCCACAGAAGGAAAACACCTTTTCCTGGAATATCTTTTCTGTCTGATTTCAGGCAAGATATGTTTGCCTTCCCATCTCTGCATCTAAGAAGCAGGGCAGCTGGGGCTCCCACCACCCGTCTGGACGCACTGGAGACTGCTCCTCACTCCCAAGCTGAGAATTTCTTGAACTAGCAAGAAGTAAAAAGAAAGAGGAAAACCATCATTTATATGACCATTTATAAACCTTTTCTTAAATACATTTTTATTAAAACATTTGCTTTTAATGCCTTGTAGAAATCCACCACCTTGCAGCCATCAGAAGCTGCTGACTTTCCTCAAACATGTCAAAGGACGAACAGGAATACATCCAAATCCTGCTTCAGCAGAATTTTCCCCCACTTTTAACATTTACTGGTTAGATTTAGTAAGTTACTGTGAACTTGGCAAGATTGTTCACCTTGTCCTTTTAGAAGTATGCTTTAAAGAAAACTACTTTCATAAACAGGCAGTAACTACAGATAGAGGCTCAGCATGCACCAAAGGGCTAAAGTCCGGGAGAACCACAAGGAGTACACAGATGTTCCTAGATTGTGCTTTTAAGAAATTACACACAGAGACAACAGTCAATGCGGATAACGAAGAAGGAAAGACTACTTCCAACTGAACAGGGATTGAAATGCCAGGGATACAACAGTTTCAGGTCATTTAACAGACTGATAAACACTCAAATTCACACTCAGTATATAAAGGAGACAAAACGCCTGTGATGATGCAGGGGGGCAAGTGCAGCACAATGCCTGAACTCTCAGAGAAAGGCTGGTGTGCTGATACCAGGGATGGCAGGACTGATTCACTCAGGAATCAGGCACCAGATTTGAAAGTCTTGTGTTCCTACACTGGGTCGTCTACTCTGGGAGATAAGTGGAGTAGGATGGTTGGCATCTAGATCCATGAAAGCAGAAGGAAAACCTCCCTAAACAGTACAATAGTGAGCAATGGCGTTGATGTTTATCATCATTCTTTACAGGTCTGTTATCAGCTTCCTCACTCAGGAGTCCAGGACAAGGCTACTAGCATTTCTGGCCCATTTCTTAAATTTGCTAGCTTTCCCATTGGAAAACAGCACAGTGCACCAGCAGATGAGTCCGTTTGAATGTTTACCCCTTGGTTACATACACAATGCATACATTACACTGCTGAGACATTTGTATATCACAGGATCCAAATGTTCTATTCATGCCCTTGGCACATACATACCTGTTTAATGGAGTCAGGATTTGCCCTGCATGGTTTCCAATACATTTTTTTTTCCCCTGAAAACTACAAGAATACTTTTTTTTTTTAAAAAAAAGGTCTTTCTCAGGCTTGACACGCATGATAATTTGGGTATCCCTGGCTTTGCTGAAGTTTTAGGCCAAAAGATAGTGGTTTAGGTTTTAAAAATGTTTAGCTATTTGGCAGATACTTGGCAACTAATTTGTGCTAAAAGTCCAGCAAGTTTAACACTGATTTAAGAAATGGGCTTACCAGAGGCTAGATGTACTTACGTAGTCTACCTCACTTCATTAATGAAACGTGCAGAACCTTGCTATGTGTATTTACAGGCGGTTAGGATTTACAGATTTTGCATCTGGCTTCTGCTCCCTGCAGCCTTTCCTATTAAGATCCTTTGATACTCAGTCCATTTTAATACAACATAAGGTTTCCCAGCAAACTGACCCCCACATTTCCATACTGCAGCCATACAAAGTGTTCCCAAAGCCATATGTACTTTTTAAAAGTTAATCGGGCAAGTATCATCGTAGGTTTTTCACAGATAAAACTAAGAATCAACATCTTTTGACATCTTATTTTCATGAAAACATATTCATAAGAAACACTTGCGTATGCGTTTCCCTTCTGTTTGTTTGTTTAAATTAAAGTTGGCACACAAAAATCAGCTTGTAACAAATTTCAGCATAACAAAGATCCATGGGATCACACATAGAACAGAAGGTGACCTTCCTCTGTCACTTAAAACTCCTGCTCTTACTAAGAATCCACCTTGGGAAAGATACTGACTTTATTGTTTCTGCTGATTTTTCTTTCTGCTTTATACTTGGGCTGTTTTGTCTGGATTAGCTCTTCAGGGGTATTCCCCAAAGGAGGCAGGAGTCGCTTCTTACTGTTTCGGTTTTCTGAGAGCCACTGTGGAGGCAGCTCAAAGGGTCCAAAACCAAACTGCATGGAATACTTGTCATTTACCATATCAGCTTCTGTGGGCACAGCTGGGGCCACCTGAGCTGCAGAGTCTGCAGTCATCTGCGGTGTGAATTTGTGAACCAAAGTCTCTCCTACCTCTGAACTGGTGGTAGGAATTTCTTTCTGTGAAAAGTTGCCAGAGCCAATGGATTTGGTCTCATTCTCATCTTCCATTGGCTTGAAGATTTGTTGTTGCCCGATATGAAACATCTCCAGAAGCTGGCTCCCCGAACGGACACTGGGCTCCAAATGAGCATCTGCAACACCCCCCGAGGTGACCATGTTTCTCCTGCTATACCTTCTGTGCAGCTGCACTATTGTCCCCACTAAGCATTTCCGTACCGATTTGTTAACAGTTAAAAATAACAGAGGATTGGCCAGCAGAGAGACCTTGGGCAACCAAATGGCAGTGAGGAGCAAGAAGACTGAAATATTTGAAATATTGAGTACGGTGCGGTAAATCACCAA
This sequence comes from Thinocorus orbignyianus, assembly GCA_013400375.1. NCBI lineage: Eukaryota > Metazoa > Chordata > Aves > Ciconiiformes > Thinocoridae > Thinocorus > Thinocorus orbignyianus. The sequence goes on along the minus strand of VXBW01003498.1, from coordinate 250,921 downwards.
GGTGACGTAGGGAACACTGCAGAAAAGAAATACCAGAACCATGGAAAGCAGCATGGCATGAAGCTCAGCTTCTCGCTGAGAGGCATAAGGGATAGAAATTGTGTTCTGAGGGGTCCTTAAGGCAGCTATGATGACTTTTTTCTTCTGGCTGGCACTCAGTGCCCTGCGAATAAGAATCATCAAGAGAAATACCACAGCCACTGGTACAATCACAGTGGTGATGTTATAGATGATGACGTAGATCAAGTGGCCAAGGGAATAACTCCAAGATTCAGAACAGGTGGCCATGGCATAAACGTCAGACACGTTGTTTACAGCAAATACTGGGATGCTGGCCACTATTGCATGTGCCCAGATATAGATAACCAGATCTCGGGATTTTGCATCAGATATTTTTCTCTCCAGAGGGTATAAAACAGAGTAGTACCTGCCAAAAAAAAAAAAAAAAAAAAAAAAANAAAAATAAAAAATTACAATTCATACAATGCAAAGGGTGAGGTATACAATGAGCAGAGTGCTTAAAAGAAGGCTCTCAGGATCCGTGTGTGCATAACACCCCAAATCCCTTACTGGGTTGTCAACTGCCTACCTGCTCATGAGAGGCAAAGGAACCCCACAAGGGTCTGCCTTTACTGGCCTGACTCCAGAAAAAAAAATATATATATATTCAAAGTTTAGGATCACATTATTGGTGATGAACAATTATGTCAATAATTGGGACTATATCACTGTGATTTGTATGAACACTCTTGAAAATTTCATCATTTACTGAACTGGCAGCATATTGCACACGCCACAAAATTTCAGAAAAGATGGTGGAGGCATAGATATGTTGCATTAAGAGATAAGACTCATGGTTAATTGGAAAAGCTGCCTTATGACAGATATTTTTTCTCTGGTTATTTGGAAAAAGCTGCTTGTCACAAATTATATGTACCCATCTACTGAAGTACCATGGGGTTTTGTTCTGCACAAGTTCTGGTTGGCAAGGCCCTGAGCAAGAGAGTAGCCAAACACTGAATATTCTGCATGCATTAAAGAAAAAATAAAAGTGCATTTCTGACAGGCACTTCAAATTTCAGGCACTGATGAATTGTTTGGGTAGTGCTGTGGACTTTGAAGCTCCTTGAATTTTCATGGGAGACCTACATTTTGACATTTATAGAATCATAGAATCATAGAATGGTCAGAGTTGGAAGGGACCTTAATGATCATCAAGTTCCAACCCCCCTGCCCTGGGCAGGGACACCTCTCCCTAGAGCAGGTTGCTCCAAGCCCCATCCAACCTGGCCTTAAACATTCCCAGGGATGAGCAGTAAGTTTGTGCTTTTTGTAAGGAAGATCACAAGTTTTACTGGGGAAGGGCAAATGATCCACTGTTCTACTGGCAACACTGGTGTGTATTACAGACAATGATACTGCATTTATCAAGACATAAACATTACAGTGAGAGATACATCGCTTTATTAAGCAATGTTTTTTTGTAAAGCTAATGTATTCTGTGATAAGACATGCTAAGATGCATTTTTGTAAAGCTAACATATTCTGTGTTAAGACACAATAACAGACTAACAATAATTTAATCTAAAAATATCTAACTTGCAGTCACTGCCAAAATGTTAGAGCTGTGCATTTCGGTGGGATCAGTGGCTGCTAATAATAAGACACAAAACGAACGGAATCGAAAAACTTGGACAGTCCAAAGGGCCACTTTTGTTTTAGACTGATCTTCTATATACAAAACCTCTCCAAATTAATTCTGGTCGTATTAATATTGTTTGGCGTTTTTTAAAAATCAATCTACATTTGAAATTGATGGACAGTCCACCTCAGACTGGTAAATTCTTCTATCAGGCCATGGCGTTCAACTTCCACGGTTAAAAATGTTCACCTTGTCTATACTCTAAAGTTGTCTGCTTTCAAGTTCCATTCCCTAATAATTAACAGGAAGAAAGGATAAAACCTTCTCTGAAAACATGTCTGTAGACTCAAAGTCCTTTTTAAATGTCCAAAGATATAAAAGGGAACTGAAAAACAAAGGTTTTCAATTACAGGAAAGAATATTTACTCCAGTACATTCTAGAAAAAAGCTGTACACTGAGCAAAGAGCAAGACCAATATGAAAGGGAGAAAAGAGTTCCAAAGGGAGAAAGAAAAAGCAAGAATCCTGGCAAATTTGCTCTCTTACCTGTCAAGTGCAATGGCTGGAAAACTAAGGATGGTGACTGAGCAGAAGACTTTGTGCAGAAACTTGGCAATTCTGCAGAAGAGCATTGTATAGATCCACCAGCAGCAGTGTGGACTGGCACTAAGAGCGATGTCGAAAGGCACACAGACCAGGCTGGCACAGATCCCCGAGCAGGCCAAATTCCTAATGAATCGGTTTGTTACAGATTTAAGCACTGACGTTCTGCAAGTTGACCACAGCACCATGATGTTACCTGCAAGCAGAGACAGGAAGGATAAACAAATTTAAAAAAAAACCACCCCAAAGCCCAAGCAAACAAACACTGCCCTCCCAAAACCCAACAACAGCAATTTTAACAGAGTTGAATGCAAATAAAAATACTTGTTTGGAGTTTGCCAGAAGCCACTGATTGGAACCAGCAGACTGTTCAAATTAAAGTCTGTGATGGCTAGTAGCTTTATAAATCAGATGACTGAAAAGAATTACTCCCCAGCTATCTCCTCTCAGCTTCTAGTAATGAATGCATGGGAGGATTTCAGAGGCAAATGCCTAAGAAGGATGTTCAAATCATGTCTTTAGATGCTTACGTTGACTCCAGCACTGAATTAGCCATCCTGAGTACCCAAGTATCAAAACTTGCTAAAGCTCTCATATTTTAATACCAAGCACATAATTATTTTTTAAAGATAAAAATACACTGCAAATAAATATAAAGATAATTAAAATATAAGTATATGGGTTTAATCTGCTTGCCTCTGCGTGTAAATGGATCACAGCAGTTGGCTTGTCTTTTCACTGGCCATTTCAACAGCACAGACAGGCCCGTGTGAAGCCACATCCAGAAGAAATTTTTCCCAAAAGACTCTAGATCTACACAGTAACGTGTAATTACACAAATGGGACAGGCAAAAAAACTTCACAAAAGTACACACAGGATGCTGGTTTGGACCTTGAAGCCTTATGCATTTGTTTCAAATAGGGTGAATGCACAGCAGTGAAGCAGAAGTACAGAGAGAAACCAGCATTAGGTAGGACAGCATTTTCCCTTATCATTGTATCTTCTACCCAGATCTCCGAAAGAAATATCATATCATAGAAAGAAATTTTCCATCATAAAGTTCCCGGTGATTCTAACTAACACAGCAACAGCACAAGAGTGACAGAAGCAATCTGTTCTTACTCTGTGGAGCTCTGGGCCCCTTTTAATACATACCAAGATGCCATCAAACTCACACTCAGAATATAGGATTTTATCTCTCCTTTAAAAGCCCATCTTTAGAAAGATGTATGCTTTTTTTTGTTAATTAATTGGGGAGGGCGGGAAGGGGGGAGAAGAGTGCTAGCAGAAAAAAAAACAAGCTTAATAGTTCTGTGCAAAAATGAAGATGAATTTCCTATTAAAGTCTTGGTTCAGGCTCCAGCACCTAATGGGTGAACATTTTAGTGCCATCTTCAGACAGAGCATTTGAAGACTGACTGGCAGCAACAGGAAATATAAACTTTCAAAGCGTGTTAGAACTGGAAGGCAGCAGATGAATGGGCAAGGCAATCAGAGCAAGCTGGCAGCACACACTTTGATAGACACATGCAGGCCATAGATTTCTAAGCAAGCTGTCCAGTTGACAGTGAAAAGTGCCCGATGTTTCAGCTAAATGTTTGTCACATAAACGTAATGTTTTTGCACCACAGAAACATGCCGTTTTCTCAAGGGTTTCACAAGGCTTCTTTGTACACTTAGAAGGCATCAGAGCTATTTTCAGAAAGCATTCACCCTTTAATGAAACGATCTGACAAAGAAATGAAAGCAAACATACTTTATACTACTCTCCCTAGTAATTCTTCACAGTGGTTCTAAAGGAGGAAAAAAATCTCTAGTGGAGCCCATCTTTCTTGATAATACTCTCCCCTAGCTAATCAAATCTAATGTAGTTCATTAAATACCTCTCTTTCCTTAAGATACTAAGGAACAGACAGTCATTCAATCATCTCACCAGACAGCAAACCCAAGACAAAAATCAAAATGTAACAGCTCAGTGCACGAGAATGATTAAACTATGTTTGAATTTTCATACCGAATAAACACCGCAATCACCTTTTGGCATTCAGCTCACTGTGCACATCACAAAAACTGTCCTGAATGACAGGTATTAGTCAGTTAGTAATTCAATTCAATTTATTCACCAACGACCTGGACAAAAGCATGCAATGTACCCTCAGCAAGTTTGCTGATGACACAAAACTGGTAGGGGTGGCTGACACACCAGAAGGCCGTGCTGCCATCCAGTGAGAGCTGGACAGGCTGGAGAGTTGGGCAGAGAAGAACCTGATGAAATTCAACAAGGGCAACTCCTTTCCAAGAAAGAGGATAACAACATTCCAGGCAACAAGGTAATTCAACAAGAATTACAGCAATTGTGCTCTGAATCTTTTCACATTGTATAGAGGCACTTTCCTGTTCTGGATGTATTAGTCGTTCACTGTTAAAGCCATGAAAGGTACTAGTCTAACACCAGTATTCTCCTTGGCTTACAACCATACTGGGCTGTTGCACAACCAATAGTGGGCAAAGCTGTGATTTTCTGCCATGAGTTGGTTTTTGGGGTATTTCTGCTGGATAACTGGTCTAAGCTACATAACCTTGGATTCAAACAGAGCAACTTGCTGGTTCCTGTAAGTCAATACTGCTTTGGAAATGAGTGTCACACATAAACAATCACACGTGACAAAGCATATCCCATACTGGTTGCACACAATTCCACCACTAGAAGAAGAAGATAAATGTGTTTTTCAAATGAAAAACACGTTTATCTTCTCAGGAAAAGCCTGTAATTGGTCTTCTCGGAGTATAAGCTGTGTCTAAATAAAACCTTTACTACACCTGCCATCAGTTGACAACCTATCAGTACAGAAACTGAATGAGTAGGAGGCAAGTATCCAACTTAGCTGTGTCTTTGAAAATTTCTCCAAATAAAAAAGAGGAATAGGAAATACTAAAGGTAACCACAGCATGAGAAGCAGCTCTTTTCACATTAGAAACAAGCACATATATAAAGCCTGCTAAATAAGGTCAAACAGGGTTTATTTTATCCTCATATTACCCTAAGTATCAACATTCAATAAAATTTCCATGCTCTATATACCAATTCCACTGTATTCAGACTGAAAGGATGGTTGCTTCCAGTCATCACCTATACCTTTTTTTAAATTGAGAAGTAACACAGATCAGCAGCCACGCAGTACACGAAGCTGCACACAAGTACAATGAGAAAGCAAACACAAGAATGGTCCAACACAGCATGCTGCCCAGACAACATCCTTCAAGATTTTATAGTGTATCAAGTTCATTGAATCTACAAGGAGTAATGTTCTCTGAGCATAAAACGTTATCAGAGAGCATTAGTCTGAACATTTTTGCTCCCCTTCCAAGCTGTACCTTCCTTGGATTTCACTGCCAGACACAAAGCGTTGATGCAGGCATCAACAGCTGAGAGAGTTTTGAAATAACAGCTCTCAGCAATAATTCAAATAATGTGAAAGATTCTTAATAATACCTTTAACAAGCAGAAGGACAATTCCCATGGAAACCAGAGACTGTTATCTAAAACAAATGCATTTGCCATGCAGTCATTCAAAAGATTAGAACAAATATTGCTCTCTGTTGATAAACTCATGGAACCGAATCCATTAGCTGGGTATGACATTCATCTTACATATTTTTTGGCATTAATCAGCACGTGATTGAATCAAAACAAGTCCACACTCCAGCAAAATCCTCCTCCACACAGTTTGCCTCCCTCTGCTTGCTCAGTTCCCTCCCATCTGGACCAGGGTTCTCGGGATCCAGCCATCCTTGCCAGCAGTGCCACAAGGAAGGAGCTGGTAGCCTCCTTTATTTTTAAAAAAGGAGGGGCAAAAAGCAAAGAAAAAAGGTAAAAAAGGTTCAACTTCTCTCATTGAAACTCCAAGATGATTACATTCCCAGCCCCAAACTCTCTCTTTTTAATTATTTTCTGAGGTATTTTGAGGAAGGTGCTTTCTGCAAAACTTATTTTGTTAAAATACAAACCTCACTCAAAAGGTGGTTCACTGGAAACAGTTTTGGGAACTCAGGATAAGTAGCTGTCAAATACCTGTCCTGTGTTAAAATGGATGTTGTTTACTTATTCATCTCCAGAGGGAACAGGGACGTGTCAGGATACATGTTGGCTGACATCACTTGAAGAAATGCAGAACTTTATCACAGAACCACAGAATGGCTGAGGCTGGAAGGGCCCTCTAGTGATCACCTGAACCAAATCCCTGCTCAAGCAGAGCCAAATTCTTGTAATTCTTTATAATTTTTGTATCCTTTAGTTTTAAAAGTACAGTCATCAGACTGACAGAATTGCCTTTATAGATGAAAAAGCCACCACAAAATAAAAAATAAACTTCCTGAAACCAAATCCAATCTTTTTTAATATTCTAGCTACCAGCTTCAAAATTCAGTGACAAAATAACAATGGCACTCCACTTAAAAAGAGTGGGCATTAACTTAATTTGTTTTAACAGATTTCTTTCATTTTCAGTTTGTACACATGTGCAACCAGATGTTTTGTATCCAAGATGAAGTGTCCGCTGCAAGAGAACAATTTTTGCTGTATACTCAACGTTTCTTTTCCTTCATAAAACAGGTGATCTCCTTAATTTTAAGATGTTTCTCGCTCCCATTCTTAGAATTCTCATTCACAAGTTCCTTCTTATGTCATAATTATTGATTTAGAAGTATAATTATGTAAGAGATTTATCAGTATTCACAAAACTCAGCTCAACAGAACCGCATCAAGCACAACTTTGCCCAGTAGAGTAGTTACCTGCTGAGCATTTAGAGTGTGCTACCTTTCTACATGGTTTCTGTTCCAAACACTGTGTATAGTATTCTAGCTAGTGGACAAGCTAGAAAATACCTCATGGAAAGATTTGCTTCATAGGAGCTTAGTCCCAGAACGTGAATGTAAGATTTCCCTGCAGGAACAGGTAAGTCACCGACTTTTGCTGCGGTATTGCCTAGGGCTAGTTGAAAGCCAACACTTGCCTACAAAAACCACTGGCAGCAGCTGCTGTGACTTCTTGTGTGAAGTGAAGATGGAGTAAAGTTAGAAAACATATATGAAGAAATTTCAAGTTGTTCTTACTTCTGTGATATGGTGGTATTTGTAATGCCAAAATCACTAGGGGAAATGATTGTTAAAATAATTTCATTTTTGTCATTTTTTAGGGTTGTCCTTGGTATTTTATAAATTTGCTGTCAACAGGCAGATTCTAAAGTAACTACATCATGCTAAAGGTCTTGGATACCCACTTATATTTCTTTCAGATGTATCTAAAGGAAGCTAAGAAAGTGCTGCACTGATAATTCTCCAGTTCTTCATATCCGCTGCCACTTTATCCCATACCACTTTTTGTACTTACTGTCCCCATTAAATGGACAAAATTTCTAGGAAGGAACAATCATTTTCTCCCTTTTGATAAACTACAGTCCTTCAAAAGCCACCGTGATCATTTCAGTCAATCAAGGAAATAACCATACCCACTTATTTTGCTGAAGTACACTTGCCTCTATTTTAAAACTGGTGTCCCCAAAGAACCTGAAGCTCTTCAAGCTCCTTGGAAGGAAAAAAGTTTCAAGAATACTGTGTCTATAACTTCAGGACCTTGGATTGTTCCCACGTCAGGAAAATATGACAAATGTGCAGCATTACCTTTGAAACCTAAGCTAGGAAATTAAAAAACCTGGAGAAGAACGTCCAGATTTACTGCTCTAACCATAACAGGAATATAAATCTTTTCAAAGTTATTAACTTCTTGAATCACAGTGCCTAAGGGACCAGCTTATTTTACTTATTGCAAAAATAAAACCAAAATTTTTTAAACCCAAGGATTTTAAACGATGCCCATGAGAGGACTCCGTGACATGGGAAACAATGTTTTTACCTTTTCTGTAGACAAAGAAATTAAAAGGAAAGGAAATATAGAGAGAAAGTTAAAAACAGTGAATGTCCACAACATCATTAAATCATTAGCAGAAGTACTGGATCCCACATCTCCTTTGCCAAGCAAGTATCACATCTAGTGGACCATCTGGCCTTTCTTACACCAGGGCCAGTCGCCCTCAGAGAGCAAAACTCTGATGTTACTGAAATACTACAAGGGCAGGGATGCAAGTGAAGCAGGCAGTATTTCTGAACAGCCCATCTGTCTGCTGTTGATCAGCTGTGGTACAAGAGGAATAACCTTTGTCCCTTCGTTTTATAAAGAACACAGAAATGAGCCATTTTGCACCTGTGTGCCATGAACCAACCAAGGGAATGCAACAGCAGCAGTTCTTATGCCAGGTGATGTCAAGGAACACAGCAATTTACTTGAGCTCCCCTGGCTGCTGCGCTGATTCTAACTGTAAATAGTAAGTCAACACAGGGAGCAAGTATAGTTAAGATTTGTTTTTAAATAGCAGAGCTATCTGCCAGTAGTTCTGTCTTTGAGGAGAGCCTGTAGCCACTTCTGTTCTATGTCTAGACACGTCTTTTCAGATGCTCCTTTTTTATCTGACTTGCCCACATGCACCTGCAATCCATACGCGGGCACGCTGGAGCTGTTACGGAGACGTGGTCACTAAGGTGGGACTTTTCACATCACAGATGCGGCTCAAACTGGCTTCATTTAGAGGGCCAGCCCCAGTACCTACCAGGTTCTTCCAGGAGAAGCCTGCAGGACCCAGGCCCTCTGTGTGACGTGCCACGGTCAGATCCAAGAGGCTGACAGTTTTGCACTTGTGAGACTGTGGAAAAACTTAACATCTTTCAGCGCAGCTCCAGCATTTGGCCTGGGTTGTAAGCTGCTCCAGCATCCACAGCTGAATGGAACAACTTAGCAAAACTCACTGTGGACCTGATGACCTCCTGAGCTGTTCAGAGTCTTACCCACTCCTGCCTCTGCCCTTGTATCCATACAAAATGCTACCAGACCAGAAGGCAACGCAGACATGATCCAACAACGTCATGATTATGCAAAATTATTTTTCTGAATCTAATACTTTTCCTGTAATTCACTCAAGATATTGAGACAAAACTTAGAAAAGAAATGAGTTGCTCTGCCATATTGTAGTCTAGTGGATATGTAAGATCTATACTGTCCAACAGTACACAACCAAGTGGACAATGTGACTAAATTACTGGTTAGCTGATTTTCCCCGGCTTATTTATTGAGGAAAAAAGAAGAACTGCACACAGTTTAGAATGAGTTATACTTAAAAGAGGAGTACAATTTTAAAAGCCTGTGGTAATTACTAGTAGTTAGAAGACAGACTTTATATTCTCCTTGCTAATTGAGGCTATCTTGCACTCTTGATTAGAAAATATAATTCCTACCCATTATCATCAATTTTCATCCTCTATTACAGCTGAAATTATAGAGTTTGTAGCTGAAAGACGCCACAGTAACAGCTATTTCATCAGGCAGAAATTATTTTCTGGCCTACCCTCTAGTCTTGTGACTCTTTTTTTGTTTTGTTTTGCTTTATACAACTAAGATATGATGTCATTTCTGGATCAGTTTGACTGTGCCTCCCTTTCTCCAAAGTGCCAGGTTATCAGAAACAAAATTTTACTCTTTATATAATTTTGCCATGCAACCATTCACCATGTCACCAGCTCTTGATTTTTTATACACAGATGTCTTCAGACAGAAATTATATATGCTTAATACATCCTACACAGTGGGATTAATTTATGTTATATTTAGAAACAAGCTTTTTTTCCTTCCTCCACAGCTGACTCTGTAGTGAACGGTTCTCTCTGCTCCTTCTAGCCCTGTGAACAGATTCAAGCAATATTCACTAGGAAAAAGACAGCAGAGCTCAGGACTCTGACACACATCTGAAACACTGAGTTTTAAACTGAAAAATCAGTATGACCCTAAATCAAATACTATTAAAAAAAAAATCACATGGAAAAATATTGCATTGAGTTACCAGAGTGAAGCATTTCACTGAAGAAATATGAATTTACAGAAGCAAATCAGATTTATTCCAACTTTCCAAGGGGAAGAGACGTGTTTCTATGGGACACCTTGGGGCAGGCAAGGTGCTTCACTGTCAAGATCACGGTGACATTTCTGGCTTGACTGACTGCAAGAGGTGGGGCTTCAGTTTGGGTTTGTTTGCTTGTTTTTTTTCCTTAAAACGTACAGAGCCCTGAAGTAAAATTTGAGATTTCAATCACAAAAACTATTCTTGACCAAAACTCTCCCCCAATCTCCTCTCCTTTTTCTACAGTCCCCTATCTATAACAGAACTCCACTATGGGAATTCTGTAGTGTCCAGTCTGTTTTCTCCTACTCCTTCAATAACTGAGTTACTTCCTTTGCTCAAAATCCTGCCAGCAAGAGACATCGCTGTTCCCAGGTCCACTCTCTGCAAGGCAGAGTATTAAACCCAGAATAGCATCGGGCTGAGTGAAATGGGCCACAATCATTAGTCTTAAAATACCTTCACAGAAAACACTATGGAAAAATAGTGCTACTGCTTACTGCTTCCCTTTTATTAAAAACAAGCAAGAACTTTAGCTTGATCCACATTTTGTCCTCAGCAAGGCCAATGGGTAATAGACTACTCAGGATTGATGACTCAAAATCCAGAGAGACATGCAAACACCCAGGCCTGACTGAAGTAAAGTGAACCAGAATCAGCTACACAAACTGAAATCAGATACAAGAGAAAAGAGACATAAATGCATATCCTGCCTCTTCCACCGCAGAGGAGGAAGTCCCTGCACACAGGCAGTGACTTGTTTGATGGGGCGAATCAACAAGTGGGTGTATCAAATCACTTACAGCTTGCTGTGTTTTTCTATACACACAGACAAATGCATGCTCATTAGCAAAGCTTTCCAGGGTTCTTGCATCTGTTCCCTGCAGTCCTGTGTAAAACAACATTTCTTGTTATGAAAAAGCCAGTAAAACCACAAATAACTGATAAATTTGTTGCATCTTTGACCTCTGCTTATTAAACGTTCAACTCACCTAGTGCTACAAACTAAGGCATGGATTAGTATTGTTTCAGTGGCTGGCTGTTGTATTTCTACATTTCTCACCCACTTCTTCACTTAATCTTTCCTGCAAAATTCACCACGTCACACTGGCTGGGAATGCCTGCATGATACGTTTCTGTAATTGCTCCTCTCTCGTACAGAATTATCCACTGTCAGCAGGTGAAAATGTTTCAGATCTCTCTACAGCATATGGAAATAAACAAACAAACAGAAAAGCAAGGGCTGAAAGAACATCTCAACAGTCACTGTGCTGCTGTACCTCAGCTTCCTTGCGGACCTCCGGTATGATCATAGAATCATAGAATATTTAGAGTTGGAAGGGACCTTAAAGATCATCACGATCCAATCCCCCTGCCATGGGCAGGGACACCTCTCCCTAGGGCAGGTTGCTCCAAGCCCCATCCAGCCTGGCCTTAAACACTTCCAGGGATGGGGCATCAACAACTTCCCTGGGCAACCTGTTCCAGTGCCTCACCGCCCTCACAGGAAAGAACTTCTTCCTAATATCTAATCTAAATCTCCCCTCTTCCAATTTAAAACCACTACCCCTCATCCTGTCACTAGACTTCCTGACAAAGTCCCTCCCCAGCTCTCCTGGAGCTCCCTTCAGATCCTGGAAGGCTGCTCTCAGGTCTCATGAGTCTGCTCATCAGTCATCTCTGCTGTGCCCTGTTCAGAACACAAGCCTCCTGGTCATGATGCAAACAGCATGTTCCTCCCTGCTTACCAGTTTTATTGCTGCCAGTAGTGCCCTTGTTCTATCAATATGAGATGTTCTTTCAGCCCTTGCTACAATTAAAGCACCCTAAAAAGCCTAAAACTGGTCTTTGCTCCAAGGGCCCCACACTGTCACGTTACAGGGTGTTTTTAATTTCACAATACCCAATTTAAAGTTCTTTTGTATGCTTCTCACCTCATAGAGCTGCTCCTTTCCAGCTACACCACTCAGTTGGTTGCAATATATTATTCCTCTTCAGAAACATTCCTTTGCTTATATCCTTAGCCCCCAGTAACAATACTGATAGAGGCGGTCCAAACCAGTTCTGCATTTGTTCCTGGTCTTAATCCACTGGAGCTATTGCATGCTAAAAAACTGAATTCTTCTTTATTGAAGTGGTTTTGCTAACTTTCAGAAGAAACCTTTAAGAATGTATCAGATTTAGCTTTTTTTAACCACACATTATTATTTTTGATATCGACACCTTTTTTACTTGCTTCAAAACATGTATTTTTGATTCATTTATGAGGAAGATGATTTAAATTTTCAGATAGCTTTTATTTCACTGATTATACTAATTTTTATAAGCAATGACCACAAAAACAACTTAATAAATGCATGGTCTACTTATAAATCTTAATCTGGCAGCACAGAGCAGCAAATATTGCCAGCATGTCAATAGCCTTTTTTGAGTTAAAATGGTTAAACTAAACAATGCATCAACTATTTTGTATCTAATTTGCAACATGTCTGGGTTTGGTTATTTAAAAAAAAAAAAAAGCCATTCTCTTGCAGGCCAAATACTTGGCCAGTGAGTTCTGCCACATGGCTCATTACAACATTAATGACAGTGATGTAGAGTTACCTTCTGCAGTGGTTTGAAACCACAGCCATGCCCGCTGCTGTACAGAGAGCTCCCCTACAAACACCCATCCCTGGAAGTGTTTAAGGCCAGGTTGGATGGGGCTTGGAGCAACCTGCTCTAGGGAGAGGTGTCCCTGCCCACGGCAGGGGGGTTGGAACTTGATGATCTTGAAGGTCCCTTCCAACTCTGACCATTCTATGATTCTATGATCAGTACAAGGCACTATGCTTTCAAGGCTCTGTGTTTTTCATGTGACTTGATAATAGTCCTCTGCAAAGAAAATGGAAATTCAAATAAATTTCATAATGCCATGGACTAAGTGAATGACCCAAAGGACTACTTCCCTTCCTTGGAAATGAGCAGACTTAATTGGGAAGCATTTTTATATATCTTTTTTTTTTTGTCATTCTACTGATCGCAGGCTGCCTGATTTACGAATTAGTGGTGAAACATTTCATAGCTAGTGTTCCTTTGCTGAGATGATGGGAGTCTCTGTAGGACATGCAAGGAGACACACATTATAAATAAATTTACTTAGAAAAGCTAAAACCAAAACAAAATGCAAAACTGTGACTTGAAGCCACTTTTCACCCTTCAAACAGGTCACTGTCAATGAATTCTCCCTCTATGTCCCTGCTACACACAACCGAATGAAGATGAGAAGAAGATGGACAGTTTTCCTCTACTCTTTCAACCGTCTCATCAGCTTTTTTTGTCTCTGAAATACAAAGGAAAAAAGGAAGAAACTACCTGTTGTATGCACATCACACTTGCCAAGTGCAAATTCTTTTGGGAGTGTAAAAGTACAGCTTTAGCCTGCCAGAGGCACAGACTCAGAGACTGATCTGTACCGATGCAATCACCATTTTTAATTTTCTGCAACAAAGGACCCAGCCCAAGCTGCCAGCAGACCCTTCCTGGAGTCAACAAGTCATTCCTCACATCACCAGCTCAGTGGGATCAGCGTTAACACACCTCAGTGTTCCCCTCCAGAGCCAACCAGCGGAACCAGGAGGAATTATCTGGCTAAATTCCTATTTCCTTCAAACATCACATTTAGATGAACATTGATAATACAATTACTGGATTCACACTGCTCTGAAAATACATGAAAACTGTAATTCGATGCAACTGGCACTAAAATTACTCCCTTTCCTCTGTTCTAACTTTTGTTTTGTTAACTTACTGTTTTACCAATTTTATGTTGCTGGGAAAGAGAACAAAACTGAAGAAGAAATGCATACCTCCTCCTCTTTGTCTGCATATATACTCTTAGGGTATTTTTTTGTCTCTAAGAAATCTTATCACATTTAAAAACATGAAGATTTACAAAGACTCTTTTCATACTGTGGTTCTTGGCTACAATAGATACTAGTGGATAATGCTTTTTCTCTGAATGTATCCTTTTTCTGCCAAGTGTTATGTTTGTGAACATTATTAATTCAAATTACTTATTAATTTTCCATTTTGAATTTATTTGAACTGTTTACTGTTTGTTTTTTCAATGCATTTTCAATACCTATTACTAAAACTACACTGGAGTAGTTACGTACATTTCATGAAATTGCTCTACAAGTGAGGTCTTTGCATCTTCTCAGAGGATGAAGGAGAAAAAAAATCTCATTTCAAATTACTATTTCAGTACAACAACCAACCACAAGAGCCACAGATCTGCAAAGAAATGAGAGGCAAAGATGATCGTCTTTTAAACCAGCTGCAAAAGTTGGGGAGGAAGAGAAAGGGAAGCTTTCAGGCTGCGGGCAGACCTCTCACACAGGAGAGCTGTTCATTACTCTTTGATCTGTATTATTATTATTTACAAGAGCTCTTTTTCATCTGGTTTAACACAAACTTGGTAGGATATTTCTTAAATCTCCTGAAGCACAAGTAAACAAAATGCAAAATAAAGCTCAGTTCATGTCAAATGTGAATACTAAGTAATCTTCAAGCTAAGTTTTGTGACTAATGATGCTGTCATCTCAACAAATACTGCATTAACATTGCAGTGTGCACACAGCTCACCTATTTATTTGGATGGAAAAACAGTACTTAGATGTTTTTATAGGCACTTTCCAGCATATTTACCTAAAAAACTTTACTCCTGTGCCCTTAAACTTAATTTTGTCTATTTGGATTATCATTGCACTTGCTCCACACGGTATCATACAGCCTGCAATCAGAGCAGCTGGAGGTAAAACTCCAATGTAATTGCATTTTTTGGTTTGTTTGGTACCAGTGGAGGGATCATCTGAGTCCTCTGTTTTGCTTTCTGTGGACAAAACTGATTTATGCTTTTGTGATCTTTAGCAAAAAATACATTTAAAAAGCACGGGGAAACATAAACCAGCCAAATATATGAGGGAAATCTCTCATATTCTTCACTCTGCACATTTCAAAATACAGTCTTGCCGTATTTACTGGGCCAAGAGAAGCTGAGCTCTAATTATTTTAACCCAACTGAATTAAGGATAAGACACTGAAAATAAACTAATTTGATTAAAGACAACCTCTTTTTTACCCTGGAAAAGCAGAAAATTTACAAATTTACAGCTTTAACAATTTTGTTCTAAAGAACAAAATTTCCTTTATCATGAAAAACCTCTATAAATGCATAAAAATGTTTTACCAACACAAGAAAGGCAGGCCAACATTTTTATTTTTTTTTTCTAGAAGCTTTAGGTCATCCCAAACCTCATTAATCTGCTGAAACAAAACAACACGCCACAAAGATTCTGTGGCAGCCACAAGGAATCTGAATACTTGTTTCTTAAGCACAAATGGCAACCATGACTTCATACCTTCGGATGCAAAGGATGAGAAACACTTCAGCCTCCTTCCACTCTGCCCGAAATCCACACAGATGGGGCAGAGCAGTCCCATTGCTCCAGGGATGACACTGAGTTCCCTGACACCTACCTATTTGTGCAAGGAAAACCCATGCAAATTCCCATACTTCGTTTGTTACACTTCGGAGGTCCAACTTGGACCCATAAAGCAAAACTCTTATCTGCCTACAATTCCTGAGCTCAGACCTTACAAAAAATACAGGCTACTTTCCTTGTTAGCAGCAGTAAACAAATAAAAGGTTAGCTAGTTATAGAGTCTCACATTTATAACTTTTGAGTATGCTTTCTATTCTATTTTGAAAACATTTTTGCTCTGAGAACTGACTGCCCTATAAATCTTCCTACAAAAACATTGATGAAAAGTAACCAAGGCCTTTAGCATGAACTAGATCAACACATGTAAAAGCACACAACCTGGTGTAACATCCCATAAAACAGGGAGACCAGCAGCTTTATTTACTTAAGACAAGCGATTCACGGTAATAGCTGATAGTAAATCAGCAAAATGTTTGTTTTCCAGACAGAACAAAATACAGGAATCTCCTTCTTTCCTGCTGAAACATCGCCAGTACATGGAGGCACTGAGAAACAACCTCATTTCTATGCAGAAGGAGCCTCTTCCACCCTTTGTCTCTGCACCTCACTCTAACACTGCTCCTTCTGTGTCACTTCTTACCTGGTCTAAGACTTTGCTTTATAGGTAAGAGAGGACTGAAATCTCACAGAAATCACTGTAATAAATCATGAAAAAGCAAGCCAGGCCAGGCGGCAGAGGCTGGTTTCCTTGCCCATGCTCAGGGGGTTCAGTGCCCACACCACCTCCCCAGGCTCGGCCGTGCAGCTTGTGCTTTCAGTGGCTTTCCCTTTCCAGCTGCCAGAGGGTGCGAGATGCTGCAGAAAGTGGAGTGCAATTTTTTTTTTCCTTTATTATGCCTGAGTGACCAGAGCAGGGAGAGGGAAGCATACTGCAGACCTGGTTGCACTGCCTGATGGGTTTTCAGCAAGGTAACGCACCTATCTCTTTTCTTAGCCTTTTACATGGCAATGTAGATTGGTTAAGATGGGGCAAGAGAGGCAGAAAGCGAGCCATCCTCTCTCTGCCAGGGAGAAAAGCACTAATCACTACCACTAACACTTAGAGTAGGGCTACAGATGTTATGTCATGTATTACTCTTAATCTTGCACGCATGCTTTTTTCAGTTAGACACCAAAAGCAAATTTCCCACAAGCTGACTATGAGGCCCTTTGCTCCTGCAGCAGCCTGCTGTGTGCTCTGAGCTGGGCACACAACACTGGCATTAGCCATGTTACAGCTCTACCAGACTCTTACGTGTATCTCAGACCTATGCCACTCTTTTGAAGTTAAAACAGTGTGTGCTGCCACTTTCCTCCCCCTTAAAAGAGAGAACATGAAAAAGATGGTAAATATCTCACACAGAGTCTACCCTTAACCTGTACATAGCTTCTTTTTTCATTTTGACTACTCATTTGACCGTTTCATTCTTTTTTCATTTTGACCAGCTGGATTAGCTATCTCCGTGGTTGGTTTCCTAATATGAAAGCAAGCTGAATACAACAAATCAAAAGCTCTCATTTATACTTAAGATCAAACCACGGCTCCCCACTGCCTCACTGAAATATACGGCACTGTCTAGCATGGATTTCTTGGGCGCAGTACAGCTCTGTAGGTTATTAGCTACAGTACTTATTGCTGCAGTACAGTTCTACAAGTTAATACTCCCTGCTGACTACTTACACTCTACTAGTATCCGTGCCTGCTATTACACGCTGCTATTGCAGTAGTTATCATTTACCATGCCAAAAAGACAATTCTCAAAAAAGCATCTCTGATTGCACCCAGGAGGTTTAGCAACAGGAGAGTCAAAAGGTTACATGAAAAAGGAGATAGGAGGAAACCCTTCAGTTTGCCTGCTGCCTTCTCCATACACCAAACTAATTTTCTGTAACTCATCTCCCTGTCAGCTGTCACATTTCAGCCTTTATTCCAGTTTTTTATACGCTTTACAACTTTAAAGTTACAACAGTACAGAATGGTTTGGTTTGGTTTGGTTTGTTTGTTTTTTTTTATTGCATGCTCCCGTGATTGTCTTGGTTTATAATCTATTTTTTGGGAACCCCTGAGTAGCAGCAAATTGTTCAAAAGACTCCCCAAGTCGTGGCAGAATTATTCCACTCAGTGGTAGTATCCGACTAATCAGAATAAGTCAAAGCACTCAACAGCCAGCAGGGATTTTCTAATTAAACGACTTCTAATACAGGGAATCATTTTGCAAATCAAAATTTATTTTAAAAATAACTTAGCTGAGGCAAAATAAAAAGGGGGCAGGGATTTGTGTGTGCTTTGTTTTTTATTAAATTAAAAGTATATGAAAATTTTATTTTTAGAGCTTCCAAAAGTAGAGCTTGGATGCCATCCTGGTCTAGACTGAGACCAGAAATGAGAGTATCAAGATAAGATCACTGGGTTCCCCAAGAACCTTTGGAAGTGACAACCCAGTTGTGCAAGAGCAGATAATGATTCTGCTGGGTGACACCCTAAACCTGATACTCAGGAGATGTTGAACATCCATCTCTGTATGGTTTCTCAGGACAGACAATCTCTGACAATTTCAGCTGTATGGACATAAATGCACAACCACAACCATTGCTCCTTCTGCTATTATCCTCATGTATTCTAGCTTAATTTACTGTTCCCTGTGTTCTTTGGACTTTAGAAATCTAAATTAGAAGCTCTTCAGACAATTTCAGACAAAATTAAGAGGGACTTACACAAACATGTTGAAGGGTTCCAAATGCTGGGGAAGCACAATTCCAAATATTGATCCATAATGCACAAGTTCATTTTGAGTTTAAAACTTACCTAAAAGTATTAAATCAGGGAAGAAAAAACAAGACAGTACAAGATGTATCTAAGGTAAACCACTCCAGGAATTAGACGCATTATAGATATGAAGTAAATTGTTACAGCAAAAAGCAAAGTTATGTGAGAAACGCCAGCTCACCAACAGAATGTGAAAGTGGACAAGGCTTCGAAGCAAAGATACAAAAAGACAATAAAAGTTTATTAAGAATGTACAGGACAGCTGAGCTGGGTGACACCCTGCTCTTTGTTCTTGAGTAGTTATACCTTTCCCCCATCACCTTTCCCTCTCCCTTTTTCCTACTGGGCAGGTAGGTACTCAGGGACTTCCCATCCGCCTGCCCGCCTGTGGAGCTCATCTCATGATCACAGTGTTCTCATTGAATGTTTTTCTTCTTACGACCTCCTTAGCACAATTTTTGGTTACGAACTGCTTACACAGACAATTCACACAAGTTTCCTTTCACAAAGCACGGCTCTGTGTTACTCTGAGTTTATAGAAACTTAAGTTTCTATATGCACAGGCAAATTCATTATGACTGAAGCAAAATTCTTATCCATCTCGTACAGTTACATAGTCTTGACTAATCTGAGCCTAGCCACTGTCTAGAACGAAAGACCAGAAACAGGATCAGAAACTTTGTGGTGTCTGAACACTTTCTGTTCATTGCCCAAAGGATTTTGACACTGGTTTAAATACACAAAAATTTATTCACAGGGTCCACAGCCAATGGCATGCATGGACTTAAATTAATTCAGCTGTTAAAAAAAAAATAAAGGAGAGAAAGTGAGAGAGAAGGAAACGAAGAAAAACTCTGCCCCATGATGACAGGGAGAGGATGCAATGGGGTCTCAAGACAAATGTCCTCCCGTTGTTGTCCTTGCCAGTCCAGCAGGTGGTGATGTTGATGAAGCTGCTGATGACTTTCACTATGCCTTTCTCTAGCAAGAACAGTACTCTCCATCAGGACCCACTCAAATGCCACATTTCCTGCACACATTTAGGACACTCAGCACTGCCTGGAGCACACCTCATCTGGTGTAAGAGCTGCACATTGCTCATTGCTAAGCTTTGTGTACATACCTGATCGGGAGATGCTCATCAGACATTCAAACAGCTATACCCTACTTTGATATTCAGTATGTCTTATTCTTCCCCCAGTGCTAAACTACAGGTTACAAAAGAAAAGGTTGGATAAGGCAGGGAAAAGAAGGGGAGATTTTTTTCCACTACTGCCAACCAGTTGTGGGTGTGAAATTTTAATTTCATGAGTTTAATGACAAAAGTACCAAAGCTCAAAAGAAATGATTATGCTATCAGATTAAAATAAGTGGTTAAAGCCCCTGTCAGGCCAGGCACCAAAAGCCCTCGGAAGACTCTGTCAATGTGCTTGTCCCCAGGGTGTGGTAGTTCAGTTCAAGTGTCACCTCAGCACCCTACAGCTCCATTACCAGGAGCAAAAGACCATTTGAACATTAATTCATTTTAATCTGAGGAGAGTTGCTGACACTGAATAAGAGTGATCATTTAAAACAGGTTTATGTAAGTGAATGCAGTTTGTGTGTTAATAGGGCTTACAAATGATAACGTATAATTTAGCTAGTGGAACAGCCTGAATAAGAAGAGACATCAGATAAAAGCTTTGCTCTTAAGATATGAGAGAGAATATGTTAAGTAAATAATCTAATCTACTAGTTAGCAAAGCAAAAGTGTGTGCAAAGATGGATACTGCTTGCTTTTTTATTTTTTTTTCCTAAACAGGAAGGCTGCCTTTTGGGACAATGCGCTATATCCCCCAGAAAACCCATCTTTAAAAGATTACTAGATAAACAGATTTCACTTGTTTCACAGCAAAAGTACGTTCTTCTTTGGCATGCTTGGATAAGTCACTGGTAAAGACAAACACATCAAATCTTTGTTTTCTTTTAGACACGGACATTTGGGACATTCTATACCTTAAAAGCAAACAATTACAGAAAAATTACTTTATTGAAAGAGCTGCTGCTACCTTATATCGATCATCCTATAATTTATGCTAGCAACTGAGAATATATGGAAATGCAATAGTGTTTTTGCCACCTGAGGCTCCAGTACAGACTGCATAGAGCCAGTTACTTGCAGTATAACGTGTGTAGAATCAAGTCACGTTCACATTCTTACTGCCTGGGTTTCCATGTTCTTTCTTCCCTGCAGCAACATAAGACAGCCATCTCACCCCAAACCGCCACACCAGTCTCAGAGATAATCTACTTTTGCACTAAAGCTGGATATGCAGCATAGAAAACCTACAGAGTCAGTTTTCAACATTTTATTGGATAGATATGATGATACAATATATGAAGACAGCCTTGACCAAAGCAGACTGAAAGCCTGCCTCTCTCCCAGCCCACAGGGAAGCCTTTCAGGCAGCCTGCAAGCAGCCAGACTCACTGATTCACCCAGGGACACATCTGAAGCAGGTCTCCCTCCACGCCTCCAAACAAAAATCAAAGAAATTCCCTTTCAGATAGCAGATTCCCAGGACTGCTAAGATACCTGCTCTCTGAAAACAGTATAAAGTATGGACAGACACTGTTAATAACACTTCATCAATGATGCTAGGATACCTGTAATTGGAACATTATTAAGAGACTTCTGTGCAAATAGCTACCGTCTTTGTTAGCTCTCTAGACGATACTGCATGAAGACAAGACCACTTGGTAGAAGCTTATAGAGATACCAGATGCTCTAGGGCTCTATCTGCCCTTCCCAGACACTTCCACATACAATTCTTTGTTTTAGACTCTATCACATAGAAATGTCTTTTATTGCTTTTTTGGCCATAAAGCAATATGCTCCGACCATTGGATTGGCGACATCAGATACAAGGTATTCTGAGACAGCTGCTTATTCAGATCTGTCCACATCATGCTCTAAGAAATTACGGGAAAAACAGAAATCAAAGACTAATTCAGTGTTTTACAGCTCCTTTGGAAACCCAAAGTGCAATTTTACTTTTTTAAATGCTTAAAATAATCAAAGTAAGTCTCCAGAGTCTGATACCACATCATAGAGTATCAGCCCCTGCCAACTGCATGGATGTTTTAGTATCTCCTTTAATCAGATTTTTTTCTTCTGCTGACTGTTTTAAAAAAATGAATAAAACAAAAGGATGTCTTTGCTGCTCTATTACAGAAGCTTGCTGCAGTCAGAAAATTTTTAGTGTGGTGGCAATTTATTTCTTTTTTCAAATTAAATTGCAGACACAGAACACTGAATTTAGCCAAATCTAGGACGGGCACTAGAGAATTGTACTGGATGAAAATAAGGATAATAGATAATCTTTTTAAAAAGTGAAATAAAAGAACATTGTGTAATGCACTATTGCATTCTGTAGCTTTTTTTGGAAGTATTAGAGTGATTCTGCTGACCTGTTCATGATGTTCCCTGCAATGTTCCATTTTTCTATTAATGCATCAATGTTTGGGTGAGGTGGACAAAATAAGAACTGTTTCTTTTAAAAATATGTGTTCCAAAAAAAATACGGACACATTAAAGAGCAGTGTGTGTGGAAATATCCCACTATCATTTCCTGATGATTAGTAGTCCTATATGCAGTTGTACTGTACACACGTGTAGTTTCCCAGACTTAAACTACACAAGATAGGGTGAGGGTGGTGAGGCACTGGAACAGGTTGCCCAGGGAAGCTGTTGATGCCCCATCCCTGGAAGTGTTCAAGGCCAGGCTGGATGGGGCTTGGAGCAACCTGCTCTAGGGAGAGGTGTCCCTGCCCATGGCAGGAGGGTTGGAACTTGATGATCTTTAAGGTCCCTTCCAACTCTAACCATTCTATGATTCTATGATTCTAAGATGAAGAGACGCTGCAGGCGCAAAAACCAGAGGGATAATACATCCAGCCCTCACCAGGTTATTTGTGCGCTCCAAACAGAACAGGATGAAAGCTTATCTCTCTGTGGTGGGAGTTCATGTAGCAAACAAAGGGTGATCAAACAGGGCAGGCAGCACAGCTGTTTTGCCCAGGAAAGACAGAAAGGCAAGGAAGACTGGCGAGTTTGGGGCTAGCCTGCTTCCTTTGGTGGCCGCGTGCTTTGGGTAAGTGGGAGTTTGCTGAGGTTGGTTTGAGTGTTTTCCAAGCAACCGCTCTGGAGGATACGAAAGGGTGGGATATGAAGGGGTCTGCAGGTGATCCCTTGATCCTGATAAGGGGGCTGAGCCTACCCAGGGTGGAGGTGACAACAGGGTAAAAAGCAGAAGCTAAAGAAGCTAAAGAAACAGGAGTGTACTGAGCTGGGACAGCCAAGAAGGAAAAGTGGCAAAGGTACAGATGAGCTTGCTTCTCCACACAGGCTCACTCACACGTGCACACACTCACTCAGTTTATCGCACACAGGCTACACCTCACTTCACTGCTAAGCACCTTTGAAAGGGTACGGTACAGCAGGAGGACAACAATCTTTATCACTGTAGCAAATGACAAGCTAAACTAATAAAACTTCTAAAAAAGTAACATATTAAGCTCAGCCTGCCAGCTGATGTCCAGAAACAGACAGTGCTACTGGCTGAAGCGTAGCATGTGCAATTATTCAAGTGCAGGGGTTTTGTTTGTATGTTTGTGCAGGTGTACAGCACAAGGAGTTCCCGGCCCTCATCCCCTTCAGGTTGAGGACATGGCTAAACTGGGACAGCTGAGAGAAGCAAAAAAGATCCCAGATGATGCCTACAGGGACATCACTGCATAGTCTCACCTCACAGAATCATAGAATGGTTTAGATTGGAAGGGACCTTAAAGATCATCAAGTTCCAATCCCCCTGCCACGGGCAGGGACACCTCCCATTACATCAGGTAAAGACCCCCATGGCAGCAGTTCTTGTACTATGGAAACGAGTCTCACGGAAGGGCAGTATCCACCTGGGCAAATATCCTCTTGCATACTGGATGTCCTGCAGAGAAAGGGCTCCACGGACAAGCAGCAGCAGTGGCAGGAGGTTGCTTTAGCAGGCACAGAGCTGGCTGCCTTTGAGACATCAGAGCAGAAGGACCGCACAGTAACAAGGGAACAGACCTCTTGCGGTGTCCCAATAGCTCTCAAGGAAGAACAGGGTCAACGTCAGTCTGTATCAGTACCAGAGACACAAGGAAGTGTTGGAACTTTTTCCAAATCATTCAGGCAATAGCAGTATAAAATGTATTTTAGCCCCTTGTAGGACTGACTTTGTTCTTTGTTCTGTAGTATCACAGAAATGATCCGGTCATGCCATAAGAAATACAAGCACACAATAAAAGTAAGGCTTGCTGGAGTCTGAACACAAGCCAAGTGACACAAGAGTTTGAGAGAAGCAAAATCACTTCATATTTTATGTCTCCTGGAGGAAATTGTTGACTTCTTACATGGAATTGCTTTGACAGACAAGAGAGTAAGTCAAAGGTGGACAGACAATGGTTCCTGCCCTTGCTTCCAGCTGCTAAATTTCATTTAAAGATGCTAAAAATTAAAAAGCTCACATGTAACAATACTGTTCGGAAAGCAAGAGGCTGTAATTCCTACAAGGATAGCATTTAATCAGCGGTGAAATCTGGAGAGGTACAATACAGTAATTGCTTCACCATTATTTCCACTATTTGCAAACCTTCTAGCAGCACTTAGCCCACTCAGGACATTTTGAGAGCTCCTTACTTGCTAGATATTAAGCCATAAGTATAAAAAGCATAACACAGAAGAGTCCCCAGTCTTTGGACTGGACTGGACAAGCCCAGTTCAGGTGTTGCACCAGTGACTAAGCTATACTTGGACACCTAAGAGTCATTTACAAATTTGGTGATGGGTCAGGGGTGAGAGGGAGACTCAAAAGAAATACAGCAGGAAAACATAACATTATTTCAATTATTTGGGAATTTTTTCTTAAATATATACAGGATATGTATAAAATATAGTTTTGGTTTTCTCTGCAAAACACTTCACATGGACAATCCCACTAGTACACATACTATCTACTGTATGATCTCAGAGCTTCATTAGACCCAAATTATCAAAATGAATTGCAATTTGTAGCAGGTATTAGGAAATGCGATTACAGACTTGTCTTCATGAAGACAGAGGAGCAGAAAGGCACAACAGCAGACAGGGGAACCCCAATAACCTACTCAGGGAAAGGAGCCCATGCCCCTATCCTTCCCAGGGCTGTTGCTGGGGACCCTCAGCCCCATGAGCCAGAGGCAACTGTGGCAGTGTGCTCTCCCTGTTTTTCTGTGGGTGTGTATGTCAGCGTGAAATCACTACTGAACATCAAGCCAGACTAGCGAGCACGTAAGATAAGATGCTTAGGAGGCAGGTATTGGTGTGGCCATAAGCCTGGGGTAGATACTAAGGGAGACAAGAGAGCCCCAAAAGTTGGCTAGTGGAGGACGAGGAGGTCCAAGCCAGCTGCTGGAGAGATTTGGAGGTCAGCTACTGGTAAGGTCATAGTTCTGGGTCAGCAACCAGGGAGACCCATCTACATCTGTGCATCTTGTTTGTGAGGCAACAGGGAATCCTTTGCCAGCTCCTGGGTAGACCAGCTCCTACAGAGGGATCCATACTGATATGCACATATATATATATGCTTATGTATTTTACACTAATGGACTTGCACCCTGAGCAGATAGGGAGGGGAAGAGGAAGAGGTTGTTGGTGCTCTTTGTGTTTGCATCAACAGTATGTTTTCTTTGTCAGTCTGTGTGGCTGCTTGAGCATGCATGTACACATGTATTATGTGCATGTATGCCTCTTGGGAATCCATGCTCAAGCCTTGCTATGGCTAAACTTGAGGACACAGAGCTGCAGAGGGTTTACTTCTATTAGTCTATAGGGTTCAGCAGTACCTAAACACCTACCAGCATCTTTTCTGAGTAGGAGAAAAGTATACAACTTCCTAGATCTTAAAAAATGTTCCAAACCAGTGGCAAACTTACTTTTTTCAACTCCACACAAATAAGAAATTAATTATCCAATACGAACAGAAGAATAAAAAACTCATTTAAGTGCTCCTGGTGCCTCCTCGATAGCAAGTCAATGCATGAGATCAGCAACAGAACTAATATCATTCTAAGTGCTTGGGTTCATTCATGCCTGAAACACTTACTGCCCATAATATCCAATACAAAATCTTGATGCAACTAAACTTTCCCTGAAGTTCAAAACAGTCAGTGATATATACACCAGCTGGCATTCGGGCAAATGTAACGCTCAATGAAAAGCAAAACATGACATCCAATCACTTAGTTAAACAGTTGTGGTTCACAGCTGTCATTAAAGTGTTCACATGGGGACTACAGACAGTAAAATGACTAGTATCAATCAGTTTCACCCTAAACAGGGATCAGTTTAGCACCCTCAACACACACCATGTTTAAAGACATCAGCTAATCCCTCAGCATGTGTCTGAGGAACACTGTATCATAGTGTACCCCCAGAGTCCCAGGCACTTGCATTATGGGTACAAATCATTGCATCTTGCACATTTCCAGCCTGGGTAAAGAATTCTTTTTGCCGTGCCTCTCTCTTAAAAGGTGGCGGTGCTATGCCAGTTGCCCCTCAGTCACAGCTAGACAAAGCATCTCTGCTGAAGCAGGGGAAGAAGAGAGGTCTCCATAGCAACAGAGACCGAAGGGGCTCTCGCAGCCCCTCTTCTTCACCCACTCCCCACATTCAATTTTTCTTGCAAAGAGAATTTCTTAGCAGTTCACCTGAACACACACGCAAAAAGCAAAGCATAACACCTCTTCCTGACAGACTATATCAAGGGTGCAGCCCGAACTGGGCTTATTGCTGCAGGGTCCATTATTCCTGAGGCTTGGAACCACCCATAGGAAAATGCAGAGGAAAATTACTACTGTAATGTTATTATAATGCAATATGTTATTAGTGTGCAATTATTATTACATGAACATATTACCACTCATCATTACATTTGCCTGCGGCTTCTCATTAGACTTGATTTTCAGTCACTTTTTGCTTTACCAAACTATTCCAGCTGATCAGCAACAAAGTCCCTCTGTGCAAAGTGACTGGTTTAGAAAAAATCCTCAGGAAAAGGGGAAAGCCTGAAGCCTTGCCCCTGCTTGTTCTGCAGGACACTGGGAAGGCAGCAGAAGGTCTGCTTTTCGCTTAGAAATCCAGTATCTATTTCAAAGCATACTGGTTTCTTCCAAAGGATGCCTCCCTTGGATATCATCACAGTGTGGTTAGAAAGCAGGAGGTAACTGATCTAACCCACAGCTTCCCAAGAAGTGCTGTAGCCACTAGATTAAAGTGCAAGCTGTATCAGAGCATCCTCAAACTTTCCAGTAAAATTTCCTTCTGTAAGAGACAGGTTTAGGAAGATAAAAGAGCAAGTACCAAAGAGCTTCGTTCTCCAAACCCTAATTAAGGCACTGATTTACATGGTTTGGGAAAGTTTCCTGGATTTGGGATTATTTGGGATACCTTCCATGTATTTTTTACTAACTGCAAGGTGCCTATTAAGTCTGAAGAGTAGAAACTGGCACTGAGGACATCTCTTTCTCATTATAATTTTCATCAATTGTCATGTGTGTGAGTCTTAAACATCTGAAAAGAATGATTTTTTTAAAGAAGAACTTAATGCAGTTTTATCTACATGCTCAACATGAAAATTGTGAACAGACTCAAATAATCTCAGGAGCACATGCAGGCCCTCAGACCTGGGAAATATGAAAAGAATAGAAACTACAAACCATGATAATTGGACATAATCTCACCTAAACATAACATGCTGTAAATATTCAGCTACAATCATGCTACAATCAGTAGCAGCACAAATCATACAAGCTCTGCCATTTAACTGCAGTTATAACAGTAAATAAATTTGTATGTAAATAAGTGAACTGTGAAGAAATCCATGTTAAGAGTGACAGAGCCCAGATCTCCCTTAAAATTGTTATTCCTTGTCTTCCTTTCCTTTCTCCTGAGAATAGTAAAAGGTAAAATCGATGGATGAAATGCAATAAATAATAGTATCTCCCTTTCAAGTTAAGTTCACTGTGATGCTGGCTACAAGTGCTCTTTGAAGATCCTCTTCTTCATTTCCAAGATCCTCCCCACTGCTTGCACTCAACTGAAAGCAGCTGCAGCCACCTCCAGTGACCTCTTCCTGACAAAGCTCTGAATTAATACTCCCTTCTGTCAAAGGTTTTGTGGCTGTGCTAAAGGAATGATTAGTCTCTGCTGATTGATCACCTCTAATGGCAAGGGAAAAGTAACCTTTGTGGAGCAATATTACTGTAATCACTGCAAATCTGATCTCAGGAATCTTCTTTGATAAAAGGAAGCTATTAAAAATATTCTTTGAAAAGGAGCCTTATGTCATCACAAGCCTTAAAAAAAATGAGAAGCATTTTTGATTTGCCATTTCATCAGTTACACTGTTATCTTTAAATACTTAATCTTTAAATAGCTTAAAAGTCATTGCCCACACGTATCCTTTTTCAAGCTTGTGACAGACACAAGAGTAAAAGCAGTAACTCCATATTCTTCTGAATCAAATAGCTAGTATTTTTTCACAGTTACCATGTTCAAATACTCTATCTTCATAAACTGTTAATTCATTTTTGAATAGCAGCCAAGAATATACTAGAGCTTTCTGCTGTTCTCTTTTCATGCTGGAGGAGCAGGTGAAGGGAAGAAATTATCTGAATTAAAAAATACTACAAATTTCAGCTTACAAATTTAAATTCTTAAATCCAATGAAAAACAACATATAAATTTTGCTCTAAACATCTGACCTCAGACTGAAAGATCTGAAGCCTCTATTTCTTCTGACCGTGTGCGTGCAATGAGTAATACCAACAGCACTGGTGATCCCCCTGTGCAGCCCAGCTGCTCTGCTGTGCGTTACTCAAACATTGCAGTGCTAATTACAGTCCTGCCATGCTGTAGTTCATTCTCACAGCCAATATTAGATATTAGAAGCAGAAGCAGCCTGAGGTATGCCCCAAAAAATGGAAGAGAGATCACTATATATGAGTGCCATCTCACTATATGGTCTTCATGATGCAAGAATGCACCCAGTTTACGCAGGTCTCGGAAAGGGAAGAATGGAAAACAAAACCAAAAACCACTTTCCTAGGGTAATATTAAGAATTGCTGTGCAGGATGCTTCTCAAATGGCAGAAATTTCTTTACCTTAGGGTCCCCTTACATGTAAAGCCAATGTAGACACATCTGCACAGTCAGATGTACCTTTCAATCTATTAGTCACTGTGGGAGAAGCCAGCACAGTCTCACTTCCCTGGCCCACTATCTCAGTCAAATCATACTCTCCTCTACAGCACAGCAGGTAATAAAACCTGGTCTCCCCTTGAAAGGCTCCTGAACTTCCCATTCTCAACTGTGAGAACAAGCCCTACCCCTCATGGCAGAGGTACAGACACGCTAGCACAGTGAGAGTCACAGGTACAACCAGTGTGCTGCACTGCTCTGGGACTCACCAGATCACAAACCATTGTGATCGCAAACTATACAAAAGCTGAAGCATAACTGTTCTGCAGCAAGAAGAACCAACTTCCCACAGACATAGAAACACTACAAACTTTCCTTCTCTACCATTAAATAGTAAGCAGTCCTCTTCTAAATAAGTTACTAACATTCAGCACAACTCATCAAGTCTCTTTTTTTTTATTTAAAAAAAGAAAAAAATCCCAAGAAGAACTTTACTCCTGCCCAAACAGGAGCAACTTTAGAAACTACATAAAAAACCTGTGCTTTCGTTATGAATTTGTATCACTGATGACACTCTGCTACTGTGACAACAGGTGACAGAACATCATCATGAAGTGAACAGACTCAGAAGAAAGCCTCTGAAACAAGAATCCAGAGATGAACAGGGTAACATGCCGATAAGAACCATGAGCATGGAGAACATGGTTTCCATCTTCAAAACTTTAGTAATTTGACGAGGCAGTAGTTACAAACCTAAATTTTATTTTACCCTTCCTTTTATCAACCTCATAGGAGCAACATCATTCCTTCAATAGCAGCCATTTGAATTTGCCAGCTAAGGACCCTAGGCAGTGTGTGCAAGCCTCCATCCACATTCACAATCCTGACTGTGTCATCTCAGCTACATCCACTGGGTGGCAGGTGGAGGCAACTGGCCTGAAACACAGGTTAGACAAAGCAAAACAGTTCCTCCAGTTCTTTAGGGCAGTAAAAGAATTATCTAACCTGATCCAGGCAGAATACACAGAGCAGATAGATCTGTGTGGGTTAAGTGGAACCGAAGCAATCAACCTCATAGCAAATCTCTACAACTCTTGTTCTTCCACTGCAGACTTCCACATCCTTTCAAAACAAGTTAGGATATGCAAAGCTTGAATCTTTTGACACATTTTACCACACAGGATTAAGTCAACTGATGGGAATCAATAATGACAACTGCTGTGTTGCTTATCATGTCACACTGCTCCTGTCTGCATCACTCCAGTGGCCAGTACAATCAGATAGTTCTTCCCATTGATGCCTTTCATGTTTCCTCTCATGCTCCCTCATATTTAAGGTAATCAAAGTTGCTGCACTAAACACAGAAATTCAACACATCAGCTATCCTTTCACTAAGCCAATGAGGGGCAATGGAAGGGTCCAAAAAAACAGTCAGTTGTATGAGAGAGTTGACAGAAGCAGCATAATTATTTTGACTTCTATTCTTCTACAGTAGCTTTTCTTAGAAGCAGCAGATTTAATCATACTGTACCTGCACCCCACACCAGAAACACATCTCTACACATGCACTTGCTGTTCCAAAGTTCTCAAGGAACCCACTTTCTTGACGTCAGGGAGTACCAGGTACACATGTGGATCAGAAAAGGACAGAGGTAAGGAGTCTGCCTTTTCTTTCTCATCCTCTCCCCGCTGCTGGGGGCGGCAGAGCCAACGGACTGCCACGTGGCGCTTTTGTTGCCACCGAGGCTAAACCACGACAATGCCTCCCAAGCATCCAATTTACAGATAAGTCCCTCGTAACAGGTCCAACTGTTTTCACAGAATCCACCTCTCAAAAGCAAATAGAAGGAGTGCCAAACCATGACTTACAATAGTCTTGCAAAATGTACAGCTACGGTATTTTTTGATTGGTTGTTTTTTCAAAACTCCTAGCTGCTGAAGGCATGATTACATGAGAGAGTGTCTGTTTTCTTCTTCAAATAAAATTGGAGGATCCATGATCACGAAAGTAAGTCTGGACATATGACCCAAATGTATGCTTTTAACACACAAAACACAAAAGAGAAAGAACTAAAATTCTGATTTTTCTTATCCAATCTTGTCATTTTTAGGACACTATTTGCTGGCTAACATTTTGTGCCAGAGACTAACCAACAAACAGAAAAAGAGAGTCCTTTCCTGGCATTACCTAATGTGCTAAATAGAAAAGAAAAAGAAAAAAAAAGACACATGAGGATTACCCTCAATGAAGAGAGGAATAATTGAGGCCAAAAGACTCAGTGATTTACAATAATAACCAGTAAGTGTACTGCTAACTAAGCCCAGAGCTCATTTTTTTTTAAGATTATGCTTACCATCTTCTTAGAAATTATTTAAGTGATATTTAATATTACCAAGAAGAAATCGATACTAGAATTAATTACCATGACCACAGAAACAGACTTTAGCATTACTCAAGATCAGGAAAAACAAATCAAATCCTCGATAATAAGAACCAATGACCATCAGCAAAGTCCTCCTGAACTCTCCCTAAGAGAGCTGGAGACTTTCCCTGTCAAGCCCTGTGTGAGAAGCCTCATCACCTGCAGTAACCAGCTTTGAATGATTCAGCTAGTAGTGGCATTTTACTGAAATCCTGCTTACTGATGTCCCAAACAGTGCTAACTTGGCTTACCATAAGGCTTATTTTGCCTTTTTTTTTAAATAAGAAATGCATGTGCATTCTTAACAAATCAAGATACTATAAGCACCTGGAAAGCATACATACATTCGTAAAGTTATATGGCAAGATATTACTAGTTTACTGCCATATATCTAAAGTGTATGATTCATTCTTTATGGATAACAAGTAGGCAAAACTGCATGCAGTTATACATATCCACAGCATAAAGCACTTCCAAAGAATTAATTTGAAGCCTGCAGGACACAAATACAGGATTACTGCAGTGTAAAACAGAAAAATCAGTAAAACTTTAATTTAAAGTGCTCCACACCTTTTTCTATGGTAAAGAAAACAGATCCCATTAGTGTGTAAAATAAGGGTGTAATCAGCCCATTTAATTTTTGCCTGTTTAAATTTTGACTGAAAAGTTTACTAAGCAATATATACATATGATGGACCAGTTCTCATCTGCAATCAATACTGTTTTACAATAATAGTTTCTACACATCAAAAACCCACAAGGAGCTTGAAATCATACACCTGAGAGTCTAAAATGCAGAAAGAAGAGTCACTAAGGCAGCAAATTAACACTGGTTCTCATTTGGTCTGCAGTCCCTGACCGACAGGATAAACAAACCACATCAACAAGAAACTCCAGCAGCACCCACTCACCCAACAAAGAGCCAACGAAGATGACAATTTGCACGGTGGTGGTGAATTGCCGGTAGGTCTGCTCTTCGCTGTGCTCCTCGCTCTCCGGGACACCAGTCTCGCTGCTGTTCCCACCCTGCCACACCATCTGCCCAGCCGAGGCGTTCCTCATCTCCACAGTGCTGCTGGCAGCCTGGAATGGGGCGTGCTGGCTTTCGTTCCTCAAGATCCAGCTGTTGTCGTACCCCATGGCAAGATTCCTGCTGTCCTTGCTGCCCCCTAATAGCCACAGGTTATTACGGAGCCTTTAATGACCGCACGGAGCCCACAGGCAAAAAGGTGCTTCTGAGGATAAAGCCCCATCTCTGACACTTGGAGGCATCTTCACCACATTTCTGCGTCCCAGAAAGCAGGTTTGGCTTTTCACGTTTCCACCTCGTAAACCATGATAGCCAGTACAACAAAGCAGAACATAAAGCAGGCTCCTCCTTGCCATTAGCTGTCCCATATTTCTTCCTTCACGTTACCAGAGTGTTTCCTCAGCACGTTGTGCTGCGATAAAGGTGAGTGAGGAGACGACAATCCACACGGCAGCTCATCTTCCCAACCCCGCCAGGAGATCTCCTCGCACCCGCAGACTCCCTGCACCTCAACACCACTTTGGGAAAGCTGGTGGGCCACCACCTCTGTCCCCCTGGCTCCACTTTCGGCCTTGGGGTTAAGCTTTTCTCACAGCCTGGAGATGGGAAGGACACCTCTGCTCCCCAGCACATCTCCTACCGCTCCCTTCCCTCCTGGGGCGAGACATGGCTCCGTCCCTCCTTGCTCTACGCCACACTGGACGCCAAGAAGACCCTTACACCGCGTCCAGAGAGGCAAATGACTGACCACTGGCTTCCACTGCGCTCTCGTGGGAAATTAATTTGCTTTGGAATCCCAAGGCGGGGGGCACTTGAGCCTCCAATGAACCAAAAAGCCTCCGTGTGACGATGGCGCTGCGCGGCCCGCGGACAGCGCAGCGGCCGGGTACTCTCCTACTCCCCGTACGTGCCCCAACATCCCGGCCCGGCCCGGCCCAGCGGGGCGGGCCGCCGAGATCCCGCCTCCGCCCTCTACCCAGGGGCGGGATGGGCGGGGGCCGCAGGGCCGCCATCTTGCGCAGGGCGCCCACGGGGGGGCAGCAGCTGTAAGCAGCTCCGCAGATTCTGAGGGCAGAAGTTCAAAACACAGTGCTGACTTCTAGATAGACAAACTATTTCTTAAAATATATGTATTTTTATACATAATGTGCCAGGAAAGCTCCTCTGTAGGCATAATAAGTTGGGGTTTTAATTGTACAGAAAGCGTGTATCCACATAGCAGGTGCACATTTGCTTTTAATTTAAAGATTTTAGGAGGACAGCTAGATAAAAACTCTAAAAAAGGTTTTTCGGCCATTAGGTGGCAGATGGGGAAGTGCCCCCTGGAAGCAGATCTGTCCATCAGTGTTGCCCTGGCACAGTGAGGCCACCTCAGCCGCCCGAGACCGATGAGGTGCATTTCTGTGGCCTGCGTCCTGCCTCCAGACGATCCAGAGCTGGGTGCTCTGCCCTGGGTTCACACACATC
This sequence comes from Thinocorus orbignyianus, assembly GCA_013400375.1. Taxonomy (NCBI): domain Eukaryota; kingdom Metazoa; phylum Chordata; class Aves; order Ciconiiformes; family Thinocoridae; genus Thinocorus; species Thinocorus orbignyianus. Next base: position 217,204 of record VXBW01003498.1, on the reverse strand, counting down.
TGGTGACTGTGGGGAAAGGTGCAGTAACACTGCCCTGTCCCACCAGAGGCCAAACCTCTGCTTGTGCCTGCGTCTGGGCCCTCCTCTGGCAGCCAACAACTCCCTGCTCCAGGCTCTTTTCTAGTAATTCCCGTCTCCACCCCTCCCATCCTGGCCCCAGGCTCCCTCACCCACCCACCCACCTACCCCTTCCTATCCCAGCTCCTTCACCCTGCATCCCAGTTTGAGGTAAAACAAACTAATTTTCTGTTTTACAATTTCACCTTTTTAGCTGGGCCTCTTCTAACTAACTAAACTCTGAAATTAACAGCACATTGTTCAGACAACTATTTACTCTCTCAGTGATAAGACCTGATTATACAAAGGAATGGTGTGCAGAGAGGCCCTTGCTTATACTTCCTGCTTATAACAACCAAGGTCGGGTAATTTTGTTATTAGCCCCATTGGAGGGTTGGAAGCAGAAAAGCATTGAGGGGTCCCATCTGCAGGGAGAAGCAGACAGGACAGATGCTCACCATGCACAGGGAGAAGTGAAAGCACACTCTCGCATCATTAAGTTTAAATGTTGTGGGACATAAGTTTTCAATTTTGTTTGGAAGGGAAGCCTCTGTCCAGATGCAGTCTGGCACATGTTCAGGGCAGGTGGACTCTTCAGTGATGTTCGCCATACTCCAGTAAATCCGTGCAGCGCCGCAAAATACTTTCCTTTTTTTTTCCGTCCCCAAATAATATAATTTGGTTTACCTTACACAGGTTTTTAGAAGGCTAATGAGCAAAGCCACAGCACCAAAAAAGATTGTCTCTTCCCCCTCGCTCATCAAGTTTTCACACTTCAGCTGGGGTACAAGACTTTAAATTAAATCCTCATTATGTTCATATTATGATTTTATTTTTCTCTGGCTTTCTTCTTGGAAACAATGAATCATTGTAGAAGAAATTAAGAGCAAAAAAATTAAATAGCCTGAGGTAGACATCTGGTCTAAAACATTTCATCCCAGCTGGTTACAGTTTTGCCAAGTCACTAAGAACGGGAACCATCGTGCAAGCTTTAACAATGCTTAATGTTACCTGACCCATCCATCGTTACAAAATGTAACATGGGAAAGATTTCTCTCTCCTTAAGTGGTCTACTTACAACAAAAATTCTGTACTTGAAGGTCAGGCAGTAAAGGGAAGATCACCAAAACTCCACTGATATGGATCTTGTAAGGAAAAGAAAAGCATCGAAAGATTTTTTGTGCAATTATGAAAGAAAACCTGAGTCCAGTATACTGGACCAGCAGAGGTTTAAAATAATGCAAGTATGGGCTGAAACTTATTTTACTTGTTTTCAATTAAGAGGATGGAATTCCCTTGTCTTTAGGGGAAAGACAGTATCACTAATGGGAATCCTGGTGTGAACACGATTAGGTCTAAGGAATAGGAAAATTCCATTCATTCGGTTTCAGCAGACCGTGCTTGTTTCCTACATTCCCTGACAAATGCCACCACCCGAGCACGTACAGTCTGTGGGTGTATGGAGGCGAGCCACAGAGCACTCCGGCATTTCTCTTTCCCTGGGGATTACACACTTAACGGGTAAACTTTGCACCTAGGAGTTTGCTTGGAGGCTTTTCATTAAAAGCCGAGCGGGGCTGGGCGGCGGCAGCGGGCGGAGCCCTGGGAAGCAGTCCCGTCCCCGCACACCCCAGGCCTAACGCGGGGCCAAGGCCACCCCTAGCCCCTAAGCCCCGGCCCCACCGTGCAGGCACCGCCAGCCCCCGGCTCCTCCTCCTGCCGCGGAGGCGGTGCTGGGAGTGCGGCCGCGGCCGGGCCGGCAGCACTTGCGGGGTGGCAGCGCGGCGGGCC
>VXBW01003498.1:169579-210158 GCA_013400375.1 Thinocorus orbignyianus | reverse complement strand
TGGACAAAGGCAGAGCAACGGACGTCATCTGCCTGGACTTAAGCAAAGCTTTTGACAAGGCTTGAGAAGGCTCCGGGGAGACCTTAGAGCAGCCTTTCAGTATCTGAAGGGAGCCTACAGGAGAGCTGGGGAGGGACTCTTTGTCAGGAAGTCTAGTGACAGGATGAGGGGGAATGGTTTTAAATTGGAAGAGGGGAGATTTAGATGAGATATTAGGAAGAAGTTCTTTCCTGTGAGGGTGGTGAGGCACTGGAACAGGTTGCCTCAAGAAGCCGTGGCTGCTTCGTCCCTGGAAGTGTTCAAGGCCAGGCTGGATGGGGCTTTGAGCAACCTGCTCTAGGGAGAGGTGTCCCTGCCCATGGCAGGGGGGTTGGAACTTGATGATCTTTAAGGTCCCTTCCAACTCTGACCATTCTATGATTCTATGATCTAATGTTGAACTGAAGGGCGAGAAACCTCAGTTATAACACCAGCTCAACAGCTGACTTCTGTGGCTGTAGCACAGTCACTCCATGCTGTTATCCCTTTTTTTTTTTTCTATTTGACTTCCCTCCAAACGTTTGGTATTAACAAAACCTTCCCATTGTTGCTAAGGACTGAAATGATTCAAGAAATTACTGGCAGACATTGAATTCTTGGTGAGAAAGCGATTATCTTTTTCAAATTTTCGATTTTTTGTAGAAAAAGAAGATACTTGAAGCAGACTGTCTCTCAGTAATTTTTGCTATCTTTGCTATAGTGGTCAGAGATTTTTCATGTTATGGTTTATTAATAAATAGTTCTGACAAAAAATACTCAAATATGCTAAATTCTACCTGATAAGAAACAAAACGAGCCATCATGCTGCTGCTGTATTGCTTTTTTGAGTTGGGTGTAATTTTACTATGTGATCTGCTTGTTCTTTTAACTCTGCGTGTCGTTCATTTTTATTTCTTTTCAGGTGATGATATTTGAACTTGCCGACCATGTACAGTCATTTCTCAGTGAGTATAATAAACCACCTTCCAAATCTTTTCATGAAGAAATGCTAAAAAATCATCAAAAAGAAAAAGAAAGACTGGCTCAGGAGGAATTGCGTAGGGCTCAAGAAGTTAAGAGAAGAGAGGAGCAGGAGGTAAGAGAAATTAAAGTGTGAATAACCCTGTATTCTTAAAATAACACAAACAATCATGATTCTGTAAATCATCCTGCATGGTGGTGGGTTTTAGTGAATTATTAACTTGTCAGACCTGTCAGTGTGAGTTGACATTGGTCATCTACCACATGAGCTATCCACTGCTGCAGTTGTAATACTTTGATTCTGTATTTTTAAACCTAAGAAATAGTTATGCCTGAAAAAAACCTAAATGTTGGTTACTGACCCTGTGGAAATCATTTATAAAAAGGACCTTTTACAGAAGTGTAATCAAATGTAGATCTTAAGTGTGTTCCATCTGAAACTAGGAAGTATTAACCAGCCAGGTAATCAGACCTTCCTTCACCAGTAGGATGACAAACTTCTCTAGAGCATAATAAGTTTAATGTAAAGAGACCTTGGATACACATACATGCTTCACTACAAACGAAGGGATTTATTTAAGTCTCACAGAGGCTGGTGTGAAGTCTCCACACTGGGAATATGGGTAGAATAGTTCTTTTTTTTTAAAAAAAAAAAAAAAAAAATGTTTTAGCTTATTCCTTTGCCTTTCCTGTGTATGAAAGTTTATTGTTGAGTCTGTCAGTAGAAGTAATTTTCTTTTGTCAACAGTTCTGTTTTCCTGTATTGTACAATTGATTCCTCAGGAAGGCTAATTTGACCTTTGTTTTTTCTTTTCTTTTTTTTTTCTTTTATTCATGAGAGATCCACTAGTCATCTTCACTTTTGAAAAATCAGCATCAAAGCATTTTTTTAGTTTTTTTTATTTTTTTTAACCAGGGTGACATTAGGTGTTATATTGCATGTACTGTTGCATCTCTAACAACACCAAAATTCTTTTCAGCAACATGAAATCCTTAAAGAAATTCAGAGAAGGGAGGAAGAGAAAAGAGAAGAAAGAAAAAAGAAGGAGATTGCCAAACAGGTATTCTTTCTAAGCAGGCATGCAAAAACCATTCACACAGTGCTTCTAGTAGATCTAGGTTAGAATAGATGCTTGATTATTTGGGGTTTATTTCTGGTATAAAATGAACTGTAAGGGAAAATAATAGAATATATTAACATCTTGAGCATACCTAGATGGTACAGATGTTGAGAAAAAGTAGTATGTCAATGTTGCCAGTTTCATTGTAAACAAAATTTACATTCTTGCCCATGGACAGGACTGAAAGGTATTTTCTAAATCTCAGCACTTCTTTCTTTGCCTCATATGCAGATTTGTTATGAAAACCTATTTCTTCTGTGATCTATAGAATGATAGTCAAGTACACACAGATTTTTAAGATAGGAGCAGCTTCTGTACTTATTTGGTGTTTTTCCTGATATCTAGGAACGTTTGGAAGTCACTGCTCTGACAGGTCAAGAATATTCTCAGAGGAGAGATGCTGCAAGATGTGGATTTACTTCCAGTTTAAATGGGAGCTGTTTGGACCATGGAGTGAATAATAAACACAGAACAAATTCAGCTGGGCGTTCAAAGTAAGTATGTCAATTTGCATGTGGATTTTTTCTAATATTTTTATGAACATTTGATTTCAAAATGAAATTTGGGGGCAAGAGAGTTGCTTAGCTGTTTGTTTTAGTCTCCCCCTTCCTATTCCTCCCCTACTTCTTTTGTCATGATTTAACTAATTCATGTGCTGTGGATAGCTTAGGAACTTTTCCAGTTAAGAGAGTCAGCTTGGCCCTTAATTTGCCTTAGAAAGTATTTCACAATCATAGAATCATAGAATCATAGAATGGTCANACTCCAGGTGGGGTCTCACAAGCGCAGAGTAGAGGGGGAGAATCACCTCCCGTGACCTGCTGCTCACACTTCTTTTGATACAATCACTGGAAGGTATATTCAGGGCTTACTTAGCTTCCTAAAGGTTTGCAATATATTGGCAACCGTAGAAAAAAAAATATTTTAAATCAGCCAGTGAAAGTTTTGTAACAAGACAAGAAATGAAAAGCTTATATTCACTTCAAAACATTTGTTGGAAACATACACTGGTGTAACATTTCCTGTTGGAGAACCAGATAATGCTGATTGCATTTGCAGGGTGACTTGGAGGGAAGGTTGGAGTTATTGGAGGATTCTTTTGTTGGTACATAAATCATCCAGATTAGGATTGGTGATGATATAGGTAGGTTGGGGATTTTGTTTTGATTTGTGGGGTTTGTTGGGTTTTTTAATATTTTTTCCCCCCCCTTCCTGTCTTCATAACTGACATGACTGTCAAAGACAGTGGAGATCCCCTGTTATTAATTTTCCTAGTTTTGATTCAGATTGCACTCGTGACTTGTTATTTGGACTGTTGTCTTAGTGGAAAAAAGTGTATTCCTGTTGTTTTTCTTGTCTGTAGACTTCAAAATTGTTTTGACATCATTTATCAGCAGCACCAGGTACCTGAAGCAGAAGTTTTTTTCTTTGATCTATCATACTTTGACTTTTGCTGCCATCTCTTACCTCTGCCTAACCCACATCATATTTGGCAGTTGTTTCTGTGTGGTGTTCAACAGTCCATAAATCTGTCTTCCAATCTTCTGGCTAATCTTAGTGTAACAAGACGAGATGCTGTCTGTGCTTGTGGAACAAGTGTCTCACAGGTTTGTTGCTATGCTTTAATGAAGAACACTTACTAACTTTCCACGTAAATTCTTACCTCGTAGGTTCTTATAAACATATAAAACATAAAAAAAATCAAAACCAAGTAAACAAAAACCCCAAAAAGGCAGAGTTACTTATTTTAACAATGGTGAAAATCATCAAAAAGATTTTGAAATGTTGAAACTTCTTATCATGCCATGTTGGTAGAATTAAGCAAAAGTTAGTGGTGCTTAGTTTTCTGACATCTCTTTTCACAAGAATGGTGGTGCTGTATTTTTATTTGGTTATGAAGCCTGAAATTTTGGTTGCTGGGACACAAGCTTTTAGAAGATTATTAAAATTTAAAATCATTTCCTTTGTAAAATATATTTTAATTCAGAAAGCCAGATGCTTTGTTTCTCTGTTTTTCTTTTTATGGAACTTGTATGAAATTCCCTGTGGCATCTCCTTTCTGTGTAGCATGTTTTACTTTTGGGGGTTGTTGGTTTTTTTTGTTTGTTTGTTTGTTGTTTTGGTTTTTTGTTTTGTTTTTTTGTTTTTTAATAAATTCAATATTTTGAAAGAGGTTCTACATTACCCTTCCTAAACTCCTGTGGTCTCTATACATGATTGCATTTATTTCAACACTATTCCTGCAGTGGTGGTATTTCTAGTAATTTTGAAATAGATTGCACCAAGAAGTAATGGAGGTTGATCTGGGTTGGAGGTCTTGAGGTTTTTTCTGCTCTTACTTCAGCTTCCATATGAGAAGAAACACCCTAATCATAATTGCTTTGAAAGTTTTTTGCAAAACTTCCCTTTCATTGAAGGAGGAGTTTAGGGAGGAAAGTAAAGTAAAGGAAGCAAATGGGAAACCCAGTCAAAGTTAGGAAAAATAATTAAGCTAAAGCAAGAATTAATTTCCAAAATTATTTGCCATTTGTAGTGTTTTGAAAGAGAATGCAAATCAAGTCACACTTAAATATTTTTCAGAGCTGTAGTATGTTTGCTATGAGTGTCATCCTAAGATGCAGAAGTTTTAAGGTTTGGATTCAACTCCTGGCTTTGAATCTAGAAACCCAGTGCAGCATGAGGTTGCTGCTAAAATGCTGGATTCCTAACCAAACGTATCTTTGTACTAACTGAGTGTCTTTGAAATCAATGGATGTTATCATTGGATGCAACAGTCTCTGAGAACTCTTGCAGAATTGGTATCTTGGAAGACTAGGAACTGCAACTATCTATCTAATACTATCTTTTGAGTTGGAGAAATATGTTCTGTTCACAATGCAGACGGGAACGCCAGTTTTCTGTTAGTAATAAAGAAGAGTCCCCTGGAAATTATGAAGTTTTGAACTTCAGCACAAGTGGTTCTGGACAACTTACTGTCCATAAAGGAAAATGTGTAGGTAAGCAAAATAACAATTGCGGTTTGAAATACTGGGGTTTGGGCTGCTGCTCTTTTTGGGAGGGACAACTTAATGTTAACAGGTAGAAGCAGCAGGGGCGGAGGGAGTATTGTTGTGACATGTGAAATGTCACAGTCGAGTGGGAGAGAGTAATAGGAAAAGTTGCCTTTTGGTAAATAGTTTGTATTTTCTTAGGACTATTTTAAGTAAAAAATTGCTTCTCCATATACAATTACATAACTAAGTAGCCATACCAAAAAAAAAGTCCCCACTTTCTCAATATTTATATTTTCTATATAACTAAAATAATACTGAAAACTATTTGCTTTTAAATTTTAATAGCTTGCTTGTCAGATACCCGTGACTACCAAGCAAGAAGTCGTTTAGTTTTCAGAAACATGTGAAACCAGCGATAAGCCCAGGGTTAGAAATGCATGCTTACTGTCCTGCCATTGCTGCTGATAGCAGTGGTGTAAAGCAGAGGCCTTAGCAAAAACGCAGACTTTGAGAGCTGAAAGACCTTCATGAAGTGACCATTTGAATGGACCATCACGTGTTCAGTGTTCATTTTCAACGTAACACTTTCTCACTGGTAGGATGAACGGCCTCTGGAGCAAAGAGAATGTTACTGTTTTGCAGTTTGAGAAGGAACGACTATGGTCCTGTGTGTAGAGCTTGGCATTTGCTCAGCAGGAAGAGTGTTTGTTTATTAAAACCTGAAATTCTTTAAAATGTGCAGCAGTTTTTTGCCAATGTGCTATTGCTTTCGTTTGACAGCTGCTACGCAGCATTCAGTCTCATCGTGCTTGATATTTTCCTTACCAGCTGTGATAGGTATGGATCTTGTTTAGTTGTAAATAGGTTTGTGTTTCTGAAACTGTAGAAGGCAGGCTTACCTGGTATCTGTTTAGCATTTGCAGTAGCTCGTCAAGTCCTTAGAAACAAAAGGAGCCATGTTCCCCTTCTCTCTTTATGTGTAGGCAAGGATGAACAGCTTGGTAAATCAGTCTACAATGCCTTGGAAATTCACAGTGGAGACTTTGTTTTGGTATATGAGTGGGTTCTGCACTGGCAAAAAAAGATGGGAAGGTTTCTTACATCCCATGAAATTGAAAAGATTGAGAAGTGTAAGAAACAGGTAATGCCCTTATTTTGTGTTTGGCTTAAAAGCTTAGGTGGGGTTCGGTGCTTTTCTTGAGGCTGCTGGTTTGTATGAAACTTGAGAGGGTGGTGATGAGCTTGAAAATGCTAGTGTTTACATACCTGCACCACAGAAGATGATGGGTGTATTGGGGTACTTGGGAGTTCATTTACAATATAAATGCAAGAGACTGTATTTGCAAGTGTACATAAATAATATAATAAAGTACTGAAATTCTGAAGAAAGAGGGAATTGAGACCTGGCAGAAACTGAAGTTGTTCTTGCCGTTTGTGTGCAATACTTTCTATCCAGAAAAGGATGAGAATGTCATATATTTTATATGTATTTCGTATATGTTTTATATTTCAGTTGTGGTGTGTTCATGAGATATGATACAATGCATGTTATGTTGTGTTTCTCTAACAGCTTCAGGGTGCAGAAACAGAGTTCAGCTCACTGATGAAGCTAAGTCACCCAAACATAGTACATTATAAATGTATGAACCTTAAAGAACGGGACGATTCAATTGTGGTGGACATTTTAGTGGAGCACATAAGTGGTTTCAGCCTTTCTACATACTTATGCAAAGAGACTCCAGTTCCAGTTGAGCAGTTGCGCCATTATGTGACCCAGATCTTGTCAGCTCTTGACTACTTGCACAGTAATTCAGTAGTGCACAAAGTCCTTTGTGCTTCCAGTATCCTGGTAGATGCTGAAGGAAACGTCAAAGTGACAGACTACAGCATTTCCAAACGCTTAGCTGATATCTGCAAAGCAGATGTTTTTGAGCAAACCAAGGTGCGTTTTAGTGAGGATGGTCTTCCCAGCAAACCTGGAAAAAAAGGAGATGTATGGAGTCTGGGCTTGCTTCTGCTTTCACTCAGCCAGGGCCAAGTAACCAAGGAATATCCAGTTGCTGTTCCTACCAATTTACCTGCTGACTTCCAAGACTTTCTGGAAAAGTATGTTTGTTGTGTTCTCTATCTTTTTGTATCTTTTTGTCTTTGACTTTTTTTTTCCCTTTTTTTTTTTTTTTTTTAAAGACTTGAACTTTTTTTTTGAAAGAACAGCTAAATTCCCCTGTGGTGGTGTTAGTCGTGGTTTTTAGAGGTGATGCTCATGGTTGAGGCTGCTAATCTGGGGTTTGGGAGAACAGATCTGGTGCTCTCTTCTTCTCTGGTCTGCCACCAATTTTGTGTGTCACTGTATATAAGACTAAATGTCTGTCTTTTGCTTCTGATTCTCTTCTGAATGATAAAGGTGACAATTTCTTAAATATTAGGAGACCTCTTTGAACATCTAGGCCTGATACAGAATAGAGCTTTGACCAGCTGTCTTCTTGGTTCGCTGACAGATGTGTTTGCTTGGAAGATAAGGAAAGATGGAGTCCTCAGCAGTTGTTACAGCATAGCTTTATTAACATTCCACGAATGAAAATACCTGTAGCTGAAGAAAATCTAGATGGTAAGAAACTTGATTCTTTCTGTGTTCCACTAAGTAAGTGGAGTACACGCCTACAGTAACAGAAGTGAGCTGTGCTAGAGCTTCACAAGACCACACGAGTGTTTTATATTAACTAACTAGAAGTTAAAGACCGTGCTGGCTATTGTATCTATGACTGGCTGGGGTAGGCTTACTGCTGTTGTCTCTATTAAAGCATCAAAAGAAGCTGATGCTTTAATTAAGCCTGTAGATTCATTCACATCCTGCGTGGTGTAAATGGCAGATGTAACTTTGTCCTTGGAAGACACTGTTCCAATGAGACTTCTTCCCTTGTGGTGTTCTTGTTAAAATTGGTTGCCTTTGTCCACCATAATTAACGGTAGTAATTAAAAACTGTATTAAGGTTTATGCTTGTACCCGAGCTTAACTTCTATACAGTAGAGTGCTTCTGTGGTTTAGATTTTATTTGCACTTGAAGTTATTTAGGTTTCTATCTTCTTCCTGATGCTTATTTGCTAGTCCCTTGTGCTTTATCCCCATGCCCCCATACTGCCAGCGGTGGTAATTTTGATGTCCTTGTTACAGATTCAGCAGGTATAGATTGTATGGAGACGGTTGTACCCAGCAGTCAGATATCCAGTGCTTCATTCTTCACAGAAACACAGAGGCAATTTTCGCGCTACTACAATGAATTTGAAGAGCTAAAATTGCTTGGCAAAGGGGCTTTTGGAGCAGTCATCAAGGTGTGGTACAAAAATTATTTCCCTCTGTGGAATCCTTTTCGGGGATGTGTATGTTTGAAGTAGAAGAGTCTATTGAATCTTTGTGTGGTTTTGTTTGTTATTTTCTAGTGTGCTGTGCCTGGATTTTGGTTTTTGTCTAGAATTCAGTAGGCTGATGAGTTTTGTGAAGGGTTGCTGCAAGTCTGAGTAGAAGCCTGTCGGTAGGGGGAAGCTTGTATTTGAGTTGTAGTCATTTCCCAGGTGGAAAGAAGACTTTTTCTCTTCCATGAAATCATTCTACTTCTCACTCTACTTGGTAAGACATTTACAAGCATTTGACTTTAGATTGATTTGAATTTTGCAGGTGAGAAATAAGCTTGATGGTTGTTATTATGCTGTGAAACGTATCCGCATAAACCCTGCGAGCAAGCAGTTCCGGAGGATCAAGGGGGAAGTAACATTACTTTCCCGCTTGAACCATGAGAATATTGTGAGGTATTACAATGCTTGGATAGAAAAGCATGAAAGTCCTGTTTCCGCCGTGTCATCAGCTGAAACATCTGAAGAGAAAAGAACAGCCACCAAAGCTGGTCTCTTCATCCTTACAAGTGAGGAGACAAATAATGTGGAAGCTAATGCTCCTCCTCCGGTTTTGACAAGTTCAGTTGAGTGGAGTACTTCGTGTGAGAGATCCTCCAGTAACAAATTCAGTGGAGCCGACCAGGAGTCCAGTGATGACGATGATGATGGTGATGGGGTGTTCTCGCATTCATTTTTGTAAGTAGGCTTCAGGATTGGCAGGGTAGGGAATGTGAGCAGAGTTGGATTTTGCAAGTCTGTGTCTATATTTATTCTTCCCTCTTTTGTCAGAGGTAATTCACTGCTTTTTCACTCCTGTCCCCGGGTCAGTAGCAGTGTATTTGCCAGCAGTCAGGTAGCCAGGGAGGGGAAAATCTGTAGCTAAAAACGGTCAGTGTAAGAGGAAAATTTTGATTTAGGCTTCTAGAAGTTTCTGATAATTTGTGGCAGAATGCACAACTGTTTACTGCACTGTCTTAATGTAATCTTGGGAGTAATGTTTTTAATAAACAGTAACAGAGAAATATCCATAACTCATACGTGCTTCTGTGTACGGAGGGGTTTTTTCACTCATAGTGATTTTTTGTGTAAGCAGGTAAGTAAACTTGATTCAGTTTTGCTTATTGAATATAGAAATTAAGTTTTACTAATGCAGATTCTGCTAAGAGACTGGGCTGTCGAAGTTTTGTTTTGCAAGCAGGATACTTTGGGTTTGGTTTGCTTTTGCTTTTTTGTTTAAGGTGTGTGGAAGGTCTTCAATAGAAGCTTTGACTTTCTTTTTTTTCCACACGTAGTTTCCACACTTCTTAGTAAATATTTCTTGGTAATATTTATTTAAGGAAAACCAAAACTTGTGTGTTTGTTTGTTTGTTTTTTTTTCTTTAATCAGGCCAACCACAGATTCTGACAGTGAAATAGTTTTTGATAATGAGGATGAAGGCAGTAAAGATCATCCTCCAGTAAGTATAAAGATAAAACTAGTGAAAATGAAAAGATAACATAATCTTTGACAAACAAGTGGGTCAGCTGGAAAGTTTTGCTTCAGTGCTGGTGTAGGTGCAGAGCCATATGTGGTTATGTTCCATCAGAGTGAGTGTTATGCCATCAGGAGCTGCATTCCCTAGAAATCGGTCTGGTTATTTCAAGTTTAGCATTTCAGCATGTATGTGATTTATCAGTTAACCATATAGATTGCCTTATATCATTTGGAAGTTGCAATTCTGTTCTGATTTTAGATGATATAAACCAATGCATTTACTCTTTCTGGCCACTCCTTTTCAAGGTGGTGACAATACCTGTTGCTAACAGTCAAAAAGAGATGGGAAGTCAGGGTAATCACAGTACTTGCTGTGAGCAGTTTGTGCCCTGTATTGCTGCAAAGCTAATGCACAGTTCTCTGCAGCATCTAGAAGCTCATTGTCGATCCTGATGATCTGTAAAATGCTCTTATTAAAGCTTTGTCTTCCTCTTTCATGAAAAATTTTTCAATATATCATTTAATCCTGTGGTACTGCATTTTGGCACTATATGCTCTATCAAAACTATTGGTTGGGCCTGGGATTGCATTATTAATTGTATTAAGTAAGCTTTGTGTATTTTGTTTAATTTTTAAACATGATTTACTTTGAGTTTTAGGTTTCTACCACATCCTCTGATACGCTTTCCCTCTAGTGTCTAACGATGGCAAAATGTTACTTGTTCTCACTTTGAAAATAAGAGTTGGGTCACATCTGTTTTTTCTAGTTTATTTAGAAGCAGTAGTGTAACAAAAATGTCAGTATATGAATTTGCTGTAATTCAAACCTAGCTGTAAAAGGTGAGTTCCCATCAATGTGTTCTAGCCATTAAAAAATAGCAGCATGCGTAGAACACTCTGGATGGTTTCCTGTAGCCAACTGTTCTGTTACTTTTATTGCTATAAAGGATGAAGAGGACAATGAGAAGAATGGCCATGGAGGGGAAGACAGGGCCCTGGTCATTCAGACAGCGCATTACCTGTACATTCAGGTACAAGCTTGCTTGCATTTTCATATAAAAGGATATTGTTTGTTCCACCCTACAGAGATTAATTGCTGGTTTTCATGGGAAAAGTAGTGACCTTTAAGAAATGCAAGCAAGACTAAGTGCAATGTTGGTTCTGCAATAGACTGGTTTTCTGAAAGTCTGGGTTAGTGTGTAATGGCATCACTGTTGTTGCTAGCATACAAGTGAAAGTTAGCAGCTCCTGACCTAGCCTTAGAACCACCCACCCACCCAACCTTTCTGAGTTACGGCTTCCAAAGCATTGCATTGCCCTGTCCTTGTTATCTGTTTAGATTATCCACCCCAGTGTCCTTACACTGTAGCTGTTGGTCTTGAGTTTGGTTCTGGTGTTCATTCCCAATGTGGGGTTGAAGTGTACTTTGGTAACTTCCAGATGTGAAGTTGCATTTCACAGATGTGAGAACTTCCTCGTTCTCTTCAAAGGCACTACATTGTGCCTGCTCTTTCTTTTAACAGAAAACAGTAATTTCCAGCCATTGTATGGCCCTAACAGTAGGCACAAAATAAAATTCCTGCAGGTTTGCAACTTCAGGCTTTGTTACGAACAACATGGCCTTTGTGTTAGGAGTAGGACTGTTTCTGGGAGAGGTCAACTATCATAGCTAACTGTTCTGTGGTGATGTGCGTTTTTTTGGTTTTGTTTTTGTTTTTTTATAACAGGCTTAGTGCTAGGGCTTGTCCAGAAGAAGGATGCAATTGGATAGAATTAGATTTTAATAAGCTTGTTTACATCTGTTCACAATATAAACAGTTAAGACTCCAAGTACAGTAAAGCCAGAGATTCTTTAAAGTATGGTTTAAACATACATTATGGTTCAGTGGTTTCACCTTGTTTTTAACATTTATTTTAGAGACTATGCCACTCTACAAGCGATTATCATTGTCCCAGAAGGTGGGACAGGACTCATATAAGTTAATGCATGTTTTTGAGCTAAAAGACAGCCTTCAGGAGAATTCCAGACAGTTGATTGTTTTGGTGATACTATTTGCTGCTGAACTGTGTTACGGAACCAGGCCTGAATATGCACACAGATACAAGTTTCTGATAGTCTCTTTTTTGGATAAAATTGCTCTTTCTTCCCTCTGCCCCCTGCATATGCCCAACTGAAGATGGAGTATTGTGAAAAGAGCACATTAAGGGATACTATTGACCAAGGATTATATGAAGACACCAGTCGGCTCTGGAGGCTTTTCCGAGAAATTTTAGATGGGTTGGCTTACATCCATGAGAAGGTCAGTGAATATGACAGTTATCACGTGTACATACAATCTGTGTTACACCTCTTTCTCTGTGGGTTTCTTCATATTCCATTCAGTTTTGGACATTTATTAGGAAGGTTTGTTCCTTACCCTTACCATTATTAATTTGTTCCAGGGGTTTGGAACACTGTCGTGAACTTGAGTTTTTATAACGAAGCACTTCGGGTTGTCCCCTTTGTCACAAAAAAATTGATCACCTTTAAAAATGTTTTTTTAGGTATCTGGGAGCACTGAAAATTGTTTCTGGCTTCGGGGCTGCAGACTGTAGTCTTATTATTCAGTTGTGGGTGCCCCATCCCTGGAAGTGTTTAAGGCCAGGTTGGATGGGGCTTGGAGCAACCTGCTCTAGGGAGAGGTGTCCCTGCCCGTGGCAGGGGGGTTGGAACTTGATGATCTTTAAGGTCCCTTCCAACTCTGACCATTCTATGATTCTGTGATTCTATGATTTTGAAGTTAATCATCAGTGACTTAATGCAATAGATTTCCCACTGTGATAAAAGTACACAATACAATTTTCCAGTCTTGTTATAAAGGAAGGTTTTATTTTGAATTGTGTTTATTGATAATTATTCTGTGGTTGGTTTTGTTTGTTTGTTTGTTTTTTCCTCCTGTTGTAACAGGGAATGATCCACAGAGACTTGAAACCTGTGAACATATTTTTGGATTCAGAGGATCATGTCAAAATTGGTGATTTTGGTTTAGCTACAGATCACCCAGCAAATGCAGTAAGTACAGTTGAATGAAAAAATTTGAATTTGGTATTGTGTTACCATGAAAGATGAAAACAAAACATAAACCCATAATGCTCATTGGACTTTATATTATGAATGCCATAAAATGTTTTATTTCTAAGGTTCTAGAATTAACTCATGTACTGCCAACCAAAGAAGCAAGAAAAGTCAATAGAAGCATTTTAGGTGTCTATTTTCATGATTTCAGGTGGTCTCTAAACAAGAAGAGAATAACTCGGACAGTTTTGCTATATCTGACCCATCAGGTTAGTTTATATAGTAGCTTATTCTAAATCATTTTAAGCAAATGCCTGTGCTCTGCAGTCTTGTATACTGTTAGAACTTCCTTTAATTCTTTGAAAATAAAACCTTTTATATTGGGAGGGGAAAAAAACAACCACCAACTTTTGGGTAGATATATTACATATAATTTGGGAGTTTTGACTTACCTAAAAATGGATTTACTTCCACTGCTAGCCTTGTGCCATAGATCACTGATTTTCCTGTTTATAGAGATCCTGTATAAATGTACCATTCACACTCCTCTTTTCCTGCTTGTACGGGATAATTTCAAGACTTCAGGGATTTTTGTTTGTTTGGGATTTTCTTGACACCTTCCATAACAGGTTAATTTTGGCTTTTGAGATAACTTTATCACATTGTGTGTCTTAAGATAAGTGTAGTGGAAGTGAAATTTAGTTTATCATTTGTGTGCTGGCCTGTTAGAATTCTGTGAAGCAGTAATAGGTTTAGATACTGTGGACAGACACAGATACTTGACATGTGAAGGGAAAAACTGTCCTGCAAGCTGTTTTCTACTAGGGGCCTTATGAGGACTGCATACCAACCTAGAGAAAATGCAGATAAAAAATGAGAGAGTTTCTTTACTTTGATGCTGCATTCCTCCCACTTCCTCAAACTAATACTCTTCCCCTTTGCCATGTAGGTAGTTTGACAGGAATGGTTGGCACAGCGCTGTATGTCAGCCCAGAAGTCCAAGGAAGCATGAAGTCTACATACAATCAGGTATGATTAAGTAGACTTAACAAAAAGGTATCACAGAATCTAAGGTACCAGCTACAATTTAGGTCATTCCTGCTCAACGCAGGTGAAGTCAAGCTGAAACAGGGTGTGGTGGGGCTGCTGCAATAAGCAAGGGAATGGAAAATATTCCTCTGAGAGGAGACCAAGAGTAGAAGGATGTGGGATACTCAGTTTTTGTGCTGGTGCTGTGACAATGCCCAGGTGCAAGTGACTTCAAGTTGTGAACAGGTAGTCATGGAGGACCTTTATAAAGAAATAGGATAGAGACCCTGCAGTTTTAGTTAAAGTAAAATCTCATAATTGGAAATATATATTGCTTTCCTGGATTCCTAGTCTGATTCTTGTGGGGTGGGGATGTGTTTTTTCATCGAGACAGTGTCCTTTTTATATGCAGAGACAAGCTGAATTTCATGGCAAGAACGCTTTCAAAGTGTTTGAGTCCTTTATAAACATCATGGCAGTGCTGTGATAATAGAAGGCATTGAAGTTTACTAAACCTTAATGGATTGTGTGGTTTTGCAAAAGTTTAAAAAAACCAACCAACCAAACAAACATCAACAACAAAAAAACCCCACAAAAACCAGAAAACAACCACCAACAAATCATACCTCAAAAAATCCCACCCCTCTCTCTGGCGGCAATATACTGTGAAATTTAACCAAAACATTATTTTTCTCTCTGCTGTCATCTTCTGCAGAGAATTCACAGGTATTACATTTAAGTTTCCATTTCTTTTCTTCCTTAGAAGGTGGACTTGTTCAGTCTGGGTATAATATTCTTTGAAATGTCTTACCATCCCATGAGCACTGCATCAGAAAGGATCTTTGTTCTTAGTCAGCTAAGACTGGTAAGTGTACAGATACTGAAGATACCAATTCTGTGCATGAAATAGAAGTAAAAAGATGCAAAACATAGCAAAAATGTTTCTGCAAGGAGGTGGTTTTGTTTTTTTTTTTTTAAAGTTTATATGGTACATAATGAATAGTGAAGAATAAACTTAGAAATGGTACTGACATTCCCTTAATACACTGGGTTTCATAATGGTTTTACCTTCAGGCACTGTAGTTGATAAATGCCTGTGATCATGGCTTGTATCTTCATTTTACAAGACATCATAAAAGCATTTTGGTGGCATTTGTATTCCTGTTAGTTTTTTCAGACTGAATTTGCCATGTGTTTTCTGCTTCCCCCCTCCTTTACTCCCCCTCACAGGCCATATAAATGCTGAGTTTCTCTGTTTAAATGTGTAGAACTTGAAAAAAAGACATTTGAGTGAGCTGAACTGTCTGTTATAATTCACATGTGGGTTTGTTCTGTTTGGTTTTTTTTCATAGCCCAGTATTGTATTTCCTAAAGACTTCGATGAAGTCAAGAACGCAAAGCAGGTAATTTTGAAGATGTTTTAACTGTTAGGTCATCCCTCTCAAGAAATGTTAATTATTATTTCTCCCACTTAATTTTAAATTTGTAATCTCTGCCAAGTTCTTATTACGTGACATTAGAACAAAGTAAGAAGAAAATAAACCACAAAAGAATATACTAAGTTGACGAGGAACTGCACTTATGCTCAAAATGTCTTGAGGGCAGTCATAATGGAAGGCAGTGTTGGCTGGCATACCTTTCAGGCTCTGAGGGACAATTTTCATTTTCTTTAGGCTCAGATAAGTGGCAGCTATATTGTCTAACCCTTAACTGAAACTTTTGAAAGCTGTGTCACCAGACGGAAAGAGATGTGCAAGCTAAATAGGCTGCTCTGAGTTTGAAAAGACCTGCCCTGGATACTTCTGTAGCAGAGAAATGCAGGGATAAAGAGCAGTGTAGTCTTTCCTGCACCATCTAGATAATTTTTTCCTTGTGCTCGTGGACTCTTTCATTGACCATTAGCATTAGGTTTTTGTCTGTTTTACCTGTAGAACAGCAATCTGCCTGTTACTGGCACCATTAAAATGTTTCAATCCTGTACATTTTATTGAAATATGCCAAGAAGATTGCCCCTCCTGTGATGTTCTTAACCCTCAGATCTTTCTTCTTATGCCTGTGTTTCTCTTTTCTCTTAACATTGCTAATAAAGATGCCAGAGCTCGCAGAACAGAGAACAACAAAAGGATATTATATGTTTTGTCACCTCAAGACATAACTTTAGAGTAATTTCTGTGTTTTAGTAAATTTTATCCAGTTAGTAACTCAATAAAAGACTTTTAGAATTTAATAAGCAAAGAATATCCACCCCAAAGATTTAATCCTACTTTCTCTTTGTCCCCTGTGGAGTCTTACAATTTTTTATTAGTGCATGTGACAAACAAAAGAAGTTTGTTGTAAATACTGCTGATACATAAAATCTTCTGAACTATAAAATTTTTATTTAATTTTTAGAGGTCAGTTATTACATGGCTCCTGAGCCACGATCCTGCAGCACGACCAACAGCTGTGGAGCTGTTAAAAAGTGAACATCTTCCACCACCGCAGATGGAAGAGTCTGAACTCCACGAAGTGCTCCACCATACCTTAGCGAACGTGGATGGGAAGGCTTACCGGACTATGATGAGTCAGATATTTTCGCAGCGTATATCTCCAGCTATAGACTATACCTATGACAGTGATATACTGAAGGTTTGTAGGTGTTTGGGGGATGCGTCGGTTCTTTTCCTGTGTTTGATTTATAAAAAAGAAAAGTTTTTATGGGTAAACTCAAAACACGCGGAAGAATTGCGTTACCTCTTAAGATTAACCTTCATGTTCATTCCCTTTTAAAGCTACAGATCTGCACCATATGGGCTTGAATATTGGTTCCTATTTGAACCTTACATTCATTCTTCAGTGAGGAAACAAGTAGTGTTTGATTGTAGCAGCTAAAGCTTTAAGTTTCTGTCCAAACGATTACTTTCTTAACCCTTAATTTCTGTCAAGTGCATAGTATGTGCATCTGACTGCCAACAGAACGTGTTGCCTGTGACTGTTGTCTTCCCTTTCTAATTATGGCAATCATAGTAATTGTTCTCAGTTTCTCAACTCGAGCTTCTGAATCTACAGAAATACAAGGTTACACAGTACAATAATGTTTTGTATAGCTCTAGTTATTTTTTTATAGTGATAGCATTGCAATTTATTATAGTGGGACGAGATAATCAGAATGTTTATTGCCCATGTTACATGGAATGATTGCCTGTGTTGTGTGAAGTGTTTATGGCATATAATTACATATTTACTTTTTATTTGTGATGGTTTCAGGGTAGTTTTTCTATTTGGGCAACCAAGATACAGCAACATGTATGTGAGGTTGTCAGCCGGATATTTAAAAGACACGGTGGGTGTGTTTACAACAGTTGTTCACTTTATTTTTTGGGTCACTGAATAGATTTAAGAAAATGGAATGGTTTTACAGCTATCACGAGTCCACACAGGATGTTCAGTAGTTGCATATCTGAAGTTTTCTATTGTTTTTTGCTGTTATTGTGGCATCCCAGTAATAGCTCTTAACTTCAGAGCTGAATGATTGAAATTTTCTGTAGAAAGAGCAAAAAAAAATCTTAAGTATGTCTTAATGTATTTTGTTGTTCTGATAAGCCTGTATGAGCTTTTAGAGGTAGAGAGTGTGATGAAAAATCTAGATTTAAATATAAGTGTAGCTCTATGATGAAAGACCAAGCATCCATGTAGCACAGTAACTTTTCTCTGAACATGGGCAGAAAGGGAGTAGCCTCAGGAGCCTGAAAACAGTGTATGGTGGTACTTCCTGAGATCCTGCATATAGCAATGATTTGCTGTTCAGGAACTTCCTGAACCAGAGCTGGTATCACAGTATTCAATAGTCTTTTACGGTGTTTCTTCCCAGAACTGTATCCTGTCATTAGTAATTGTATTTGCTTAAAATTAGTTTTTAAGAGAGTAAGAGAATTCGTGCACACACTGTCAGGCTTGAAGTATTGTCAATTATATTGTTTTGTAGGCATTCATAAGACTATTTTATATAAAATAGAGAATTTTAAAATAGAAACTGAGAAATTTCCTAATATATCATAATATGATTAAGTATGATCAGGGTTTGGCAGTAGGAAAGAATGAGAAACTAAGAAATATGAAGTAAGGAGAAGTGGCTCCTCTGCTTTCCACACCCACTAGAAGCTTTAACAGACTTTGGAAAGTGTTTGTCAGCATTTCAGAAATTGAATCCCTGGAAGTGTTTAAGGCCAGGCTGGATGGGGCTTGGAGCAACCTGCTCTAGGGAGAGGTGTCCCTGCCCATGGCAGGGGGGTTGGAACTGGATGATCTTTAAGGTCCCTTCCAACTCTGACCATTCTATGATTCTATAAGATAGAACACCAAAGTTTGATAGCTTTCTTTAAATGGTGGAAGAGGAAAGTTTATTAAGGACACTTAAAATAATATAAATTTTAAAAGGAGATGTTGTACCCTACAAGGCTGTTCATGAGCTTGTAAAAAAGCAGATGCCACTTCTGAAATGGGAGATAATAGTGTTTTCCTGGTTTTGTGCAGGAGCCATCAAGCTGCATACTCCACTGCTAATGCCCAGAAATAAAAAATTATATGAACATAACGAAGCTTCGTATTTCATGGATCACAGTGGGATGCTGGTAATGCTTCCTTATGACCTCAGAGTAAGTAGTAACATCTCTGTAGGCAAAGCTGGGTTTGAAGAATGCTGCAGTACTCGTAGATATGTTTGATTCACTAGTCATAAGTTTGGCTGAGGCTTATACTTACGTATTTTATCTTTCAGATTCCTTTTGCAAGATTTGTAGCTCGAAATAACATATCAAACTTGAAAAGGTAAAGGACATAGCCATAACATTTTGTACAGAACCCAGGCTTTATGAAACTGACGACCAAAGATGCTGACTTGTTCTTCAATGTTTCCTTTAGATACTGTATAGAGCGAGTTTTCAGACCTCGGAAGTTAGACCGCTGTCATCCCAAAGAACTCCTAGAATGTGCATTTGACATTGTTACCTCTACTGGAAATAGCTTTTTGCCTATAGCAGAAACAATTTATGCCATTTCAGAAATCATTCAAGAGTTTTCAGTACTACAGGTAGGTTCTCTAATAATCACTTTTGCTCTCTTTTCCATCCTAAAATTTTAATCTTAGTAAACATTTTGTTTAATGTGCTTAAAAAGGATAGATCCTTTAACCTTAACAAG
This sequence comes from Thinocorus orbignyianus, assembly GCA_013400375.1. Taxonomy (NCBI): domain Eukaryota; kingdom Metazoa; phylum Chordata; class Aves; order Ciconiiformes; family Thinocoridae; genus Thinocorus; species Thinocorus orbignyianus. Next base: position 190,919 of record VXBW01003498.1, on the reverse strand, counting down.
TACAGAACTGTTTTCATGCTTTATCAATACTCAGTTATAGAACAGTGTCATTTAAATCAAAGACATGTTTCATAGTTAAACTTAAAATGAAGCACAGGTTTGCAAAGGAAATATTAATCAAATCCTTACAGTGCCATTGAAATAGCCTACCTCTGTCAGGCAAGTGATTGTTGTAGAATAGGACAAGCCTTTCCATTCTTTAGCTCTGGGTTGAAGGTAAGGTGGCAGAATGAGGGGTCTGAAGTTAGTTTTCAACTATTAATAAATATTTAGGAAAAATTTTGTTATTTTCTTTAGTAAATGGAGTGCAAGGGAAACTTTTTTTCACTTTCTTCTTATTTTTTTTTTTCTTCACTGTTTGTTAGGAAAGAAATTACAGTATTTACTTGAACCACACTGCCTTACTGAAAGCTATACTTTTGCACTGTGGGATACCAGAGGATAAACTCAATCAAGTTTACATCATTCTCTATGATGCTGTGGTAAGATATGAGTTATTAACCTAATCTGTGTCATCATCATTGTAGAGTACCTTATTTTGTGGGAGCTATCTCTAGAGAGGAGTAACAGCATGTTGCCGTCTTGTTGACATATAAAAAGGCTGGCTATCTTTGGACTCTAAACATGGATTAATTACTTTTCTGTTACCTCTGGATTGGGATGTTTTAAGATGATTTTTAAATGTGTATTTCTGAGATAATGATTCACCTGTATAAGAACTGGTAGGCTATTCAATAAAATCTTTAACATGTGTTTTAATATCATGTTGATCTTTTTGACCTTCTAAGCAGAGAAAATAGATTAAATTCATTTGAATAATTAAAGTGCATTTAAAACCCAACAAAATGCCTTTTTTATTTGCTTTTGGTTTATTCTTTTTTTTATTTATTAATTTACATAAGCATTTCAGTATTTATAAAGAAGTGCTCTTCAGCAAAATTGGTATTTTTGTAGTTTTTGTTGCTGCTTGGAAACAAGCTGAATATGGCCTCACTACAGGACAGGTGGATAATGTGTTATTTTACAGTATTACTGCAGTTTGAAAATGCAGCCTTTAATTAAATCTCTTGGAAGTTTGTGTTTCAGTTCTTCTCAGCTACAGTGGTTGGTTGTTGATTTTGGTTTCTTTTTGTAATATTTTAATCTGTTTCTCTTTAGACTGAAAAGCTAACTAAAAGAGAAGTAGAAGCCAAATTCTGTAATCTTTCTCTCACGTCAAATAGTGTAAGTAATTTTAATTCCGTGGTAATTTCACTCTACCTGACATAAATCATTAATATTTTATTTACTTTGCAATTCAATCAACCAAAGTAAGAAAAATAAACTGTTGTATCTGCTGTTCAAAACAGATCAGTCTCTTCAGTAGTGGTCTGATTTTGTTCTCTGTTCTCTCTGCAAGTCAGTATTGCAACTGTCTGTCTGTTCCTTCTTTTAAACATTTTTTTGAAGCTGTGGAAACAATTAAAGAGTAAATGGAGTACTGGGCAGTGGTGTTTAGTAAAACAAACAGAGAAACTTAAAAAAAAAGTATTGTCAGCAGATGTTGAGGAATGTGCATAAAAAGTTATGGTTAACTCCTGGACACCCTGATGAGGCTTGTGCCTATCTATTCCTTTCCTCAATTCACTAAGTAAAAACAGTCTGCTGGGCAAAACAAGCCAAAAAAGCAGATACTTTACTCACACCAAATCAAATATTTTTCTTTTTTTCTTTTAGATGTGACCTATTGTGAGCACTGTCAGCAGTGTTACCTGTGTTTTTTCTAATTTGATTTTTGTTTTTAGCTTTCTCGACTCTACAGATTCATTGAGCAAAAGGGAGAAGCAAGTAATGTATTTCCATTTTTAAACACAATGATAAAACAAAAGCCAGGTGTCACTCAGCTCTTGAAGCACGGCATGAAGGATTTAGAGGAAATCATTGGTCTGTTAAAGCAACTTGGAATAAAACTTCAGGTTTGTAAAACACTCTGTGAATAAATTAAAGGATTTGTAGGCTGCTGGGCCTTGTAATTTGCCAGGAAAGAAAGGAAGGATATTTTAGATTAGAAAAAGCACATCAAAGTGGGGTTTGATAGCAGGTAATAGTACTGGTGTTGATTTTATTTGCTTGCTTGTGTTGGGTGTTCTGTGGTTTTTTAGACACATTTTAAGGATAAGCCCTCTGCCAGTCAGAAGTCTCTGGTTTAGCTTCTGTCTAATGACACACAGACCTTTTCTTTTTGACCAAGGTTGAAAGCATTGCGTAGAGTGTAAAGGAATTTTAAATTTTGAAACAAACTGTGTTCTGTTTAAATACATAGAAAGCTGGTGACTGCTAAAGACCTCCTCTGCTTTACCTTCATTGAGTTTTTTGCTATAGGTCTTTTGAGATGCTTTAAGATTAAAGAATCATTTTCTTATTTTAAATTGTATTTTAAATTTTTGGAGATAAGGCCTGTTACTGTGTATCTATCTTACATGAGAATAGTGTTTTCAGTTTGTACCATTTATAACTACAGCTAGTTTCCGTAGAAAACTAATTATGTTACCTGGTAATACAATTAGTACAAGTGTTGATATAGGTCTTGTATTTTTATTTTACAGGTTTCTATAAATCTGGGGCTAGTTTACAAAATACAGCAGCACAATGGTATTATCTTTCAGTTCATAGCATACATCAAAAGAAGACAAAGAACTGTGCCGGAAATTCTTGCTGCCGGGGGCAGATACGATCATCTGGTACGTGCTCATCTCTTTTAATGAGTTTAGATATTTTTCTTTTTTTTTAATAATGAAAAAAAATCAAAAATCTTTTTGAAATTTTGCAAAGATAAGTATTTGTGTCTTCCATTTTGTTTCTGTTTTGTTTTGAGATTCCCCAGTTTAGAGGGCCGCAGATGGTAGGACCGGTTCCTTCAGCCGTTGGAGTCAGCATAGCTATAGATAAAATAACTGCTGCTGTTTCCAGTGTGGAGGAGTCTGTAAGTCTGGTTTGGGGAGGTGGGGATTTTTGTTTGTTTGCTTACTCCTGGCAATTCAGTAACCTACTTGTAGCCACAGATGGGCAGAAAATAAAATGTTCAGATGTATTCCAAAACAATGCCATACTGAAAGAGACAGCATTTCTTTTGTGTTTCTGTTTAGTAAAATAAGACTTAGGGGAAGAGAGGATGTTAGGCTTATGCCCTTTTATTTTTAATTTAAGTGGGACATTTTTTTCTCAGCCTGTGGATTGTTTCAGATGGAAAAGTACAACTATAGATATTTAGCTGTTAAGTATTACTTTCCCCCTACCACCTCTCCCTCTATAAGAGTATTATAGAAGGTGGAGATGGAAGGAAACTTAAGAAAATAGAATGCTTTATACAATGTCACACAATTTCACTTGGTTGTTGAATGTGTATTTTATTAACTTTTCTTTATAAGAATAACATTGCAAGGCAGAGTTAGAAGGAAAGAAGAGAATAGGCTGGGGTACTTTGCAAGCTGAGGCTGTGCAGATGCTTTTTGTCAAAGATAAAGCTTCAGTGACTTTCAGATATGCTTAGGAAGATCGTGGCTCTGAAGAGGTGGATGTAACCCCTTTATTCCAGCTTGATACATTTTGAAAAACATTAGTAAATTTATCCTTCTTTGTTACTTTAACTGCCTTATGAAGGGGAAAGATGGTTTTGTGGCTAATACTGTCTTCCTTGTTTTTACTTTCCCTTCAGGTTTCTGTCAGCTCGTGTGACCTGCTGGTTGTAAGTGTTGGTCAGATGTCAATGGGTAGAGCTATCAATATTGTTCAGAAGCTCTGGACTGCAGGAATTCCAGCTGAAATAATGTATGACTGGTCCCAGGTAGAATTCCTGTTTCTGTGTGTTAACTATATTGTTGTTTTCAAAGATTAGTGCAGCCCAAGACCATCCTTCTTAATTTTTTTCTAGTTTTTATTGAGTTACAGACTCATAAAACTGAGATATTCAGATGCAATAATGTTAAGAAAGTCTCTCTGGCCTTGCAGTGTTCTTCCTCTCTACCTCTCAGTATTTCAAAGTGCAGTGGAGGATCTTTGTGTGCTCCTGAGAGCACAGAGGAATTAAGTGATCTTCCCCAGTTATACACTGGGAGTGGAGTCCAAGGCCTATTGATATCAAGGGTGACAGTCACATAATGAATTTAAAACGAGACCATTTAGTTCCAGTGAGGATGCTTCAAAGCAGAAGCGTATTTTCTGCCAGTCAGGGCAATAAGGGCTGCAAGTAGGATCCCTGAATTCATAAGTAATCCTTAAAAAACAGTGTGTCAGGAACAGAACAGTAGCATCAACTTGTAAATATATCTGGATGGTTGTTCTGAGCTCACTTGCTTAATTGCCTGAGTTTTTTGTAGTCTTTTGCCGTAACATTTCTGGTAGTTTCAATCCCTCAGAACTGAAAAAAAATCCAGATCTTTATGCTTTTCCTATGATTACCCTGCGTTCTCTTCTTTTGTAATTCTTAAGGATGAAGATGGTAGGGTTACTGCCTCTGTCTAATGCCATCCTGCAACCCAGTGTAGCAAGTGTAGCAAGCCCTTTGGTAAACTCAGCACTAAGAATGATGTGAGTCAGCCTTGGGTTTGTACAAAACCTGGCTGGAGTCAGCTTTCAGGACAGAGTACCAGGACTGAGCTATTGCTGTAAGCAGCAGGCAGTGGGGTGGTAACTGATTGATGGTACGTTGCACATTTTTAATTATCTAGACCTGGCACTTCTAGGTCTAGCTATCCCCTTCCATGTGGGAACTAGGACTGTGGGGCCTAGGCATTCTCTCTGTGTCTAGTGCAGACTTAGATTTCAGTTTTTAAGGAGCATTGGGTAGATAATTATATGCAAAAGGAAGTTTCACCTCCTGGAATTGTTGGTATGGCTTTCCTTTCTCAGAAGCTTACATGATCAGTGTAACTGCTGCATATTGAGGTATTTTAATTAAGGACAGGAGACTTTGATTACTTCAGTGATCATTTTATAATCTGTCAAATTTCTGTCTCATTCCTCTTCCCCTGTTCCCATTTTAGTCCCAGGAAGAACTGCAGGAATATTGCAGATGCTCTGGGATTACGTATGTGGCTCTTGTGTCAGATAAAGAAGGAAGTCATGTGAAGGTAAGTGTGGGACCAGAGGATGCTTGACGATGTGTCAGATTTATAACCTGTTGTTTTACATTTCTCTTTATTTTTTTCTTTGAGATCATGCTTATTTTCAGTTAAGTATTTAAGTAAATGCAGATTTCAAGTAAATACAGTTTCATTTGCTAAGTAGTAGAAATTTCTTCTGAAGAAGCCTGCTTTTTAGCCCTCTGTAACACTCTTATTCACAGGCTTCCTCTCCTTGAGAAAAGTCCAAAAATTAGTGCAAACAGAGCTTGACTTTGAGTCACTGGTGTCTTCACATGACAAAAAAAGTTTCTGATGTCTCTGATTTATTTGAATCTACAAAATGAATTAGTTGACTTAGTCATCTTTCCAGTTGGCAGCTTTCCATGTTACAAAAAAAAAAACAACCAAAAAAACCCAAACCTAAAATGTAAATCTAAAAAAAAAAAAAAATCTGTGTAGTTTAAACTGGCAGAGTCTGAACCACTTTCCTCATCTTTGTAAGATAAGGTTCAGATGGAAAGGCTGGACTCTGTCACAACATGAATCGCCACCTTGTGAGCTCTGCAGCCTGTGGTTCTGGTACCCTTTTAGAAGTTTGTTTTTTTTAAATATTCTTGATTCTGGATCATTAGGAAAAAAGATCATTATTCTTTGAAAAAAGACTCATTCTTTGACAGCCTCTGGTGTACCTGGCCAATGGACATGACTGAAATATTTTTCACTTGTTGTTCACTCACTTTCTCATGAAAGGAGAAGCCGCTGCTGGAGCATTCGTACCCCATTCAAGGAGTCGCACACACCCCGCCTGAGTCTTCAGATGCTTGGACCAGGGTCCCTTCACAGCAGGCACCCCTTTCAACTGCTCACACACACCCTGACCCTTAGGAGTGCTCCCACCTCCTTCAGGCTTGGCCTTAGGTTTCCTGCAGCAGAGCCTTAGGCATCAGATTTTATAGAAATAAGTAATTTAATGGAAGGGTACAGCAGCAAGGTCATCCTTGGAGGCTGTGTGCCTCCAAAAACCTTGAACAAAGAAATCTCTTGGGCAATTACATCCTTATGATATGTACACCTGCTCTTCATGTGTCTTTTAGTCCAGTGGTCATTTTTTGGTCTGGGGTCTTCTAACACCTTTTTGCGTCCAAGCAGGCAGGCCATTCCCTGCTCTTACTTTGTTGGATTGTGGTCTCTCCTGATGGCTGTAGCCTCCTTTGCTTCTGGTTTATGCTTTTTGTGCCCCTGTGCTTGCTGGCAGAACAGACTGAAAAGTCCCAGGCTTAGGGGAAACACTACCAAAACATCAGTTATATCAACATTTTTCTTACACTGTGAGACTAAACACAGCACTATACCAGCTGCTGAGAAAATTACTGAGTAAATTAACTCTACTGCAGCCTAAAGGCTTCAGCAAATCTAGCTTCTCATGCTAAGTAAAGCTAACAGCATAAATCATGCCATGTTATGACCATAAGTAATTTTTTTGTTCTAATTAAAATTTACTGATTTCAGAAGAACAACTAATATCTCCCAACAGTCATTGTAACAGATAGCAAATAACTCTGCAATAACTGTCTGAGCAAGCCAATATTGATGATGAGAATATAACACATCAGTGTTTTCCACAAGACTATTACAGAACGTTCTTTTAAAGATGGCTTTATTGAAGCAAAACCAACAAAGAGAATGCTAATGAAGTGAGTGGTGGTGTTACTGATTAGTATCTTCCCAGTAAAGATGGAGCAGAGTCTAACTGTTGCAGCTGAAAGGCAAACCTTACTCTAACATAATTTCTTAACTCAAAAAAACCCCGAACTCCAAACGAAATAAGTTGCTATTAATATGGTATTTTTTTTTCTATAGACCATTCTGTTAAATAATTAATTATCATATAGTAAACATAAGTAGCCAAGCTAGTTTCAACTTTGGGAATGCAGAGGAAATTGGTTGGGGGGGGAGGGGGGAAATAAACAAAGATTGAATTGGCAGTGGGTGACTGGTAATGATGACAGCTTTCTACCTTTGACTGCTTCATCTTCACTGGGTGAATAATCCAGTTTGGTTTTGATTAAATTTGATAAGTGTATTCATATGCTATTTTAAGAATCAGCAATCTTAAGAACTACTGAACTACATCATAGGTGAAATCTTTTGAAAAAGACAGACAGACAGAAAAAAGGATTTTGGAATCTGACTTAGTAGACCACCTGATCCAGAAACTGAAAACTAAAGTCTGTGATGAAAGATGTAGTAGGTAAGTAGTATAACGTGTCAACGTGAATAGTCAAAATCAGAAGTGAATGTATGCTTGTTTTAATGAAATAACTTTAAGATATGCTGAGTTAAACCTTGATATTGTCTGATAAAAATTAAATGCTATGCCGAATTCCTCTTGAGGGGGAAAGGAAGCCAAAAGCTTGGTTAGATAATTTTATTGAGATTAAGGAAGGGACTGATTTTTCCCTAGCTGCTGTTACATTTGAACTTCCACAGTGCTTCACATATTAAAAGGTTATCCAGCTCAAATGCTGCTGGCACACCAGTACAGTTCGTGTGGCAGGGCTGCCTGCAAGTCCCTCTTACTGACCAGATGCCCAGTTACGTTCACGTACTGTGTCATCAAAGAATTGAAGCAGTAAATCCCTTTAATTCTGAGGCAGTGCTGATACTGTACAATTGATGATTGTGCCAGCCAGTGTGTACAGGTGTGCCACAAGTGGAAGTAACATATGGCAAGGGCTCGGGGTACACAGCAGCACCCCATCATCCTATCTTTGTTGAAATCACTGTGTGTTGGCACCAGTAGAAGTTAGTATGGATATCGCAGGAGAGGCTGCAGTCACTCCTGTGTGCATAAAGAGGGCAGCTGTTCACTCACACCCCTCTGTAAGTATATAATTACACGTGCATCTGTGCACAGTTATATGTGTGTACAAATATATGCATATAGTGGCAGCAGACATGGTTTATTCACACAAACTTGAATGCATAAACTAACAGATTTGACACATATAGGATTTCTCAATAGACTGAACAATTAAGGAAGTTGTTAAGCTGGGGAATGCTTAACTCAAGCAGTAGTTTGTAGGAGTGGCTGGCACCTCCTGTTCCCCACCTCTTCGTGGGTTTTCTCTGGACTCCTGTGTTTTGTGACAGATCTACAGGATGTATTTTAAGCTGTGAAAGAGAATCATTCTTTCTAAAAGTTATTTTATTTCTAGATCCTGAGAGCAGAATAGAGGAAAAACCTGTATTTGGTAATACTAAACAGAGAAATGCAGTAATTGTGAACACTGGCAAATTTCTTTGTTAATGCATCCTGAATGTGGAAAGCAAAGGGATCCAAACTAATGTTTTAAAGCTTCTTTGAATATGTGTGATCTTAAGTATAAATATTACTTTGATACTTTAGTATTATTTCACAGAAACCTATAGGAAATCATGGATTAAATCAAGAAATTGGAGAGCATATTCTCATAATACATCCTAGTATGAGAATCTAAATCCCTCTTGTGTGATGGGGAGCATAGTTTTTCACAGCCATAGGAAACATAAAAATTACTTCTTGATCAGATTTATGTGATTTTGTATGATTTCCTGTCTGTTCCATAATAGAATTTAATCTGCAGATGTATACTCTGAAGTTGCCATAGATTTCTGTATCTGTTGGAATGTCTGTATGATAATCTGAAGCCATGTATTATTACAGTGTTTCTTCGTTATTTTGTTTCCCTAACTGGCTTTGTTTATTTCTAGAGAAACTTCGGATAATCTTTCAGTACCAAATCAAAAGGGATCATTTATTAATAATTCAGGTATTTAGTCTCTAGTTATAGAACATACAAACTATTTCTCTTTCTGCTTAAAAACTGTATTATGAGAAAATATTGCTGGAACATACATTTTCGAAGTATTACCAAAGTCAGAGCAAGTAGATGTTTTCTAGCAATGCTGGTTAGACACTTCCTCCTCCTCTCAAATGTTGTTCCAAGTGATCTAAAACTGAATTTTTTTCCAAGTTAACAAAATAAGCACTTAGCAACAGGCAGGATATTCCGCATATGAACATTAATTGATGCAGTGATTGGGTGGGGGGGGACACATGTAAAAATCATTAACATTTCCTCGCTGAGGAGAAATGAAATATTATCTTGATGGAAAAGATGACATGACCTGTGATTGTTACAGTCTTGAGACCTACTGTTCTACTAAGATTTTTTTTTTTCAAATGAAAACACCTTTACATTTCTAGCTATACACATTCGTACTCTGCAGTCTGACAATAGGAGTTTGGAGACAAAAAAAAATATTAAGTACTTTTTGTGTGGATAGTTTGGCAGTTTTGATAATTACTTTATTAAGCACTCATATGGGGAGGGGGGTTGCTGTTTGGGTTTTTTTAAAACACTTGTTTCCCACCTGTGCTGGTTTCAGCTAGGAAAGAGTTAATTTTCTTCCTAGTGATTGTGCTGTGAAAGGAATGTCAATAATACTTAGCGGTTTTAGGTGTTGCTAAGTGGTATTTATGCTGCTCAAGGACTTTTTCCAGCTTCCTGGAGATGTATAGAGAGAATGATGGAATGGCCAATGAAATATTCCGTACCATAGGCATCATGCTCAGTTCATACATGGGGGTAGGCTTGCGAGGGGGCATTGGGAATCCGTAATCAGGATCACAGCTCTGGACAGTGCTAATTCATTGTTGTTATTTTTCCTTTCCTTTTCTAACAGGAAGTGTAGTGACAGGACGAGGGGGAATGGTTTTAAATTGGAAGAGGGGAGATTTAGATTAGATCTTAGGAAGAAGTTCTTTGCTGTGAGGGTGGTGAGGCACTGGAACAGGTTGCCCAGGGAAGTTGTTGATGCCCCATCCCTGGAAGTGTTTAAGGCCAGGTTGGATGGGGCTTGGAGCAACCTGCTCTAGGGAGAGGTGTCCCTGCCCATGGCAGGGGGGTTGGAACTTGATGATCTTTAAGGTCCCTTCCAACTCTACCTGTTCTATGATTCTATGATTCTATTGTTTCTATTAAACTGTCTTTATCTCAGACCACAAAGGGGTTTTACCTTTCTCCTCCTTTCCACACACCGTTCCTCCTTCCTTTACTGGGGAGGGGATGGATGTGAGCGAGAGGCTGATGGATCTGGTTGCTGGCTGAGGTTAAATCCTGACACCCCCCTGGAAACAGTGTGGGAGAAAGGTGGCCATTTGGTTGGCTTAATTTGGGGGGGGGATTGTGTGTGTCTGACTATCAGATGAGGCAATTTGTATTTCGAAGTAAGCCATTTCAGATTTTCACTGGTTTTGGTGGGAATTAGGGGCTGGGATTTATTGTTGGCTTTGTCATTGACTGCTATGACCATTAAAGAGTTGCCACATTCTTGTACTAACTTTTCTTTCTTTTGTATCATGTATGCTACATTCCTCTGTAAAATTCTGCAAGCTGTTTGGAACCTTTTTATTATTTTTAGGGAATGCTGATGTGAAATAGCAGATTTCTTTTTCTTACCAACAAGTCTTTCAAAGTAATAAGTGAGCATTTGAGAGAATTTACATGCATGTTGTATTCTCCTGTCTACTTGACTGACTTTGGGGGATTTTAGCAGCTCTTTGAACCTTAGTTTATTAATATTTTTGATTTTTTTCTGTTTGTTGCTACTTCTTGTATAAGGAAAAATATAATCTAAAACTATATGTTTGCATTTTAGGTGTGTTTGAATCACATGGAACTCTTGTAGTGCCCAATGTTAGTGTTATAGCTCCAGAAAAATTATCTGCCAGTGCCAGGCGGCGTCAAGAAATTCAGGTACGTGCACATCAAATAAGCATTAAGAAGTGATCCTTAGGAGTTAAGAAATGGTAGAATTAGTATTTCCATTATCACCTAACGTACACAAACACATCCTGTTTGTTTTTATTCATAAAGTAGACAATGAGCAACACAAAAGGTTGAAGGCAAAGATCCCCTTTTTTTTTTTTTTTTTTTTAACATTTTGGATCTTGGGGATTACCTGTGAGATTCCTGCAGCTCAGCCATCGTTGTACATATATACATTAGAAATCTTACTTTAGTAGGAAACATGGTTCTGGAATTTTTCTTTTTTGTATAAATGCTGAAGTCTATTAAAAGTGCAAGTTCTGCATACTTGTAACTTGCAGTATGTTTGTGACATACTCTGTGTATCTCATTATGTTGTTTCAAACTAAAGGCCTAAAAAAATGCAGATAAAAAAACCCCACCTGCTTAAAATATGATACTATAAAGTAGAAAAGATTAAATTATGCTAGAAAAAAATGTCTCATTTGCTCATTCAGGACTATTGGCCTCAAGGTATTTAGAGTACATGGTGAAAGAGAACTGTAATCTTAATCCCTTTTCAGTCAAAATTTGGGCATGGAACAAAAAATCCCTGCTATAAATAGTTCTCAAAGCCCAAATAAAGCAGTGGATGTTATTCTCTGAACTTGGAGCTAAAGAGACTTTCTGCTTTCAGGTTTAAAATATACAAAATCATCTTCTTAATGTACAAAAGTTAATGCAGTGCAAGGCTGACACCACGTTTGTAAAGTGCTGTCTTTGCAGGATTACTGGCTTGGGGAAAAAAGCGTTCCAAGGCATGACCCATATTTCAGTTTGGCTTTCCTGTCAGTCTTCTTTCTTCAGCTAGAGAGATGATTCACTGTACCCAGAAACTGAAAGGCAATTTTTAACTCTGAGAATTCACTTTGTCACACACAGTTCTATCTGCTTTAGGACAATACCAGTATTACAACGTCTTCGCTGTTGCTGCAGGAGCGGCTCAGCCCCAGCCTCCTGCCTGTCTGCTCATCAAGGATTATTGTGGAATTGTTCCTGAAAATTACATTAAACATTAATTTGTTGATATATGATGTAGTTCTGCATCTAGGTATGATGACTGTACGGAAGAAGTTCTTTCCTGTGAGGGTGGTGAGGCACTGGAACAGGTTGCCCAGGGAAGTTGTTGATGCCCCATCCCTGGAAGTGTTTAAGGCCAGGCTGGATGGGGCTTGGAGCAACCTGCTCTAGGGAGAGGTGTCCCTGCCCAGGGCAGGGGGGTTGGAACTGGGTGATCTTGAAGGTCCCTTCCAACTCTGACCATTCTATGATTCTATGATCTTGTGTTAGATGCAGCCTCCTCTGTTCTCATCATCTACGAAACAGAACACAAGTGTTTCCCAGCGCTGTCGCAGCAGCACTGTGTTTTACTTTTGCCTGTCTTTTGTTCGCAGGTGCAAACAAGACTTCAGACATTCATTTCTAGCCTGCAACAGAAAACAAGTGAGATTGAGATTTTAGCAGTAAGTGTTTGGCAGAAGACTGAATTAATTTCAGATTCTTAATTGAATTGGATGATGTAGTTGCTGTCTGGAACAAGATACTCCCAGTAGCTTCACGTTAGAGATACCAAATGAACCAAAATTATGGTTAAATGAGACCTACGGCGTGTCTCTTCAATACTTCAAAAGTATTTCAAATTCTGTGTATTTTATAGTTGTATAGCTAAAAAATTGCTAGATTTTGTTCTGTAAATTCTTAAACTGTACTTAGCTAACTGCTGTGGACTAATAACTTGTTCCTGCTAGATTTGCTCTTATGTTTAAACAAACATAGCTGTTGTTTGCATTTGGCTTTCAGACTTGGCTGACCATGTCACAAAGGGCTTGAAAACGGTGTATGCTTTTCAGGAAACACATTGCCTATTTGCCTGTGCCTATCTGGAACTTTCCGTAGTAGAATCTAATACGAACAGGTCAATCTTAAAACCTTGGTAAATTCCTAATTCTGTGAGCATGAGTCCTTCTGTGGCAATCACAAAGCATGACTTCCCTCAGTACAGCTCATCTCCAGTTGGCAAACAGGCAACGGAACTGTTCAGTATTGATTTCTTGATGGCATTTTTACAGGTAGATCTGCCAAAAGCAACAGTGATGCCCTTCCTATCATTAAAGGTAAGCAATTACGAATTGTTGAAACTCATTTTGAACAACAGAAGATAAATTCTGTTCCTACTGAGGTGGAATGTAAAATTCACCCGTTGTGGTTTTTCTCCTGTAAGGTGATTGGTGATAGGTTTTAAAACTTAATAGGAATTTTTTAAATTTTTTTTTGAGGCTAGAAAATCTTTCTTTCAAATGCCAAAATCATACAAGACACCATTAGGAAGTCCTAATCCAAAGCTGTTTGTCTCCCCCAAGAATAGTTAACTGAAATTACATTTTACTGCTCATTTTCATAAGCCCTTAAGCACTAATAGCAGTTCCAACAAAGTTGTTTCTTGAAGCTGTTAATGAAGGAAGACCCAAAATACAAAGGTAATTGTTTCGAGTTACAGCAGCTGGAACATCTTAGTGAAGCCAAAATAAAAAGGGGATGTATAAGTATTATATTGACACCCTTTACAAGTGATAGAGCCTGTTTCATTGCTTACACCTTTTTATGGCTAAACTGTCTTTAAGAAAGTGATCACTAAATTCTTCATATGTTTTTATTAAAAAGATTTAAAAAAATCAAGTTGTACATGTTGTTTATATTTGTTTGAAAGCTTTTTAATAACCTGTTTAATTAAGAAGCATTGACATTATATACACATCCAGAAGACTGAATCCTATCAGAGTATTTCCTTCACAAGAGAATGTAAGACTGCATCATAGTTCCTTGTCCATTTTTTTTCCCAAGTTTGATGGGGACAGACAAGCCTTCGATGCTGCTGTGAGACAACTGATGTCACGATGGCCAAAACAGAGGTGTTCATACTTACAAGCAATCTGTGATGAAATTTACAGTATCAAAATGGAAAAGAGGTAAATTTAAGATTTTACAGGTACATAAAACACAAATTATTTCTGCTGTCAAACTTTACTGAATAAGCTGCTCTTAATTTGTTCTCCCCTTTCCCCCTCCCTGTGGAAAAAAGAACTGTTCAGGAAATGGGTATACTTCCTTGAGTACTGTTTTTTTCACTAACATGAAACAAAATGGGAAGAGTTTACTGGTTATCTAATCCTCACTTGTTGTAAAATGTAAATTCTTTATTTTTATAAACCTTTTCAAGACATTCTAACACGTATTCCCATTGTTATCTCATTGGCTACTTTGACCTTAAAACTGAACGGCAAACAGCTATGCCCATCCAGGTACACTGCTGTTCTAACCCTCTTTTCCCATGGGAGGGACTCAGCTTGCTTTTTAAGAGGGCAGCACATGGAATTCCTCCTGATGTAAGGAAATACCATGGGAGTCTGGCAGAGCTTTAAACAAACATGATACATGCTCTCCCAGCGTGTGGTGTGAAGCCCAGTGCTATCTTCTAAGCATGAAAACACGTATGTTCAACTTGTCTCCTTGTTGGATTCTGGTGGGGCTGAAACCTGATAGTCTGGCCACATCTGGTTTTAAGCCTTGTATTTACAACTCTTGCTTGTTCTGGTACAGTTAAGTGATATCTGGGTATTCATGTCCTGGTGTGGGCTTCAGTTAGCTACATTTTCTTGAAGAGATTCAGCTTGAAGGTACTATTTAAAATGAGACTGAAAACTGATGCACCAGAAGTGCTTCAGGCTTGCTAATGTAAGGCAAGTAAGTATCAAGTGAAATCCTTCTGGTTTTCTCCTGGAGCTTGTTAGGCTGTGAGCAACAAAACCCAATTACTACATACAAACAGTATTATGTACAATTTTGGGTGTGAACATGATGCAGTCCCTGACAAAGTCTTCCTTTCCCATCTGCTGCCTGCACACAAAGCACTGCTTGGCTCTAAGCCTTCAAGATGCTGAATGAGAACTAAACAGGCTTGAAAAATGCAAAGAGAATGAAGAGGGGGAATTGCAGCCACAGCCAAAGGGAATAAAACTTCCTCTTGTTCTACTGAATCTTTGTTTTTAGCTCACTGCTAAGATTTGCCACAGTTTTTTTTTACCTTTTGAACCCACAGTTTTGAGGTTTAAAAATCTTCTCTTTTCTTTTCTTTCCTTCCTTCTGCAGGGTTCCTGTGCTTATCCTGTACAGTTACCGAGATGAATACAAGGTTTTGTTTTAGTATTTAAAGCATCTTTTATGGAATGCTTTGAAGAGAAGGCAACCAGTGTTTTGTCAAAGGACTTTCAAAAAGCTGTAATAACGCAAGACAGGAGACTGATGCCTGTTATGTGTCTAGATTGAAGTTCATGTGTAACACAGAACTGTAAATTTATGTCAAAAAGTGGAAATAAATGTTTTACAGGCACCTGTTGAGCAAGTCCGACTACAGCCAGAGGTATGTTTTATCATGGAATTCTTTCCCCCTCACACCACAAAAGAAGTTAAGAGCTGTGCTGGTGTAAAACTGCTTTTTCTTTTGAAATACAGTTTTAGAATGTTTTTTATGTCAGTTTGCAACAGCAGTACTGAAATAAGAAACTCAGCCCAAGGGTTAGAGAGATGAATTCTCTTCAGCTCTGTTTTAAACTTTTTTGAAGGGTTTTTATGTAATAAAAGGTTTGGCTACTGAGCCTTCTTGAAAAATATACTGCAAGCTTTCTGTGTTTGTCTCTTAATAAACCTATTGGTTTAATTTCTATAGAAGAGATGGTGGCTTTCAAGGTGAGAGAGTTGTTCCAAGCCTGGCTGCTTATGCTTGTTTTGCCTGTATTTTTTCCTTTAAAATCAAGCAGCAGCTTCCGGGGAGATGAAGTAAGATCCGGTACAGGAAAAATATGTTTCAGACCTAAACCTAAGACTTTTAAAAGAAACAGTTACCTGCAAAGGCTAGAGGCATCATCTAAGTCTTGAACCTGCTTTCTTCACTTAATCTGACAACCCAAGTTTGAAGTTAAAGTACCAGACTCCCATCATTACTATGACTTTATCTTCTTGAAGCTGAACTGTAACACAACCCCATCAGGAAAAGTGAAGCTGAGTAAATCTGAAGATGAGTTACAGAAGCCATAGTTAACTGTGCACTCTATTTCACATCAAATTACTTATAATTGCAGGGAAAAAAAAAAAGTTAATGACTTCTGGAAATACACTGGTGTTTACCCTCCCTCTCTACCTGCTGCCTGTTTTTGTCCTCTAACTCAAATCATTTTCCTTGGCACTGTAGGCTCATTCCATCAAGAAATACCTACTTTGCCCTCTTTGCTACAAAAGAGCAGAAAAACTTACAGTATCTAAACAGGTAACTTTAAAGACAAACTTAACAACTGTGGAAGTTGTAACAGCAACACAGAAAGTAGCATCAGGGGTGCCAGTCCTAAAGGCAGGGGTGCCCATACCATTCCTGGCCCCTCACCAAGACAAGTCACATCAGTCATGACAATCAAATCCATTTCTCATTGTGTTTAATAGGAACAATGAAGTATCCATCTTTTACATCTGGTTATAGGAAGGCGCTACTTTAAGATGTGAAGAATAGGGAAATACAATCCCTGAATATACTAAAGGATGAAGCTTAAAAAAGACAAGTTTAGGTGACATGAGCATTTTTTAAGCCATATCTGATGATGCAGAGGCCTGCCTTCCCCCCCACCCCCCGAGCCAGGGGCTGCACAGCTGGATTAGCAGGGAGCAAATGCACAGCAGCCAGGCTTTGAAAGAGCTTAAGCCTTAGGGGTATGTGCACTGCATCTTGTAGACATGTCCCTCAAAATAAGAAACAGGAAAGCTGCTGTTCCTGATAGTATGTTGGCACCCACCTTCCCTAGTACTACTGAGGCTTATCTATAAAACTGGGCATCTGTCACTGGGACTCCTGGTCCAGTCTGGCTTTGCTCCTGGCACAGTGCATTTCTCTTCAGCCTGTTTTACCCCCAAAACAAGTTTTTATGTTGCCCACTTGTACAATACAAAACAGACAGCAGTATAAGTACAAAACTAGTTGGCAGCTGAGCGTAAAGCTATTTCAGTATAACTCTGCCACACAACAATCCAGAGAAAGCACTTTCTGCTCTCAGTTTAAACAAAAGTACTGATCACATCCCAGTACCCTGCTGGAAGGAAAGCCAAAGACAAGTGGTAACTCAAAAAGAAATGGACTTTGCTTTGAGCAATGGTCAAGTCTGTTACAGCGATGGTAGGACACTGCTCCATCACTGTGTTGCTTTACTCTTCTTGTTTTTGCTTTTCTTGTCTTTTTTCTTCAAGCCATCCATGTTTGCCCTCAGCAAATTGGAATATGCCTGAAACAATAATTGGAACTATTACAAGGACAGTACACTAGAGGTAACACTTTACATATTGGTAATGGAAAGGTATCTGCATTTCCTCTGTTAGAGAATCATGCTCTTACACCCGACACTGGCAAACTGTTGTTTCTAAACCAACAGAGAAAAACAGATAAAATATCATGAGATTTTTACTTAAAAAAAACCAAAAACAAACCACAACCACCACCACCACAGATAGGTCGGTAGTTTAAGATTAATCTGTATGGTATTTCCACACCGAATCAAGCCCTTCACAACAGCCCAGTGCTTCCTACTGATCATTCCCCAACACCTTTGGAAAAGAAAAAGACATATAAAACTTACCATCTGGAATTTATTTACTTCTTTTGAGCTCACCTACAAAAGTAATACTGCAGGTTAGCCAAGAAAACACTGGCTTCTATCACAAATGAAGTACCAGCACATGTTTACCTGCAAGTAACCACCTAGTGTTTTTAGCAGCAGTTGGCTCAGCTCACCCTGGTCAGTGGTGGGCAGGCTGTGCTGGGATCATAGAATGGTCAGAGTTGGAAGGGACCTTAAAGATCATCCAGTTCCAACCCCCCTGCCATGGGCAGGGACACCTCTCCCTAGAGCAGGTTGCTCCAAGCCCCATCCAACCTGGCCTTAAACACTTCCAGGGATGGGGCATCAACAACTTCCCTGGGCAACCTGTTCCAGGGCCTCACCACCCTCACACCAAAGAACTTCTTCCTAAGATCTCATCTGAATCTCCCATCTTCCAGAGATGTCACAGCACTTCAACCTTTTAGAAAACAGCACACTCCCTACTTGATTAACAAAATCCTCTGGAGACCATTCATCCCAAACTCCTGTGTTTTCAAATGGGAAGAACATGAAGAAACATTTTAAGGAAGGTTCTCTTTACCTGTAGGGCCACACAAATACCTCGCAGCCCAGACTCTCTAACTATTTCTCAAAATAACCTTTTTCCTTGGGTTAAATTGCAGAGGAGAGCTAAAGTCAGCAAAAGCCTTTCCCAGCATCTCAATCAAATTTGTCGTGGTTTCAGTTGGGACAGATTTAACTTTTTTATTAGCAGCTGGTGTAGTGATATGTTTTGGATTTGGGATGATAGTGCACTGATGGTTTCAGTTGTTGCTAAACTCTCAAGTCTTTTCTCCTCCTCTCACTGCCCTGCCAGCGAACAGGCTGGGGCTACACAAGAAGTTGGGAGGGGACACAACCCCAAGAGCTGACCCCAACTGACCAAAGGGCTATTCCAGACCTTGTGACATCATGCTTAGTCTATAAAGCTGGGGGAAGGAGGAGGGAAAGGGGAGATGCTTGGAGTGATGGCAATTGTCTTCTCGTGTAACCGCTACGTATGAAGGAGCCCTGCTTCCCTGGTGATGGCTGAATACCTGCCTGCTGATGGGAAGCAGGGAACGAATTCCTTGCTTTGCTTTGCTTGCACGGCTTTTGCTCTACCTATTAAACTGTCTTTATCTCAACCCATGACTTTTCTTCTCGCTCCTACTCTTCCAGTTCTCTCCCCATCCAAACTGGGAGCAAGTAGCTGTGTGGTCGTAGCTCCCAGGTGGGGCTAAACCACTAGTTTAGCTTTTCAACGTATAGTTAACATTTCCTGAAATACAAATAGCTCTTTAAATGAGACAAAAATGGGTACACTAAGCCAGATTAAGGTTTAAAAGAGTCTACCCATGCCTGCATAGGTAACGAGGATCCCTTTCCTACTGTTTCAGTCTGGGAACATCCTGTTCTTTTCCGGGTGGTAAGAACCTTAAGTAATTCCATGGAGGTCTATAAGAAACTACCTCTTTGTCTCCCGAGGCTTGACTGTAGGTATGCAGGACCTTTCCTCTCCTTGGAGCCACACTATTTGCCCTCACGCTGCAGGTTCCCCATCTGCCCTGTGTCCTTCTGCCTATGTCTATAAAAGCAGATTTCCCCTTCCCTCCAAGCAATTCCACCCAACTCAAAACAGCTACAGTTGCTGAAAACAGGGAGGGTCCCTTTCTGCTGTCCTGCAATACCATTCTGAAGCAAAATCCAGCATACAGAGAGCAAAACTATAAGCTACTGACCCATCTGTCATGCTGAGTGTAAGCATTAAGACTTCAGTCCAACACCTGAGCATCCCAATTTCAGCTATGTATTTAGCTACCATATGGTTTCCCTGGAATTAAGAGGGCATTATTCATGGAATTCATATAAAGACAAATTTCACTTAACATGGGGCATGAAATAAAAGACAAGTAAGGCCACTCATCTTTCTAAGCAAAAGCTGTCACTTACCACTGTGCTAATTTTCTTCTTTCCATCAGTTGCTCTTAGAAGACACTTATTGTCTGCTGGTTCAAAACTCTCTACGTGGCCTTTGCGTGGGACTGGTTTTGTTCGGCCATCGTCTGTATGAAAGACACAGAATGTTCATTCCTACTTCACTAAGATGACTGGGTGCCTCCTGTGAGACGAGGAGAAGTTAACAATTGTTCATGAGGAGATCTGTAAAACACCTTGGTATTTAAGGCCACCTGAACTGACACTGCTACCAAATTGCTGACAGACCCCTTCCTCTGTAACCCCAGAAGGATCTGTTCACGAACTACATCTGCCAGGAAAAAATGTAAATCCTTCCCCTGAGGTGCTGTATGAATCACCTGCTCTAGCAGCCATATGTTCTCAATGCATGTCCAACTGCAGCTGAGGACACTGCACTGCTCAAGTAGTGCTGGCCAGCCAGGAAGCAGAGAAACACAGACACAACAATCATAGAATCATAGAATGGTCAGAGTTGGAAGGGACCTTAAAGATCATCCAGTTCCAACCCCCCTGCCATGGGCAGGGACACCTCTCCCTAGAGCAGGTTGCTCCAAGCCCCATCCAGCCTGGCCCTGAACACTTCCAGGGATGGGGCATCAACAACTTCCCTGGGCAACCTGTTCCAGTGCCTCACCGCCCTCACAGCAAAGAACTTCTTCCTAAGATCTCATCTAAATCTCCCCTCTTCCAATTTAAAACCATTCCCCCTCGTCCTGTCACTAGACTTCCTGACAAAGAGTCCCTCCCCAGCTCTCCTGGAGCTCCCTTCAAATCCTGGAAGGCTGCTTTCAGGTCTCCCTGGAACCTTCTCTTCTCCAGGCTGAACAGCCCCAGCTCCCTCAGCCTGTCCTCACAGCAGAGGTGCTCCATCCCTCTAATCATCTTGGTGGCCCTGCGCTGGACTTGCTCCAACAACAGCAACACTATAATCCTCCTTTAAGAGACCTAAGGCTCTCCAATTGTTTTTTGATAATTAGAAAGTCCCAACATTTCCTAGAGCTTGAAATACTTCCTTCAAGGTTATTAGTGCAGCAGCTGACTGATTTGTCCATATGACTATTCTGGTTTTTAGATGCTCTGAACTGTAACTATCTTTTAAAATGCACACTAACAACACTGTAGGTTTGATTTAGATGAACACCTCTTGAACCCAGCAGCAGCCTTAAAACTTACATTTCTTCAGCGTTATGAAAACACTCCCCGAAGTTCTGCACTTCTGGAAAAGCCTGGTGAGCTCTGTCAGGAACTGAAAGAGAAAGAGACCGCATCCTTGGCTAGAGGTCACCACGCAGCCGTTTCTCCTTTCTCCCGGCGCAGCCCAGCAGGCCGCTACCCCGGGAGCGACCCCGCTCCTGTGCCAGGCCGGGCTCCCCCAGCGCCGCGGGAAGAAGCACCGCAGAACCGGGGAAACTCCCAGTTTTCCCCAGGCAGGAGCTGCACCACAGGAGGCCCAGGCGGAAAACGAGCTCTAAACACCCACCCACCCACCAGACCCGCCGCGGCCCCGGCCTTTCTGCCGCACCACCTCGCCCAAGCCGCCGGGTACAGCCTGCTCGCCGGGGCAGGCCAGGAGCGGGCCTGGCGCACCGCAGGGCCTTCCTCCCCCACCAGCAGCCGGCAGAGGGCACACACCGGGCGGCCGGTGACCAGCTGGCTCCCTGGGGGCCGGCCACGACGGCGGGGACCGGGGGGAACCAACCGACCGGTCACTTCACCTGCTCGCTCTCCAGCA
>VXBW01003498.1:109506-169508 GCA_013400375.1 Thinocorus orbignyianus | reverse complement strand
CGCCGCCCCGCCCCGCCGCTCCGCGCGCCCCCGGCGGGGGGAGGCGGTGCCGGTCTGTGAGGGCTCGGACGGCGGTGGGTGCCGGTGTGCAGAGAGCTCCCTCCTTCCTTCCCCGTTATACCGCCACACCGCCCCGTAACGGCGGACGTGCTCTTCCTCACACGCTGCGCTTCCCCGGCAGGCTGGGGCGGCAGCTCCCGGCAGGCGTCGGCCCGCCGCACGGGGCTGAGTGACCGGCCGCCACTAGGCCGCGGCCTGGCAGGGAGCGGGGCGCTGGGCCAGCACCGGCTCACGGTCACTGCAGGGAGTGTTGGCCGCTGGCTGTACCCCGCTGCCTCCCCGTAACAGCTGAGAACGGCAGCCGNGGCAGCGGGCTGGAATGGCCGGGGCAAAGGGGCTGGGAGTGAGAGTGGCCGGAGGCTGGCGGGGGTGAAGGGTCCGATGTGAGAGGAAACGGAGGAGGCCCCGGGGTTTTGCACAGGGAACAGCAAAGAGGAAACCGGCGTCTGCGTGAGGCGAGAGGACACCTCGCACCCAGCGCGCTTGCAGCTCTTGAGGGGCAGATTCGGGAAACCTGGAGTCCTTTCTTAGTTGATCCCGGGAAGACACGGAATTAATATGTGATCTAGTGATTTTTCACGTTCCTCACAAAGGACGATTGATGCGTTCTTTTCTCCAGGGACCTAACAAAAGTGGAACACAATGCCTTATACACAGATAAAAGGGAAAAACTGTCGTCAGGCTATGCCGTCAGGTGCTTGAGCCCCTGAGGAATTCATACTGGTCATTTAGGAACTCAGGAGGGCCTTCTAAATAGAACTGAAACACCTTACGCCCGAGCCATGAGAATGGTAACGCAGTTCCATGTACAAATAAACACTACAGGGAATCCAGTGACTCTAGAATTCCTTAGAGTTTACAATGATTTGCAGTCCTTTTGCAGATTAAGCAAGAGGCAGTAGAGGGTGCTGTGATTGCACACACAGAAATGAAACTGCCTAAAGAACAAGGGAAATACCCAAGAAGCAGGTCATCACAACACGGCCATGGTTTATCAAAATCTAGCAGTTTATTAAATTAACTCCATTATGTTGGAGTCAAAGCAAGTGCAGAGATCCAACGCTGCCTTTCCCTAGCTGTGGATGGCATTATCCTCCTGGTGGTTTTGCACTTGTATTTGCAGTTGAGGTGGAAAGACTTCAGAAAAATAATTTTCATTCTTTCTTATAGCATAACAAAACTCAGAAAAAAACTGAAGTGAGGAATATGTGTTTTTTAAGTCTTCTGCAAATGGGCATTCTAAAGGAACATCATCAGTGCTGTGGTCAGGCGTACTGACAGGCCAAAGCCTTGTACAGTTGTAGAAAGTGGTGGTCCCTGCCCCTAAAAGCTTAGAGTCAGTGTCCACAGCAGGTGAAGACGGGTGGATGCAGGGAGTCATTGGTGACGCCTGCTTCCTCTAACTCTGCCTGGTTACAGTCACAACAAGCTCCTAATTAGAAGAGGTTGTTCTGTGAGAAATCAGAGCAGAGTTGTGTGTTCAGGAGAGCTCTGAACGAGGACAATGCAATAGTGCAATAGTATTGCAGGTTTTTATAGGCAACTAGTGGAAGAAGAGCAGAAATGGTAAAAGTGAAACAATTGCAACATACTCCCCCTGGAAACTGCCATGGTCACAGACACTTGAAGGCAGAAATGCATTTCCACTCGTGCTTGCCAGAAGAGAAGACGGGTGGTCTCCTGGTTGAAACATGGGGACTACAGCTCTGGCCTGAATTCTGACTCTTGAATTCACCAGAGAAGTCTTCTGTTGCCTTGAACTTACCTGTAGCACAGCTTTTCTTTCACAAAGGTGGAGAAAGACACAGTTATTCTCTATACCTTTTACACAACAAAAACCATCTCAATACCTGTGGGATGAGCACCATGGAGGTTTTTTTCTCTCCTTTTGCACAAAAACCTAAACCCATGACTAGGAACTACTTCTGTTGCTGAGCTGTGCCTTCAGCACGCTGTGGACATGGTCATTTCCACCTTAATGTAGCTGAGGTATCAGTAGCAGCGTCGCTACAGCATCAAAGATTGTAAAACAGCCTTGGGCATCTACCTATCTGGGTAGATTTCTTGCAGGAACCCATAAGACCAAAGCTTCTGGTGCTGCTCTATGCTAGAAGAAAGGACAGAGGGGAAACCATTGTGAAGAACTCCAGAAAGTTGCATAAAGTTTACATTTTTCAAATCTATTGTTTTATCAGCTAGTTTTCTGAAAATGTGTCTCACAAAAGGGGCTCCACTGAATTGCTGAATTCCTTCTCTTTGTGTGTATGTGCGTGTGTGTTAGCTTATCTTCCTGATCTTGAAGTTGTTTTTCAAGCCAAAATGTTACAATTTAATTGGGAGAGAAGCCTTCATCACAACTTGCAAACAAGGTGAAAATGGAATATTTTAAAGGATTCTTTTCCAAAAAAGAGATGGAACAGGGGAATGCTGACATAGCTTTACTCCTGCCAAAGGCTGCCAACACTCAGAGGGAATAAGCTATTCAGCTGGCGAGAAAGTGCTGAANGGAGAGGGGCTGAGGGGGCAGAAGAAGAAGAAAAGGCAAAAAAGACAGGTTGGATTAAAACAGTAGCAAGAGGAATTGGTGGATCCTGAGAGCTGGCAGGGGTATTAGTATTTTGTAACCTGAGCTGTCATGTGACTAGAGCCAGGCAATAAAAATAAGTCTCCTACCAGCCCTCCTGTTTGCTCAACTTTATTATATGGTGTCAGTAGAGAACTACTTTTTTTTGGCAAAAATTTAGCAAATGAAGCCACCTGAATCATTAAGTCCTGAAGGAAATCTGGCAGAGAACTGGAGGAGGTTGTTGCTGCGCTTCCAAGTTTTCCTGGAAGCAAGTGTGTACTGGAGAGAAAGGGAGAAGGTGAAACCTTCTCCTCTCCTAAATGTGGTGGGAGGGGCAGGAAGCAGAAAAACAAGATTATTAGAAGTAAATTAAATTCTTGTTCAACCTTAGTAGGGGTTGGCAAAGATCTATTTGAATTAGCTAGAAAAGATGACTTCTCGTTATGGACTGTCACACACACACACCTTCAGCTGCTGCACACCACAGTGAGCAGAAATGTAATAACATACTGTAAATTACAGTTTGCTTACCACAGTGCTCAAGATGAGTTAATAACAGATAATGGCCCACAATTCACAAGTGGATCATTTTGGTAATTCTCTTTGATCTGTAAGTTCAAGCATACCACGTCAAAGTGCAACTATGCACAGGAAAAAGAGCCAGTGTTACAGCAAAAGCCCAGCCGCAGCCTCCCCCCCTTTCACAAGTCTATCATTAGCACTGTAAAAACAGAGATGCACACCTCCCTGCCTCACTGGCCTCACCAGATCTGAGATTAATGGGCAAAGGAAAAGCCTTCCAGAGCCAACATTTAACAGCGGCTGGTTGGGCAGAAAGACAATTAACCCTGGAATAGCGACCAAAACATCCCCAAGCTCTCTGCCAGGGAAATGAAGACAAGTTCTGACTCCAGCAGTGAACAGTGACTCTTTTTTTCTAGCCGTAGGTGGATTTCCAACAAAGCAATTAGCAGGTTATGTGGGTGCAGGTGAATGTCCATCCCCAGATCAGGCCTGAACCTTCTTTTTAAGTGTCCCTTGTTAAAAGAAACATGAACGACGATCGGAGAGCAGTTGAACAGGACAAACACGTGCACTAAATGGTAATCGTTGCCTGATCAGCTGGTAACCAACGAAAAAGAGAGATGCTCTAAATACTTTATAGATTTAGACAGAGAACTAAACAAGGCATTTTAGAAACATCATTCTGAGACCAGGATGTGCCACCAAAAAGCTGCTGAGCCCCTGCTGAGAAGGCCAGCTTCCAAGGAGAAGCTCTCCGTGAGAAACAGGAGGTGTTCTCTCAGGTCTGAGGACCTGAGCTCTTTCCTAAACATTTATCTTCGTCTTAGTGAAGTTCTCCTATTTTATTTAATATCATGTTTTATTTACACAGAATGAGTTTCAGAGATAGGTTAAGTGTAACCTTGAGTTACAGGCACTGACTTTCATTGTGCAACAGCAACGTTAACGGTGATTTATATTTTGTGAGGGAGACCAGGAAATAGATAGAGATAAGTTTCTTAAAACTCTAATGCACCGCATTACTATTGTAGCAAAACCCAAAGCCTATCTGGAGTGAGACACAAAAAGATTGTTGGTTGGAAAAGGACCTCATGGTTTTGAAGTACCATCCAGATTTTAGAAAGCTCTCTGTCAGGGAAGATAAGGGATGTATATTTACCAAATTGTTAAGTGTCTCACATGCTCAAAATGGTTATGTGTCGATCCCCTGTACACCAAAAAAAAATAAAAGCAGGGAAAAAAGGTCAAAAGAAAGGCAGCCCAGATGCTGAACTGGTCATCTGTACAACTGATGGTGTCATCTGTGCTCTCTATGGAAGCTGGTGGCACAGCTCACCCTGGGGACAATGCAGCAGAGAGAGTGCCTCCCTGCAATGACACGTGTGTTATGAATCCATGGAAAATGCCATCGTGCACAGCACACCCCTGGGAATGGTGAAATCGAAGAGGGATTCACTGAACTCCCCGAGTATGAGGAAAGGCTTAGGGAGAAGCAGCAACATGTTGCCAGATGTGTTTACTTTTGAAGAACATGGCAAACAAAGCACAGCCTCGCAGACCTCCAAAACCAATGCAAAACACTGCAGCAAAACGGTCAGTTGAAAAGAAAAACAACAACAAAACTGAGCTGTGCAGTGTGGGCATCCACAGTGCCTTTTGAAGGTACTTTTGTCCCGATAACTTTCAGTTGCGAGCAGAGCAGAGGGAAGTGTAAGAACAGCCTGTTCTGGCGGCGTGCACCTGCGAGGTGACACAGCTGAGCTGTCCTGTCCCCGCTGTGCTCTCCTCCCGCAGCCTCCCTGGGTCTCTGCTGCCCCTGGGAAGAGACACTGCACCCTACACACGCACGTGGACTGGAGACTGCATGGCTGAGATGCTGTGCCACGTGGCACAAGGAGTCTCTAGAAGTGACTTCACGATCACATCGGGTTTGAGTTCAGATAAATGAGACACTCGTATAGAAACAAACAAAAATGTACGAGAATGTGCTCATATCCTTATAACACTGAGATGTTTACGGTGGTTGAACTCCCAGTTTGTCTTCTCCGTGGCCAAAATTATAATATCTTGATCATTTATAGCTCATATTATTTTTAACTCCTAAAACTAATGTATTTTAAAGTTTTAGGGATGTGAAATTAATTTTCAGCGTATAGCTCACATAATTTTTGAGGATTACGGGGCTACTCAAATGACAGACCTTGGTCTGTGTTGGAACCAGGAGCGAATTTTACAAAGTATTCAGACACCCCTCCACTTTGGGATATGAACTTTCACACAAGGGACTGAAAGACTTTCTGAAAATAAACCATCAAATTCTTCTTCTTTGCAATCCCACTGGCATCAGTACAGCCACACGGGTATGGAGGAGGTCAGAACTTGGGAGCTGTTAATGTAACTTCTGTCTCTGGAGTTCTAAACTATAAACCACAAATGCACTGGGGTTAAAACTTTGCTATTATCTTTAAACCAATTTTGTGATATGAGCTTTGAGCGTGGTTTCAGTGGGTCTCTGTAAGTCAGCTGTGAACTCCAGTGGTGCAGGATCAGGCCTGTACAATGCGATGCACCTTCAGGGTGCTCTAGAAATGATATTTACCAAACCTCACAGCTCATCTCTCCAGGAGGAAGAGGGTATACAGTCATCACTTCATTTTGCATGGCAGATTTCTAAGCAGACACAGAATGTCTGGTTAAGAGCTGTGCAAAGCATCAGGGAGGTAATTAAGTTGGAGCTCAAGAGTAATGAGGTGACAGAGGTCGGGTTGAGCATCATTTCTTTCACGTCGGTGTGTCCTACTTTCAGAAACACAGAAATGCAGTTGTGAAAAATATCCACCAGACATTCCCAGTGAGGTTACAGGACTTTTTTTTTCTGTGTAAGTATTTAAGAGACAGAATGAAGAATATCACACCATGGTAAAAAAAAAACCCAAACCCACAACAAAACAAGTCAATGGGAATTCTAGGTCAGCAGAATGTCACCAGGGAGGACAACATTGTCCTTGATAGCAGAGAACAACAGGGGATGTGCAATTACAAAAGGAGCCACAAAGGTCTTTGCTGTTCTCCATTTGCAGTCTCCTCAGAAGGACAGAAACCCAAGCAGTGTATATTCTCTTGATCCCATGGGGTGTTGCTTTCTCAGGAAGAAAAGGGTCACCTACCACCTCACCAGCACCGTTTCCTGCCTCTGCTAAGGCCGCCCAGTGAAGCCAGACCTGGCTGGACTTCTGAGATTTAAGGATCACAACACAAGCTGCAGTGCTGGTAAAACAATGGTTTCTTTACAGCCCAAGTGAGGATGTCTGATACAAGAGCAGCACGGCACAACAAAGAGACAATTAAGTTAGTTACCAGATGAGTGAAGTGACCGAGATTGGCTTAGACGTGATTGCTGTCACTTCCATAAACCCTAAGTTTGGAAAAACAGAGATGGCTTTGGCCGTTACCACCAGATATTTCCAGTATGACTCCCATCTTGTGATAGCTGCCAAGTGTACCTGCTTATTCAAGGTTTGCTGATATTTTTGCTCTTCTCTAAGGCTCCTCCAAAATGTCCAGACACTTTCTAGGAACAGGGTGGTATGGGGAGGCCACTCTGCAGCCAGCAGCTGCCCTGGGATCGCCGGGTCAGCGGCTGGAGGAAGCAGTTTCCTGTTTTGCTGGTGCTCAATGCCGCTTAACAATAGGGGGAAAGAAAAACCTGCAGGATCTAAGCATAGCAAAACTGTTTTCTACATGAGCTGTCTGCCTGCCTCCCCTCTCTGCCCCCACCCCAGCTGGTGGACGGTAGCAGGGGAGAGGAGGCAGAGGCACCTGGGACTGCAGCAAGGAGGGCTCGTAGATATCTCTGCCATTTAAGTAGCCTGGACCCCTTGGCAGCAGGTCTGCAATAGCAGCTGAATATTACTAGTTTGTGTCTTTCCTCCTGCCTCCCGTGAGAGAGAAAATGAGATCCACATGCAGCGCTTGTGGAGCATCAGTGTCAGCAAGAGTCACTCATGCCTTCTCACAACACCTCAGACATCTCATCCGTCCTAGTGGATGGCTTTCAGCACCATCCTCAGATAACCATTTCCAGCCGTGGTCAGTTCATTAGAGCAGGATCGCCATTGGCAGTGATTCCTCACTCTGCCTTTCTTAACAACATCCTTCTCTAATGGTTTGCTCAGTGCCAAATCCTTAATCCACCCTTATCAGCTCACAGAGTGCCTTTACTCTCCTACTCTCATCCTGCTGCCTGTGCACTCAGGCAGCATCCCTTGCTACCATGCCAGAGTCTGGCTTGCGTGACCCCTGTTCATATCCAAATCCCACCCCACTTACTCACCTTGTTTTTCAAATGTATCTTCTGTGATTAAGGTTGCAGGGGGTAGCCCTGTAAACAGATTGAATTAAGCATTGTAACTGCAACCAGAGTCGCTCAGAATAGCAGGTACCCAAACTGTAATCTGAGTTTGTTGCTATCCCTGTCCCTTCATTCCTGCCTCCCCCTCTCAGTTTCTGAGTGCATGTTGTTTTCAGGCGCACGCGGAGCAGCAGACAGAAGCCCCAGGCAGATTGGAAGTCACAGGCTCTTTGTTAGTGCTCAGGCTATAGAAATCCCAGGTGAGTCACCCCTGTTTGCAGTAGCAGGTAACCAAGCTATTGCCAATCAAATCAAGCTCACGGAGCCTTAAATGCAGCCCTGCCAAGGAGATTCTCAGAAGCAATGCAGGTATTATAGTTGCAAGTCCTTTATTATTGCCTGTAGCCTTAAAAACCTGTGACAGTTGAATCCTACAGCTTTTAAAGTTCAGGAGTGGCATTCCTTGAAGATATTGCATGCAGGTATTGCATTAGGTTTACAGGGGGGTTGTTATTTTTTTTTAGGGAAAATTCACCTAAGAATCCCACTTGTTGGTTTTGGTTTTGTGTTTGTTTTTTTTTTCAGGCAAGTTGTGATTGGGTTATAGTGCCAGTAAAAAGCAGAACAATTTCCAGGACTTAAACACAGTTCAGTTTTGTACAGAGCTCAGTCAGTGAGATGTAGTAATGCAAGGCATCTGTCATGCTTAAACCTTATAATGACTCAACGGTGTTCTATCATCACCTGAACACAGCAGGAGAGCTAGAACCCCGTTGAACTCAACTGGAGAAGGAGCACTCTGGGTCTTTATGAAGAACATCATAAAAACATTGTGTTCAAGACCAAAAAGCCCTCCCACATATCCTGGGGTGAAACCGGCTTTGTCTATGCTAAGGTTTACCTAGCATTATTTCGTAATCAAGGCATGATATTCTCTAATGTTCATCTTTTCTATCTTTATTCTCTCAGATAAGATTGAAGATTAACATTAAAGCAAGTTTCTCAGAAGGCATCTGTTATCTGTTATTTGTGTTGATGTGCCCATGCTTACTGTGTGCAGTCTGGGGAAATCCCACAGTGCTCCTGAGGGGGGACAAAGGGATGAGCAGTGGCACGATGTCAGCTACACGCGGAGCAGCAGCAGCATCCCCAGTGTTGTGTTGCACTCAGTGCTGTTGGGACAAATTAATTGCCAGATTAGAGGAAGGTAATCAACATAGGAAACACCACCATTATTCAGCAAGACATCAAATGTTATCTCAGGTGCCTGTTACTCTTGCTTGACCGGTTCAGTTGTTACCAGTGTATTAGTCATCTGACCACACTGAACATCAATCTTTCACTCCTCATTACGCACTCAACTACAAGCTACAGTATAGGCTTGCTCTATCCTGTAATTACAATATATAGCTGTGCTATAAAATCTATTGTGTCTAGAGGTCAGACTCAGAAACAAATTAATTAATTGCACTTTCTCCACTTGGCTAAGATAAGACTTTTTGGGTGCTTTTGCAGTAAAAGGCTCAGCTTTTTCCATAACACAGATGCTTTGCCATAATAAGCAGCTTGTCAGCAAGAAACTCTTCATACAGAGGCAAGCAACAGGCATTTTATCATCACGGGGCGCCTGATTATCAGTATTATAAAGTTATCTTTCGGCAGAGAAGTCTTGGCAGCAAACAGCCTCTTCAATCTGAAAGAGATTAGCAGTTCTGCACCAGGCCAGTGCCGAAGTGACAAGTCAGCCTCCCGGTGCTTGCCATGGCGGTGCTGTGCGGGAGACGCACCCCTCTCCACAACTTGAGTGCTTTTCCATTCTTCTTGGCGAGAGGGTAGCACTTCATGTCTTTCAAAGTCATACGAGTTGAAATGCTGGATGTAAATTGGATGACAAATGATTTGTTGGCTGGCGCATGTTGGGGTGGCTTTTGGACTGTTCGAACACCAAGAGTCTGGAGAAAGTTAGTGGCTCTGTAAGAAAGGATTTCCCTGCTCTGTAGAGGACAGAACTCCAACACTGGTTCCCCAGATCTCACCGCCTGTGGATCAATAGTGTGATCCCGCTAAGGACCGGGACAGCAGCATGGCAGGAGAAAGCATCCTGGGACAGGGCGTACGCTTGTGGGTGCGCTGGTCAGACAGTGCGGGTTCAGAGAGGCACCAGAGAGACAACCCTACCCCAGCTGATGAAAATGCTCATTCTCTCAGGAATAATTTCCCTTTTCTTTTTCTGTTTTCCCACATATACTTTTTTTTGGGGGGGAGGGGGTGTTTCAACTCCTTTTTTCCTGTCCATTTTTCCCCTTGTTCCCCTACCTCTCATCTCTCTCCTCCCCATCAGTCACATCTCTGTCACCAGTTGCCATTCTTGGCTGCCCTGTGTCATGTACCTGGCTGCCACCCTGGGGTGGGGGCTTTTCAGCAGGGCAGGGACTTGGCTGACACAGGGGCTTGGCTGCCCCTGCCCCCATTGGGAACCCTGGCACTGATGCCAGAGCTGGGGTAGCCATGGCATGATCGAGTTTGGTGCGTGAATCCTTTTGCTGTTCAAAACAGGGCAGTTCTTACATCGTAGCGATGTGAGAAGAGCGAGCCCAAGGGAGCAGCTGTTGTGTTGCTTATGCTGCAGTGTGGTGGTTTGGTGTGATGGGTCCGGGTTACCGTAGGAGCACAGAGCTCCTGTATAAAACAAGGGTTACCTTCCCAAAGAGCTCGCAGTTTAAGTGACTTTCGTAAGCTAAGGGAGCTCCAAATCTCTAGTGAAAGCTGCCCTGCATTCAAAGAGCAAGTTGGGGAAGTCCCGCTCTCTACAGAATGAAAGTCCCATCTTCCTGGGTGAGAAAGCAGACACGTATCACTCTCTCCCCTTTTCTCCACTGTTTTGCTGCTGGTCGTAAGCTACAAAACAAACCCAGGATTTCAGGGAACATTCAATCTGCAGCTTGTTCTCAGCTGATCCTGTTGCAGGGAGCAAGTTCCTGGCTGATTCACGAGCAGTAAAAATAAACACAGTCTGGGGAAGGCAGGGAGGAGGGAGGGAGACTGGAGGGTACAGAGGAAAAAGTAGGAGCTACAGCAGCTGGTGTTTTCTTTGCTGGTTCTTTTCAGAGGATTTAGGCAGGTTGGAGATGTAAGTGATTAATGGAGAATGATAACACCTCAACCCCTCCTCCTTCTGGAAGGAACACGAATCTTTATGCATATCGCTGGTCTCTCAGCTTTAACCTTTCCAAGATTTACACACTCCATCCACTCCAGTGCAGTGCTGTGGGGCTGACAGCACATCTGGGTGTATTAACTGTACGCTCTGCGGTTTTTACAAATGCTTAGGGTTTGTTCTCAGTGTTTGGAAATGCTGCACTCAAAGCCCTGAGACTTCCCCCATGGAGCTGACCAGGCTGAAGACAACAGACTGCCACACAAACTCGAGATGGAGGGGGGTGGTTCTAGCTCCTTCTGTGCTTGGAGGAGTAAGGGGCGCCGCTAGATACTGCTGAACCCTGGTACAACGTGTGTGCACAGTGGTTCCCGCATTGCTCTGGCAGAAAGCACATTTGGGAAGAGTGTACAAGTAGATCTTGTACACTCTTTCTGTCCTTTGCTGTCCTTTTCTGTTCCTCTCCAGAGGTATGTCAACTGCTTTCCCAAGTACATCTAGGCATCCCGCCCTTGACTGCTCAAGGGTGATCGTACCACGGCATGTTGCTGTTCTGTGCTGCGTGGTTAAGAAGTCTGCTTTCCTCTTACCTTTCTTGTGCTTGAGAAGAACATGTGGCAGAAATAGACGGGCAAAGGTGGATGCCATTGATAGCTTCTGCCATTGAGGAAAAAAAAGTTGCAACAGAAGTTTTGTGCTGTAACTTAAGTAATGAGGTTCCCACCAGGAACAGCATAGCATGAAACTTAAGGAGCTTTTATTATCATTTGTCTTAAGCAGGGCTGATGGAGGCATAATAATAACAATAATAATTTGCTGATGAAATTTACTGAAGATGAGATGTCTCATCAACAGATAGGATAAGTACAGTATCAGGAAAAAAAAAGGATGACTTCAGAAGTTCACTGTGCAAAACATCATGCAGCTAGGAATTCTTGCTGTAAAGGCAGGGACAAAGCATTTGGAAGAAACTGGTGAAGAAAAGCCGAGTTTTGTCATCTGTTACAGGGCAACTGAGCCACCAGCGTGATAGCCATGAAAGAGGTAAATGCAGTCACAGGATGTATTAGACAAGATACTTCAGCTAATTAGAAAAGCTAATTAGAAAAGCATTACCACCGTTACTGTGTAAGGCAGTATCAAAACGTCATCCAGGACAACATGCACAGGACTTGTCACCCATATTTACAAAAAAGATAGGCTGGAACAACTGATGATCAGCAAAATGAGAAGTCTCTTTTAGACATTCATAAAATAAACTGATTCATGTAGCAACAAAGCAGCAAGAATGGATAAGCCGGGTCAGAAGCCTTTAGAGGAGAAAAGAACAGGGGGACAAAAGTAATTATTTAAGCTAAATCATAACCTTAATACAAGAACAAGATGGTATAAAATAACGACAAGGAAAACTGGCTTGTATAAAAACATTCCATTGAATCTAACAAAGGGAAAATGGAGCTTCACAAATCATTAACAACTTTTTATGATGTGGAAGACTCAGTTGGTCCCTTTCCATCTGAAGTCCTGATGTGGACTTTACAGATGTGTATGCATTAAGAGCAGCATGGGTGTTTACTCATGGAGTGATTTAATCTTTAACTATCAGGACAAGATACCATTAGGTACTGGGGGTCAGAACTGAAACCAGTCATATCTTGGTCCCTGGTTAAAATCTAGACCAGGCTGCACGTGGCTGAAGGAGAATTAGTGCTTTGTCTCCCAGCTGTCGCTTGGTAGCTTCTTTGGAAAATGAGCTGCTGTGCAAATCCTAATGGGTGGCTTTCCATGTCAGGAAATTACCACCGCCAAAAGTGGTAATGGTGGGAAGTCTTGCAGGTGATCTGTCTAGAAAGGCCAAAGGCTGGCTGGACAAGGGTGAGTGAACAAGGCAGTAGCTAGGTGCGGTATAGTAGGGGAGTAGATGATGTTACCTGCCCTGGGTACAGAGAAGGACTGAGGTCCCTGTGACTGGTGCCAAAGCACTTGTACATTTCACTTCCCCACTGAAAATACAGACCAAGACCTGACTGAATGGCAGTGCCCTGCTGCTGTCGTTCCACTGCTGGTGGTGCTTGCCTGTGAGGCACCTGTATTTACATATACTTTGCATACATGCACTTTCACACATGCATGTACACACATTGCAAAGCCCTGATTTATGAGAACACAAGCTTCGTGCTTGCCAGGCAGCCACATGGTGCTGGGTGTGGATGCCCCTCTCTTCCAACTCCCCAGAGCACGCCAGCACCCGGCGTTTGTCCTGGTGTGGGCCGGAGTGGGAGGAGAGGAGGCCCTGTAAAGGCTGTTTGTTTGTCAACAAACTCACTGGAGTTTCCTTTGGTCTTAAGATCCAAGACTGGCTTTTGGCAAGAGGAGTGCTGGCACATCCTGCAGCACAAAGGAGGGGCAGATGAGGGAGTGGGGTGGAGAGGGAGACCAAGAGACACAACTGATCACCTTTTTTCCTACTGTGCTGGTCCTGTGAGAGAGGAGGGATTTATAATGCACGTACATACTCCAGGGTTTTCAAAGGCTGTCTTTAGCTGTATATCATCTTTCCAGGGGTCAAATGTTTATGCATTTTGTCTACAAGAATAAAAATGTGTATTTTTAATAGGGAGTGACTGATCACGTGCGTGGGCCAGTGCAATACACTGAAACAGAGGCGAGGAGGTTAGCTGAACGGTGTCAGCTTTGTGCCCTACCGTGACCAGAACTGCTTTATCAGTCAGACCACAACACCTTGACTGCGCTGCATTCTTACTTCCGAACAAAACCAAACCGCCTTGAACAACACCTGATGGGACTTGTTTATTAGGCTTATACCGGTTTTGAGAATTCTTACACTTTTTGATATGTAAAGGCTTTCCTTCCAGCCTGCCCACATCACTTGTTTAACCCACAGGACGCTGCAGTTGCCAGCAGCAAACCACATCTCTGTAAAGGATGCTGGAGCCAGACAGGTGAGCTCTGTCCTGAAGGGCACTCTGCAGGGGGGCCTACACACAACTGAACTTACCGGTTGTCTATAAAAAGGGATGTAGCTTTTTTAAGTGAGTTTTGAAGGAGTAATGTAGCCAGATCTTTAATGTTGAGAGGAAGAGAGGGAATTAGGAGATTACTGCACAGAGCTCTTTCCTTACTTTTAGAAAAAAAGAAATGTCAAGCACTGTTTGGATGCAGACCACTACGAAACTACAACTACAGGCCACTGAACACAGTGTATCATTCAAACAGGTTTTTATCCAGTTCCTTTTCAGGTGGCACCCCTAATAGGGTGAAGGAAGGATCACTGCTTCAAAACATGGAAATTACTTATGACTCATCTTTATTGAACAAGTTTTAGGGAACAAGGTGGGATTTCTTCTGCTAAAGCCACAAGTCCGATTAACAGCCTACGGGGAAAACGAGTAAACATTTCCCCCAGAGTAAACTAACTGCTGCTTTGTGCTCCTGCTTTAGTCACCTCCTCTGAGGTGTATAAAGACAATTTTCTTATTGTTTATTAACAGCCTGTCTCAACATTGATGGGGAGATGTTTCCCATGGGACAGCGAGCCCTGCAGCCCTTCAGGCTGCTCGGTTGTCCTGTGTGGACCATGCATGTAGTGAACCCAACAAGCCTCACTGCTCAGCTCTGTCTCCTCCCGACCCCCATGTTGCCTAGTGCTGTGGCTTGTTTTCCTCAGCCAGCTCAAGCTCTCCCCACTCAGAACTGCAATACGTGGGGACTTTTTGTAGCTGCCCTCAAAATAAACTCAGGTGGTCTGTCCCAGCTTGGCCTCAAGTATCTTTCTGGGTAACCTACTGCATGCTACACAAACATGGGAACTTGCCAAATCACCAGTTCAGCAGAGAGCAGGCTGAGGTGAGGGCTGTTAAATACGGAGGATCGGCAAGAGCTGACAACGTGCTTGGCACAGCAGAAGGCACTAAGGAAGACAAAGCCCAACCTCAGTGTGAAAGTGGACCCGACTCCCATGTGTGTTTGTATAAGGCAGGCAGCTCTTGAGGACAGTGTCACGCTTTCATGTGTGTTTATACAGCTCCCAGCACAACACGCTCCTAATCCAAACCGGAGCTCCTAAGTATCACAGTAATGCAAATTAAATAACACTAATAATACGCTTTCCCTTGTGCTCACCAGGTCAGGCACGAGGAAAAGACCGTTGTTGTCCTTGTTGGGAAGGTCCAGGGCTTCACACCAAGCCAAGACGCATCTTTAGGCTAACCTCAGTTTAGCGAGCCAGTGCCCATCAGCCGAGCTGCTCTGCCTGACCTGCAATCACGTCTCACGCTGTGAGGTGAAACATGTTAGTTTACACCCCAAAGAAAAGTTAATGTCATTTGTCCCATGTTTGCCCCAGCTAAAAGCACGTGTTTGTACAACTACCAGGGTTCAGCTAACACTGGTATTTTAGTAAGCCACAGCAACTTGGCTGCATCAGAATCTACGGGGCCTTTTTTTTTAAAAAAAAAAACAGATAAAATGGAATTAGTAGAGAAATGCTTTCAACAGACATTTGTTGAAACTGTTTTCCCTAGTATTTTTGTAAAATAATCAGTGTAAGCTCATGCCACAAAATTTCATGAAAGTTTTAGAAGTTCTAGCAAAGTATTTCTGACTCCTAAAGAAAACGTTTCAGTCATTTCCATCCATTTTTTAATCCAACATTATTAGTTGGCCCATTTCCCACAAGGAGAGTGCTGTGCAGCAGGTAACCCTACAGACCTAAAGCTTGTAGCAGAGTTCACCTCCTGCCATGAAAATCTGTTACAGTGGAGGAAAACCAAGGATCTGCCCCTGAGTGTGCATTTCACCCCTTCTCATTACAGGAGGCTGAGAAGAATTGTTAAAATAATTAAAAATATGCACATCTACTTCATTAATCAGTAACAACATTTTACTAGAAATTTCACAAAATACTTGACTACTCACCGAATCAGGTTGTCAGTGGAAAAACGCCCTCACAAATAACATCCCTGTCAGAAAAAACAGAATTACATACATTATTCCTGAGTAATATAGAAAATAATACGTATAAAACAAATGTGTGCAATGTTTGGATAACTGCATCCAACAGGTATCTGCAGTTAGATGTTCATATAAGGGGGATATAATTTGAGGAGACTCCAGACACTCCACGAGATCAGTGTTGTACCTTTTAGCACTGAGAGGTTTTAAATAAAGACGTTGAAGAAGGGAAGCAAGATTGTAATTCTGCTTGTCAAGAACAGCTTTTTTGAAGGTAAATATTGAGAAAGATGAGCAGTACTAGGATAAGATTAAAAGTGTGTCTTTTAGTGGGACGTTTGTTGGTTAAGTTCTGCAGGTAAATGCACTGTGTTAATGGTCTCTTTCATATTGTAACAGTACCCTCAGTGGGATTTGCTTCCTCAGCGCACTCGGTCCCCTCCCCCAGCATTGTGAAATGAGAAATGCAGTGTTTTTAATGACCAGAGCAGGAGTGTTCTTGTTATTGTGGCTGCATCACCCCTCCAGGACACAGTTCAGTAGAAGTTTGTCATGTGGCTGAGCAGAAACGATGAATGCAGGTTTTATGAAGTTCATTCCCCAAATACAAAGGAACGGGGAGGGGGGGAGGGGGAGGAACCCATCACATTCATGGCTACAGGCTGCAAGAGTACACAGTTCACAGCCTGAGCTATACATTGATCACTGTCAAGCTCCTGGGCTGCAATGCACCTGTGAGGTCCCCCTGCTCCCCAAGCAGCAAGCCTTTACCTGCACTCCCACCTCCATCCACAACATCTCCCCCCGTCCACATCTTCTTCCTCACTCCTCTTCTTTTCTAGCTGGGGGCATTTGGTACTTTAGTGTCCCCCTGATACTTGGCTTAGATCTGGGAAGAACAAAATACCCTCCTAGATTAGAGGCAAATCAATACCCCCCTCCCAATTTGTTTCTTGGCAGCCTCCCTCACCTTGGGCATGGCTTCGTTTCCTGTTTGTTGCTTACTTTGCTTTAACTCCCTGCCATTATGCAGGCTAATATCAAACAGGTGGAAGAGGTAAACATTTATAAAAGCAAACAACAACCCAACATGTCCTTCCTCTCCTCAATGGGCATGATGATATTGTCAGGAAATGGGTAACAGCTGCAGGTGCTAGAAATGCACTACATGTATAGGAACGTCTGGAGTCTGTGTGTTGAAAACACATAGGCAGATGATATTTGCTGTGAATAGGTTATTTTAAATGGGTAAGCACTAATACAAAGTCTCCTTGAGAAAACACACTGCCCACGCTCCTGCTGTACCAACAGCCATCTCACACTGACCAACCCCCCCTGAAATGTGTGTCTAGGGGCAGCCAGGCTGCCTTCCAGTGGTGGATGGCACGGGGCAGCAGGAGGGAAGAGGCCAGCACAGCCCCCCAACACACCTTGCAGGACCAAAATCTGGAAGAGGAACTGCTACACCACCGCCTCCCTGCCTCCTATCACCTCTGCCTGAGCGCTCCCCAGTGTGCTCTGCCACATCTGGGGGCTTGGTGGCAGGAAGGAGATGGCAGGGCTGGAGAAGAGCAAATGCCTTCCTGCTGTTGTGGGTCCCTACGCAAGTCTGCATGTACCTACGTCTGCCTGTATCTACATCTGCAAACACCTGTGTCTGGATGCACCATTCAAGGTTCATGAATGCATCAAATGCTGAGCTTTATAGGTTAGGCACTTGCCTTAACAGCTTTATTTCATGAGCCGGATCATTTAGTTTGTTGACACCTGTGTGAAAATAACTGGAGGCACTCTTTTCCCATGGAGGAAGGCAAGCAGGACACAGCAATCTCAGGAGTCGCTCCCTTGGTTTTCCTTGTTCGCTGCTCAAGGCTGGGAAACTATATCCCTGAGCCCATTTCACTAGCTTTCTTTTGGAAATCAGTATCATTGTCAGCTGTCGATAACTCATTTACCTGCTCTCAGCTGCTCAGGAGGACCCAGCAGAGCCTAAGCCGGGTAAGGTTACTGCGTGGTAACAGCAATTCTTAAGTCAAAGGGTATAATGAGGCTCTCCCTTGATGGCGACAAGCTTTGGATTTCTTTGTAGAAGTGGGTGATTGTGCCTGTGTCTGCTTGTGCCTGCTGCCTTACCGGCTCTCCCCCTCTTCTCCTCCACAGGTCTGGCTCCCTGATCCCGGTCCCAGCCCCAGCCCCAGCCCAGCGGTGGTGGAGCTGAGCGGCTGTGGGCACTTGTTGCTGATTAAATTCTGCTGACTGAGGAAGATGTCAAATTCTACCCAAAGCAGAGAGCCGCCAAGGAAAAGCTGCTTTTCTTTGCTTTTGACAGCTGGAGCCATGAATTTAAGCAGAGGTCTCACCTTCAGGCAAGTCAACAGCTGGGCAGGGAGCAGTCTTTCTTAAAGAGAGAGTGCACCGTACTTTCTGGAGTTCAGTGTTGCCAGGAGGTGAACAAGTTGAAGTGCAAGAGAACATTTATGTAAAAACCCAGGTGCAGCTGGGTTTTTGGATGTAGTTTTTTTGTTTTGTTTTGTTTTCTTTTCTTTTACTAGGGAAGGACCAAGTAACAAACAAGAAAGAGGAAATGAAAACACAGTCTTAATTCCCACCCTTGGTGTTTCTCGTCTTCCATTTCCCCTGCGGTATGCACAAGGAGGAGATGCAGCCCACGTCGGTACGGGAAGTCCCTGAAGTCCTTTCCCTAAGAACACCCTGCACTGCGTCACATTTGCTTTTATGTACGTGTGCTGGCCATGCTGCAGGAATCAGTGGCTCTGTTGACGAGTAAAGGGGTCTGTAAGACCTTTCCCTGTTTTTAAACCAATCTGTGCACACAAGAACCATCCAAAGCTGTTACTACTGAGGAGCTGCTCACTTGCCTTCACGATGTGTGTGAACCTGTGGGCTCAGGGCAATGGGCAGTGAGTGGGAGTTCCCATAACAAAATATCACTGGCATAACTAAATGCCCATATCACCTAAAAGGTCAAGGACTGAATGGTACCAAAATATAATTAGGCTTCACTCCCACACTGTATTTGCTGGACCCAAAAGAGGAACTTTGCCACCGCAGGGCCAGGCTTTGCAGTACTGAGTTTTCAGCCCCATGGGGCAGAAGCCAAGGACCTGAGGAGGCTCAGACTTCCTGGGAGGCAGGGACAGGCACCTGGTGGAAGACCTACAGAGAAGTGTCCCCACTCCAGTCATTGTAGCATTCTAGGGAGGTAGGAAAGGTGAATTTCAAGTCCTTCAGAAAGGAGTTATGCCCATCTCCCCAGTACCTTGGAAACATGAAATGAGAGCAGGACAGCACTCCCCTTGGTTATGATGGAAGAAATCCTAATGGACTTTTAATCATGCTTAAGACTGTCACTGACTTTGTGACATCTAATATGGGAAAACTGCTGCAAATGCCAAACTCTTGTGTAAAAACACAGGATCATCAGCATCATCACCATTGTTTTGAGGGGGAAGAAAATGCAGCAGGTATCATCTTCCATCCCAACAGGGAAAAGGAGGGAAGGGAGAAGAAATGTTTTGTGTCTGGATCTCTACTGACCTTCAGTTTGGGGTAGAAGTCGCACTTCCCTGACCTACAAACACTGAAGTGCTAGTAAGCACATGTAGATATGGAACCTTGAGTGTGCTTAAATAGGATTTTTTGATGTTAAGAGCTGAAGCACCTATTGAAAGTAGGTATTTGCAGAGTTAAGTAATAGCTGAGGTTATCAAAGTTAAAATTTAGGGTATAGGCACCAAAACTCTATCTAGGCCCCCTAGCTAAATACAGGCAGGTCTTTAGATTTAGACCAATCCATGCAAGCAATTTTTCCTAAATTTTTTCATCTTCAGCCCCACCAGTGGTAGGAAAAGTGGAAGCTCTTGAAGGCAAGTGATTGTGAATGTGTTGTCTTATTTATCAAACTGACAAAAACTCAAATATAAAAAATTAAAGTTTTCGTAAATATTTTGTTGTCATGACATAGAGGGAAGATAAAATTCCCCTTCTGCCATCATTCCAACTAACTACCACCATAAACCTTTGCAGAAACTTGTGCTAAATCTTAGCTTTCCAATGTTTGTAAGTGTAAGGGCATTTGGAAAACCTGCAAAATTTATATTTCAAGTAGAATTAAAAGACAGAGGCTACTTTCTGCTCTGCTTGAAAGGAAGAAGGCATGGAAATCTGGTGCTAGATTTCTTTCTTACTAGATTTTCTGCCTAGTTTTACAGCCTCCTACTGTTCAGGTGGGGCTCTGTAAAAGCGGAAACTTGGATGGCTCCGTATTTTCTGAATCCCATTTTAAATGCTTAAGGAGCATCCACCATCACTATCTCAAGTAAGAAAGATCCTGAGTACAACTGAAACCAGCCAAAGACATGAAACACAAAAGCACGGTTTGTTGTGAGCATCGCAACTAGAACTGCCAGCTTTGTGATTTTAGAAGAGAAACTTAACCATCAGCACATGGTGACATTTTTGGTGTGATGCATGATGATGTGTGGGTGGATTGCAATGCCACATGTTGTTATTTCAATGCATTATCATCGTCAGGGTTTATTGAAGCATTTCTGTGTTTCAGCAGAACATTATCTCCTGCAGCAGCTTCAGCCCAGCCAATCCTGCTAGGTTCACAGATATCAAGTGTATTAAAAAAATTTACGTTGCCTAGATTTACATTTTAATATTCTAGCAAACCAGATAACTGGAAGCAATTTCATAGAAAATTATTTTAAAATGTAGTTTATATATACATTCAAGTTGGAGGCCTGATTTTCACTTCAGTCTTTTCAGAGAGGGGAAACATGCCTTGTTACTTTGGCAAATAATCACGCAGATTCCATTTCAGACAATAATTGCAATTAAAGAATGTATTAGAAGAATCAAACAGACAATTTTCTTGCAAAAAAAAGGATAAAACTCTTCTTAAAAAGTAGCAATTATTAATTATTCTTCTAATTCGCGGGTACCTTATGGGCTCAAAGAATGATCGTACTGCAACTATTTGTCAAGGAGAGATGCAAATAACCTGATTAGCTTGTTTAAAAAAATGGATCTGATCTTTAAATACTGGGGGAAACATCAACTATGCCTTCCAGACACAAAGTTTAAGTAACATTAATGGAAGTCATAGGATGAAAGCTTTCCCTCACACAATGAAAATATGGGGCATACAATACACAAACTTAGCTGAATTTGACAGAGAATTCAGAATATTTAATCTGTAGTCTTGTGAGCTATGATATGTTAAGCACAGTTGTGTATTCATTTGGATAGCAGCTTCCCACACAGGCTGAGTCCTGGAACTGTGCTGAGATTATTTTATCCGCGTGAAGGACCTCTGTGTCCCTATTACCAGGAAACAGTTAATATTCTTTCCCACTGGGGCCCACATGCACCTGCACAACTGTGGTGTGTGGTTTCTTCTTGCAGCTGCATCTGTGACTCTGCTGCTGCCTGTGTAGAGGTTTTAAAGTGTAAATGGAGAGTTGGTGAGGCTACCCTTCAGTGGTAATGCAGCCTCCAGGGCTGCTGCGGAGGCAGTGAAACCACTCTGAGTAAAGAAGCAGTTTCAGCAAAGTGTTTTTCTCAGCTGTTAATATTATAGCCCATCTTACTCTGGAAAATTCAATGCATGTTGTAAATACCGGTTGATGGTGTATCCTTGCAATACCATTCAAGAGTGGCTGTCTGTTATTATCTTGATTTTTCCAGAGGAAGACAATGAAGCTGCGAGACCTTAACTAATTTTCCTAAGGTCACTGAGAGCAAGCCTGTGGCAGAGCCAGATACACGATGCAGATCTTTCCTAGCCCTGTAGTTTGGCTGCTCAGCCATTCTGCTGCTCCCGTAGTTTGCTATCCGAATTCCTTGAGCAAAAGGAGGACTATTTTTGTCGCAATTGCTAAAACCCAATGTTCACAATATCTGCTCCTTCTCAGGAATGAGAAGATTATGGGGGTCAGTAGTCAGAGGAGAGAGTTATCAGCTACCCCTGGGCTCCAGGAGCGGTGATTAGGATCATCTGTTATTAACTGCAGACGCATGCTCTGGAGCAGAAATGCTCAATTCTCCTCTGCGTTTGAGATCTGTCTGGTGTGAGGGTGATATATGGGAGGGAAGAGATTGTGTTCACTGATTCTGCAAGGTGATGTGATTTAGAGGAGCTAGATGGTTGTTTTACTCTATTCCCATCATGTGATCCCCTTAAGGCTCATATACCACTGAAGGATCGCCAGAGCCAAAGGACTGCTTGCCCTTTGCACTCCTTTTTTGCACCATTCCTTCCCCCAGCACGTTCCCCGTGGTGTGGTGGGAGAGTGACAATTGGCAGATGAGCCAAATCTGCTGCTTTGGGCCTGATGGAGATTTTTCTCCTCCAGGCAACATTTCTAAGCCAAGGATTTCAGTGTCAACTTTGCTTTAAGAGAGTGTGTGCTGTTATCTTTAGGTTTACAACTTTCTGAAATGAAAAGGAGATTTATAGGAAGAAAATGAAAGTGCATATGTGCACCTTATCATGCAAGACAGGCAGACAAACGTAGCTCCATGAAGAATTACTGCACGCGGCTGTTGGTGCACGGTTGCACTGGGAGTTCTACTTCGTGTTCACACACAAAGCTGCTCTTTTCAAGGAAAAAGACTACCAGGGTGAGAGATCATGTAAGTGGAAAGAGGTGCTGTCTATGTTTTCTGTGTGTACCTTCTGGTGTAAAAATTCTACTTGTCTGCTCTAACAGTAGCTGCATTTGGGTTAAAAACACAAAATGTCTCAGCATAAATCACTGAGGTTTTTCTTTCTTTTTGTAGACTTGATTTCCCCCCTCCCCTCTCTGCTTCTTGGCTTTGTTTTATTTAACCTAAAATAAAAGTTTCCTGGGTTTTTTATGAGTAGGAAAAACCTATCCCTCTGTTGCACAGCAAATGACCCTCACTTTATCTGGTTTAGAAGAACAAAACTTTAAGGAAAGATTCCTGGGAAATGTCTTATTACTGCCTTAGCCCTGAGCCTTGATAAGAAACCCATCGAATTGATATACACACATATATATGTGTAACAGGTGGCCCCTGCTCCCAAAGAGAACGGGTAATATTCTTACAATATTTAGATGCTATAAAGATTTTGAAACTTCTGCTCAGAGTCTTCAAGTACACGGTCAAACCCCCTGCTCAGCAGCAGCTCCCCCCTGCTGTCTGAATGGCCAGGCCACATTGCAGCAAGTTCAGCTTGGAGGAAAGAGAACTGGAGAAGGCTCCATGGTCACCTGCCCTTCATCACACCCAGCATTCAAACATTAGAGCTTCCCGTAAGGAAATAAAGGATCCACTGCTGAATTTCTGTTCTGTTATCTGGCACCTCTGAGGAGAGGAGCTTTGTCCCTATTTAGGCTAATAAATGTCCCAAGCAAGTCACTCGTCTGTGGAAGCTTTTCTACTTGTTATAACTTATGCATAGGGACTGAACACTCTTACAATTCTCCTGCAAATAAATACCCTCTGCAGGAGGCAAGAGAATCAGGGTGTTTTTCCCCCCCTTCACTGTATGTCTGACCCATTTTAGGCAGAAGGCAAGGGCTTCAGCAGAAAACAAATACTAGTGAATATTTTGCATCAACTGTGGAGCACCTGGATCCAACATCTGTTACTAGCCAGGCTGAATAAGTATTAAATAAAAGAGAAAGATGACTCAAATCATGGTGGGAGACACCCAGCTTGGACACCTACCTCGAAGATAGCCTCATATGAGCGGGAAGGGAACAACAAACCCTCCTCTGCTCTGGAGCTAAAGCACTTGAGTGCTTTTGCAAGACTTGAGGCTGAAGGCTGCTTGTTGGCTGGTTTGGTGGCTCTGCAGACCTTTGCTGGACGCTGAAGTTCCTCCTCTCCAGCAAAGAGATGCAGCATTCCCAGTGCTTGAAGGTTGTGCCTCATCCCCAGCCACCGCTGAGCTCTGCCTGGATGGAGGTCAGGTGCTGCAGCAGAACAGCCTTCATCCTTCACATCTGCAGACCGGCC
Organism: Thinocorus orbignyianus; assembly: GCA_013400375.1. Classification (NCBI taxonomy): domain Eukaryota; kingdom Metazoa; phylum Chordata; class Aves; order Ciconiiformes; family Thinocoridae; genus Thinocorus; species Thinocorus orbignyianus. Next base: position 145,859 of record VXBW01003498.1, on the reverse strand, counting down.
ATCACCTGCTCACTCCCCTGCACCTCAGTGGGTGTCATGTTTTATCTGTGCCTGACGCATTTCAAATCTGACGTTAAATGCAATGAAGCCATCTGCCTCTGGCCTTACTGAAGAAATTTATACTACTACCAGTAATGCCAAATAAGGCAATAAAAGACATTGCTTAGTTTGCACAACCTTTTATTTTCCTCCCTAGAACTATTTTTAGTTAAACAATTTTCTGCCAAAAAGGATCTGTCTATGTCCAGAACTGCCCTGGTCATTGGTGCTGTTACCAGGGACTCGAGCTTTATGGCCCTCATAACTGCGGAGGGCGAAAGGTCAAGCCGTGGAGCCTTTGTGTCAGCTCCACATTTCTCTTTAAACACATGTGAGAGACAAAGCTCCCCTGAGACCCCCATGGAAACTGCCTCCGGGGGAGGGGAGAGAGCACTGGCCTGGCAGATAAAAGCAACATCAAAAGGAGCAGGGAGCAGCTGTCCATCTGGAGAAGCAAACTTTTTTTTCTTCTTCTTTTAGGAGAAAGAGACTGTCTCAAAGGATAGTCTCAAAAAATTTTGCATGGAAAGAGGAAAAAAAAAAACAACCCCAACAACCAACCCACCGACAAGGGGGAGGGCAGAAAAGCCCCCACAGCAAACAGAAGGAGGTGCTGCTTGGCAAAAATCCCAGGCTGAATCATTTAAATCACTTTTAGTGCCTCCAAATGCAAGTCACTGCCTCTGTTTATAGAGTCACAGCGAGAGACCTGAAGAGAATACATTTCCCAAAGCAACATCTGAGCTTGGGAATGAATCAAAACTCACTCCATGCACTGCAAACCCCCTTCCTTCTGACCAAGCTTTTGTTCTGTTGCTGGGTTCGGTGTCAGCCTCCAACCCCACAAGAAAAAACACCCAGCTTGACCAGATAGCTGAGTGTGTTTACAACAGGGAGTGTTTCACTGCACAGGCTCTCCAGTACCCCTAACTGCCCATAACAAACAGTCTGCTCATAGGTAATTGTTGATCAACACACCAACGTAGGTATAATCCTTCTGTTTTCAAACTGACAAATTCCACATCCTTACCATTGGATTTACAGACACAAAAAGCTCTTCTCCCAGGCTATAACTATTAAAATAGCTACTCAAACATCACAGATACCTACTCCACAAATCAAAAGGAGACTGCAGTCAACAAATTCAGCAGCAAATCCCAGTCTGCATTGTAAATGGGGCCAATAAGGCTACCTCCCACTCCTGCCCTTACCTGAGGGCTTCCCATCACATCTACTTGCACCTGAAGACACTTAAGAAGATGCTGGCAATATATTTTGCCTTTCAGTATAGGTTGGAAATACCTTTTCAAAAACTGACAATGAGTGAAATAAAAATTAGGGAAGCCTAAGTCTCATTTTTCATCAATTCAATTCTTCTGGTATTGGTAAACTGAAAGTTGGAATTTATTTGAGTACCTGAGATGATGCCAGGCTGCAACTGCTGGAAACCGTTTTAAACTCTCCTTCAGTAAAGGTGTTGCAAGTGGCCTGCGACACTATCCACTGTGATTCCTAACATGAAAATACCTGGTGGCTTCCCACACGTCCAGGAACGCACCCCGTACTGAAGGGAGAAGGGATGAAGGATGGATACACTCTCCCTGTGCCCCCATGAGGTTCATGGCACCCCATGGTGCAGGCCTGGGAGCTCGGGCCCGCAGAGTCCAGCACTGCCTCACTGCCCAGATGCAGGAATAGGCATCCTTCCCCTCCACAGTGTGGCCTTGAGCCATGGCCTGAGGCAGGTACTTGGCTGACCAGACCAGACCCGCAGTCTGCCCCACAGTGCCATCCCTGACACCCTGTGGGCTGCTTCACACCTGTGCCTTAACGGAACACAGCCTCATCCAACATCTTTATGCAGGGTTTTGGCGTGCTTGGGGAGGTGAGGGGGAGCACAACCCTGCTCACAATTCACCCTGGGACACTCATCAGCACCTCTCCACACCTGCCACAGCCACCCACAGCGGCAGCCTGCGTTGCTCCCAAAAACCTGTGGTGTCACCCAGAAGGCAGGCAAGCGTGCCCAAGTGTGCCCGGCACACTCCGTACGGCGTGTTGACAGCAGTGCCACAGACCCTGACAGCCTGGGGGCAGAGGGCTGGAGCTGCTGGGAGATGTCCTGGGAACTGGGCTGAGATGTCGTCCCAGGCAGCACAGGGAGAGGGCAATGCTTCCACCCCATGCTGGAGAGGATTATTTTAGCTGACTTTCAACAACGAGCACCTGTGGCACCCTGGCGCACCTCAAGAAGATGGAGATCTCCACCTGCAGTGCCATGGCTCCCATGGCACCCTCCTGCCCCCAGCTGAAGGCATGCCCGTGGGCAGAGCCAGCCCTTCACGTTCCTCACAGATCCCTCTCCCATCTCACGCCTCCCCGACGCAGGGATAACAAGTACCTCCCCCCGAAGCACAGCGCAGGGCCCGGCTGCTCTCCCGCTCTCCGACGGCACGTCCAGGGGCGGCAGATTGGCAGGTTGCTGGAGGAGGAGAACCTCACGGGCTGGCCGGCAGCCAGGCGGCCGTGGCCTCCTGCCACAGCCCCTGCATCTCACAGGGCCAGTCTGCCAGACACGTCCCCCCGTCGCGTGACAGGCCACTGGGTTGTCTCACGCACTAGAAAAGATTTGAGAGGTCTGCCTCATCACTGAGAGGCCCGTGCAGGGTCCCCACTACTGTCCTCACCCAGCCCAGGGCTTAGAGGGGCTGGCAGGTGAGCTTCCTCCTGGTTTGGTCCAGAACTGGTGCCCAGAGCGCTGCAGATGACTTCAGCTCTTCATCTCTCCTTCTTTCTGATGGGGATGCACTGTGTTTACTCTTGTTTTTGTTTTGCAGTCCGCCGCCAGCGTTTCCAGGGCAGAGATGTTCCCTTCGTGTTCCCCACTGGTGCAGAAAGACATGTAGCCCCAGAGAGCCCTGGACCTACACTGACCCACTCACGGGGACACTGGTATGGGTGAGCTCCTGCCAAATCTGGATGCAGAAAGCCAGCAGTTCTTCATGCCTGAGGGATGTCTGCAGTTGCTGGCTGCTCCGTAAACCCGAAAACCCGGTTGTGTGTGAGTCCCCACATGTAAAACTGCTACTTCCAGCCCCACTATCCTGGCATGTCTCCAATCCCACCTTCCACAGTGGGAAAAAACACAGAGCCTCTCCTTCCAAGTGGCCCCAGAGCCTGGTCCCGCTTGCAGCCCCACAAACCCAAAAGTTGGCTCTGATGGCCTTGGTGAAGAAGAGAGTGCTGTTTTTTCCTCAAGAGTGGGCTATCTGCCATGAACCACAGATTCAAATTGTGGTGAAAACTAGGGCTGCCCATACATCTACATTTTCAGATTTGTCCTCTTTTTCCACACATAAATATCTCCAGTGGAATTTCCATGGATTTTTTTTGTTGTTGTTTATGCTTTATAGATTTTTCATGGTTTTCTGAATATCTGGTTGATCCACCAGGTCAAAAGCCCCTTGCTATGCTGCAGCATGTCTCAGAGTCTCAGAAAGGTGCCCAGGAGACAACCTGGGGTATCTGGGACAGTCAGCACCCCAACTCATGCTGTTGTGCACACACACCTGTGCCAGCCCAGCCACATGAAGTAAGTCCGATGCGCAGGTCTATCATGTGTGTACTGCCTGATATATCTAAATATCAATCTAAAATGCAAAGAATAACTGTACAGTGCAGATGGAGCACATCTGATGATACTTCTGGAAGCACCAGACTTACTTCCACCAAGGACTTACTGTATATCTGTCTGCAAAAACTCAAACAGATAAATGGGAGCCCTAGAGGAGAATTTGCTGCAAATGTGGTACTCAGGCCTACTTGGACTATTGTTAGTGTCTTCCCATCCGTAGTAATGGGTCACTTTAACAGGTTGATACTTGCTTTATCTCTTGGATTCCTCACGATTATATCCCAGCTGTACCTAGAGCAGAAGTTTCTGCCATTGCTTGCTGCTGTTGTGGCCACTTGTGCTTACATGGAGCACACCATACTAAGGCTACTCATCTAATTTCCCCATGATGTGTAGATGCGGCACTTCAGGGCATGCTCTAGTGGCTGAGATTGTAGGGTGCGGGTTGTGTTTTTATGTATGGTTGGACTCGATGATCTCAGAGGTCCTTTCCAACCACGACAAATCTGTGATTCTGTGACCCCATGGCATGGGACTTGCACCCCACCGCTCCAATGCCTTAGATGGAATTATTCCAGGCATAGCTGAATATAATTTTCATCAGAATCTGGCCTTTATTTTAACTGCATTTAGCTCTTGACTGTGTTTCAAGTATGTTTCATCTTCTACAGACTTTTAAAATACTCCTGTATTTGCACACTGCTGTAATGAGTGCAGCCCAGGAGCTGCTCTCATCAGCTGGGCAGAATGTACGGATGCAAGACGAGGTGTGTCTGATGGCTGGACTGAAGCTGAGACATGTGCTTCTACTGGATAGCCATCTGAGTCTAAATCTTGCCCTTTTGAGCAGGCTTCATGTAAAAAATCGCTTGCAAAAACATCTGAGAAAAAAAATACTTTCAAATTTAAGGGTAACCATCCAGAATGTTAATTTATTAAAGAAAGTCCCACCAGACCATGCACAGGCCCTGAAGAGAAGGCTCAGAGGAGCACAGTGGACTGAGAGCAAAGCCTGAGAGTTTGTTAGAGCTCTTGTAGGAGTCGCTCTCTTGCTCCTTCCTCACCGCACACCCCGTGTGCTCTGCAGCATTTGAAAGACCCTGAGGAAGATTTTTGTGGCCTGCCTCTGCATAATGAAAGCACTAGTGTTAATGTGGCACCCTCATCAAGCACGTGAGGCTTTCCCCAGGGCCTTGAGGAGCCCCTTCCCTGACTCTGTTTTGTTTTGCTAAAGCTCTGCCTGTACTGAAGGGGTTACTGTCTAGTACAATATAACAGTGGGGCTGACTTGGCTGGAACAGACATTAACTTCCACAGTAAATCTGGCAGGAGCTGGTAATTACAGAAAAAGCAGCCAGGGGTCATGGCCAGCCAATGCTCTGGAGTAACAGAGCAGAAAATCAAAACAGAGGGGGAGGGGAAATCATATTCATCATAGTCTTAGGGCTGAGGTCGGTCTCCTCCAAACTATCAGGAGCCTGTCGTCAATTGTTATGTTTAGAAGGAGCCTCTGGAAGATGAGGTAATAATAATGTTAAACATTAACTTGTTAGTGCTCCCGCTGCACTGGAAATTCACCTCCACCCCAGCACAGCTGGGAAGGGAGAACGCACGCTCCCTGGAAACAGCCGGGAATACGGTTCACTAATTGCACTCCTGCATTTGTCCTGTTTCTGGCAGGTTTCCTCGCACTAACACGCGACCCAAAGGTTCCTGTTTCATGGGTCCTGTGCTCTCTCCCCCTGAGTCCTGCATTGCTTCAAGATCCTCCAGCCCACCCTTCTCCCCTCAACGCCGCTGTGGGGTGCAGGCAGCAACGTGATGGAGGTCTGCCTGCCTACAGCGCTGCCCTCTGGCTGGCAGGGACAGCAGTTGTGCAGCCCCTTGACAGGGTGGCAAAGACTCACATGTGGAGCAGAAGCAAGCATCCAGTGTGTGCATGGCATCCTCATAAAGCCTGGGAGAAAAGAAGACTGGCAGCATTACCCATGTCCTATGGCTCCTCACAGCTCTGCGCTCCAACATCTCTCCTCACAGCCTGAGTTAAATTAGTGGCTGCCCTGTAGCTCTAAGTGGACTGAAGCTACCTGAGAGCCCATCCATGAAGGAGTCAGGTCACGGCAGGATGGGAAAAGCTGTAAAATGCAGGGCAGCTAACAGGTGAAATAGTTACTTTGCTGCTGGAGAAGCCAGCATCGCTTCAGTGTTCGTTTGGGCTTCTGCTTGGGCTCTCGCATGCACACAAACCATCACACCATCCTGCTGGGAAACCCCATCCCTTGACAGTTGCCTGGATTAAACAGACAATGTCTCATTGCAGAAGCAAACAGAGGAAAATGAGGCTTTATCCCTGGCTGTGATGCAGCTTGGCACATACCCTCCAATGGCTGCCTGGCCTCACCCAGCCCTTCTGTAAATGAGGGGTATAAAACCTGCCTTAAAGATGTGCTGAGGCTTAAATAATTCACAATTACGAAGCACTGCTGACATCTCCAGAAGGTGAGAGCCACTAAAATGGAAAATTCAGCTATCAGTGGTAATACAAAAGAATTTGGGGTCTAATGCACAGAAATCATGGACTGACTGAAGCGGGTTGAGGTGGCTTCTGGAAAACATCATTGGCACAAGCTGTCCCACAGGCTTTGTAGATGGTGGCAGCCCCTTTCTTCAAGGGACAAGCCTCTCACTGGCTACAGTGGAGGGGGATCAGGCCAAGAGCACCTTTTCTGCCAGGCTAGTATTCCGGCTCAGGCTGAGTAACCCTGGATAATGCTGAAGAAATGGTTTGTTTACTCATTAAATGACTAACGAGGTGGCCTCTATCTGCCTCTCTGCATGTCAGACGTTGCTCAGTGGAGAGGAGATGCAGCAGACAAACAGCCACCACTGTTAGATGCAGTGGGCTACCGCCTGCTGTGGACAAGAGGCCACAGGAGCCATGCACACCAATCTGCTGGTCATCTCCTGATTTGCTTTACTCTCACAGCAGTGCTGGTTTTGCAGTAATCCCACAGGCAGTAAAACAGGCACTTGTGAGTGGATATAACACAGGAAAGTGTAAATTGTGGCTTTGTCAGGTGCATCCTTATAGCTGCCCTGCTGCATCTCATCTTTGCATTCATAAGAATCTTCAAATTTATTATTATTTTTTTTAAAGATACCAGGCTCAGATATGTTTTTATCTGGAGTAGCCACTCTCTGCTGTACTACACACACCACCTTGCAGGCCACCCTGTCTCAGCTTTTGCATTCTTTTTACCCATTTGACACACAAAAAAGTTATTAGTTTAATTTGTGCCTGCATATGGAGGGAGCCCTGGAAAATGTCTGTTGGTAGATGATGGGTAACCAGCACATGTCTTCAGTTGCAGAAGATGCCATTCAGCTGCCAGAGCATAGCTTATGGCAAGGAGTGTGGGCAGGAGGCAGCCCTTATGCTGGTGGGCTAGTGTTGGAGCTGAGTAACAAGCAAACTGTGGGCCCAGACCATGGTTTACTGGTGTTCCCAAGCTGCTTGGCAGGCTGAGGTACACACCTGCCACTGGGGCTCCAGCTCCCTCTCCTAGTGTTTCTGGTCAAATCAGAACCGGGAACTACAAATAACCTTTTCAGGAGACTTCTAGCCCAATTTTTGTAGACCCAAAGTGTTAACAAGCTTCAGATGTTCACAGAAACTCTGGAGCACTTCTCTGAATTTCAGCCTGCTTCTCTTACAATGCATGCCATGCCATTCAACAACACCACGACCCTGTGCAGCTGCAGCCCAGGACCCATCTCTGCATCCCCAGGCTTCCAGGAGGAGGAGGAGGTCAGCCGGCAGCAGTGCAGGCAGACAAGCTCTGGGGCGGTCTGAGGGAAGCCAGCACCGTCACTGCCCACGCAGCTCTCCATTGTCTAGGCACTGTTCCTCCCGCATAAGTGTCAGCAGGCATCGTTTGCTAGAATTAAATACCTCCAGAGTAAAAGGTCCAGGTTCAGACCCCTCTGAGGAGGGCCAAACCAAGTGCCACTTGAACTTTTTTAAACCATAAAACGTAAGGACACACAAAAATAATAGTCCAGGAAACTTCAGAAGATGTGGGAACAATCCTCACTTTAAATGCAAGTGCAATTTTCTCTAACCTCAATGTCATGATTCAGCATTTCTAAAGTAAATAATTTACAATAACAAAAGCAAGAAACTAAGAGGTTCGTGTGGGATCAAGGTAAAAATGAATTTTGCAACATGAGAGAGATGAAAGGTAGATTATCATGAAAACAGGACATCTTGATCCCACCACTAAGGAAAAGCTGAATCCTCCACCACAAAACCTACTCTGAGTCATTGTTTAATGAACCGAGCATTGCTCACAAAAACTCAGCTCCGAGCTCTTTTTTTTCAGATAATAAAAACAGTGCTGATACTTTTATATTGAGTCAATGGTCTTGAAGAAGAGCCACAAAATTGTACTTTGCTGTACAAACTCCTGCTGAAGAGAAGTAAATCTGGAGGGTAACAAAAAGATTCTGGATGCACTGTTTACTTAACCCTCCTGAACCTCTTCTTTCCCTCCCACACGAACACCTAAACCCACTTCTGTGCATGTTGGGAATTACGAGCTCTGTTCTCAGGGCTGTGGGGTTTTACAGTATGATTCAAAGCAAAGTAGAAACCGTCCTGCACTCTCCTTGTGTCTGCCAGCTCTACTGACACTGAGGAGGAGGATGCCAACATAGCTTAAATCTCAACAGACCTTTACAGAGCTGGCTTGGTGTTTCCATCCACATTTTACAGCTGGAGAAACACGTTCAAAGGCAGGACCTTGACAGTACCCGTGTGCTTCTACCAAACTGATTCAGCTGCCCCAGAGTTAGCAAGATGAGTCTTGGCACAGACCTGGCACAGGCAGGTCTCCTTTTCTGGCAGCAGAGTCCCAAAGACAGCTGAAAGCCCCCCCTCCCTACAACCATCTCCCAACACTGCTAATGCTGCTGCTCCAGTATTAGCAAAAAGGGATTTCTACGAAAATTTTGTCTGGATGGGGTAAAGCTTAAGTGATTTGCCCATGACCAGTGTACAGGTTAGTGTCAGAACCAGGAAAGGTAGCTAAATCTCTGGCTCCCTACAGTTAAGGATGTGTGTAGACAATTGGGCTGGGAGCTTGTCATCACCTCTTATGAGGAAAGTGAAAGGGGGAGGCCTCTTGGAGAGCATTAGTGCTTTTATTGCAGAGAGATATTACAAAAGATTGCACAGTGGAACATGTTCCAGAATCAGGAGGGAACTCAACCCTAAATCTTTTGATTCCTTTTGCAGCTGGAAACATGTCACAGCAGGATCCTCTGCAGGTCCTAGTGCTGGAAAACAATGGAGATAAACGGTACAAGAAGGTTTTTCTCATATAAAAACAGTGCTTTTTTTTTTTTTCCTCCTGATGTGAAATTGTTTTCACATTTAGGCCTTTCTCAGACACCAGGAGGACTGCAACAGGCTGAGGGATGAGTGGATGTGGCATATGACGTGAAGGTGAAATTCATCAGTTGATTGGAGAGATGCTGATCTAAATTATACTTCACCACTGTGTGACCCCTTTCCTTACCCTTTGACTGGGCTTTCTGAATGCTTCCGACACAGATTTCCACACTTGGACTGCGATATTTCAGATACCTGCAACTGTAAAACTCGGTGAGGAACAGCCTGAGAGCTTGACTCCCTCACCTTGAACCTCCTTGGATGTGGTCAGGGCGTAGCCAGCCACTGATGTGTGAAAGCCAGCATTTGCTTGCTCACTGATTTGCTTTCAACCTCCACCCCCCATAGCCATTGAAATGTTGCTTTTGGCAAGAACTGGGGCACAGGGGAGAGACAATTACCACGAGCACTCATTGTTTGCAGAATGTTTTTCTTAATGCTTTAGAAAAAAAAGAAAAGGGTCAGGTTGAAAGGTCAGCCGACCTCTTTGTTTTCTTTGGAATGAGAGATTCAAACCCTTCAGAAAATGTTTTATTAGCTCTTCTGAATTTCACTTTCCGCAGAGGTTTTCTCTCCAGGCAATGTTTGGAGGCACCAGCAAGGAGTGCCCACGCTCATCAAGCTGAAGGTGATTTAAGGAGAAGAACAAAATCTGCGCCTTGGCTAATGGAAAGCAATTCTTTGCTTCAAATTTTGTTATGAAATAAAAAACCCAGTTGATTGCTGAGGAAGAAGGAGTTTGGGGAGTGTGCAAAAGGGCTGCGGAGTCAGTTTTACCTTAGCCTGGTCAGCATTAACTGGAAGAGTCCTCTGTTTGACCCAACCATCAGCTCCTGATGCCCGAAGGGTTTGCTGTCTCATGCATAGATAACCAATGTTTACAGAACAAGTCCACACAGGGTGAATTCGGCATTTCGGCCTCTGTGGAGAGGGTCGGGCTGGCCAGGGCGCAGCAGTGTCCTGAGGACCCGGTGGGGCCATCAGCTGGCACTGAGCAGAGCCGGGCTCAGGGGGCTTGGGCTATGCCTGCATGACCCCCTTTCTCCCTGTGGAAAAACAAAGAAAATGAGATTCCTCCTCTTTGTGAAGGGCTTTCAAACCTGATGACAAAAGGCAGTATTCAGAGCTGGAAACTATTATTGTTTTTCTGTGGGAGCATTCAGTCCAGGACAGGTTGGGGATTCAGCAGTAAATGAGGATAAGAAATGCCATTTACTATAGCATGTATGTGAAATAAAAGACTTTATTCCCTTCATTTTGGTAATTTCAGTGACCACCGTGTATTTGGTGAAGTCTGTTTCTGAAGCAGACCTGGTAGTTCCATTCATGGCAATGGCACTAAGAACGACTGATTTCTTCCTCTCTTTCATTTCCAGCACTGCAGTCTTTGAGATGTAAAAGGCATGGGCTCCAAACAGAGATGTTCCTGCAGTTACAGCCATCAAAATGGTGTGGGGGCCCCTCAGGGACAGAACTCAGCCCACAGTCTTCTCACCATGTGTGAATGAGAAGAGAATGGTTTAGCATACAGCCTCCCTTCTTCAGCAGACACTGAAAAAGGTTGAGTTTTTCATTCATACTTCTCAAAATGCTTCACAGCAAGAGCAGGTATCACTTCCCCTTCCACCTATACTGTGGCACACAAGTGCCAAGTCCACCTGACGTTGCTAACATGTTTATAGCTTATTGTGGGGATGTGGGTTGCAAACAGACATGCCTGTGCATTGCAATGAGCAGACCCATGTCAGAGATCCAAGAAGCAGGTCTAAATAAACCAGTATAACACCAGGTGAAGAGAGTAGCTCAGCTCTTGGAAGCAGGACAGCTGTGTCAGCAGAGTATCTATCCACTCTGGAGGTAGCCCAGCTGATAAACCTGCTACCTGAAGTTGCAGCAGTGCTCATCCAGCACAGCTGCTGGGCTTCCAAGCTGCAAGGTGATGGTTCCTCTGGTTTGGGAGGGAGCTCAGGGGCTGCTGCACCACAGTCCATGAGAAATGCAGACACCGTTTCTTTCAATGTGGGAACTGGGGTGATGACTTATACCAGCTGTCCTCAGTTCCTTCCTATTTACACCTCCTTCATTAATGTGTCTGAGTGACAACCTTTATCCTGCTCAGAAGAGCCTGGCTTAGCAGTAGCTCCCCACAGGTGTCATCTGACCCTCAGTGCAAGCCCTTAGGAGGGCTTTCCTTCTGCAGCAGACCTCCTGCCTCTGGATTCAACACCTAGATCAGAAGACAAGCCCAGACAAAGCTTTTCTTTACAGAAGCAAATCTTGCTCCCTCACCCAAAGCAGCACTGCCCCACCGCATGGCCTGGCCAGCCCCTTTGCAGTACCACCAAGCTCCATTCCACCCAAGCAGACCAGTGTCCTCAGGTGGTGGAGAGGACAGGGACTATGCACGCTTGTCCTCTGGTGCTTCACCCAGACTGGCGTTCTGGTCGACTGCCGCAGTTTGGGATGGCAATTTGATCCCGTAGAATGAATCTATGGATTACAAACTGCAGCAGCGTAAGTTGTGGAGATAGGCACCCTTCGTAAATACGAGCTACAAAAACAGAGTCCTGACCCTCTCTTCAGGCAGGGTAACCAACGCCCTGGCAGCTCCGCGCGCTCCGGCTCTGTTACCTAATCTCCAGCTGTGGGCTCCGCGCCGTGCCAAGTCTCCTTTGGCTCTGTCTAGTAATAATCGTTTCTGGAGTCCCGCCAGGGCCTCCTGCCAGTTCCAGTCACACTCTGCTAATGCGAGAGGCAGAGTTTATTAATTCATCGCCAAGGCCCATTGTCTGGGACACTGCCTGGCTGTTTATTTACTCCAATATGGTCTGTATTTACTCAGACAGAGCAAGCGAGGGGACTTTGTTTAACTTTGCAAGACCTTCTGCTGGAGGAGACATGTGACCTTATGCAGAACTTCAGATAAATGTTCAGAGCTCGGGAAGCTTTTTTTTTTTTTTTTCCCCTAAGTGTGGCCTCAAATAACACCGGTAGCCAGTATTGACAAACTGTAGCAAAGTGTAATAAAGGAAAGGAAAACATAATGGAGTTCTCATTTGAAATACATTTGTGAAGATAAAAGGAGAAAAACAAGTGCGTACCCGAGGACTGAGGCCACGAGACAGGAATTTGCAGCAAAGGGAAAGGACTTTGCCTAAAGAAAGGGACAAGTCGAGGCATGTTCTCCTGAGGCCACCCTCCCCTCTCCACTCACCTCCAGCAGCCTGTGGCCGAGGTGGGATGTGAGAAGAGGCTTCCACAGAGGGAACCTAATGTCACCTGGTGGCAGCACGCTGGCTTCCATACGAGAGGGTCCACAAGACCAGTTGTAAAGCCCAGTCAAGCTTTGCCCATCAGGGGAAGGTTTTTTTCCCAGGCAACACTGCTGCACTGGCATAACCCTTGGTGCGTGCTTCTGTTGGGAGTCAAGGTACCTTCTGCTAATGCAATTGAAGCTGAAGATTAAATACTATGTTTTCTTCAGCAATAAAGCCTATTTAAGGAACTCCTGCCTGCTTGTCCTTGCTCTCACCTTTGCACTGTTCTCAGTTGCACCCTCATTTGTTGTGAAATTGTGCTGTAGGCTGAATCTTTGTAAGGAGCTCAGTACAGGAAGGAAGAAATCTTTTTCAAACAACCACAAGCTTTTTCCACAAAACATACGATATTTGTGGTCCTACCTAAAGCACCTTCATCTAGACATGTTCTGCATAAGCTCAGTCCAGATAAAGGCTACTGTATCATTTTAATTCTACTGTTATATTTAATGTGGTAGAAATTGTGCACGCGTGTATGTGTGTATACAAACATACACTACTTACATGCATGTGTGTATTTATAGAGATGATCCCCCTGCGAGTTGGGGGTAGGGAAAAATACAATCTGAACAGTACATGCTCTTGTCTGGCTTGTTTTAAGTCAGATCCTCAATGCTATTGTAACATGGTTTTGTATTTAATTTCCTGTGTTTGTAACTCAAGCCAACTTCCAGTGTTGCTTGTGTGAGTGTTTGTTTGGGTTTCTCTGAGGGCCTTTCTTTTGTTGGAAAGTGTGAGGATTTTAACATAGCTGTTAACACCGCACTAAAAAGCCTGATCTTGTTTTCACTGGGGCAACTGCTAAAACGCCCTTCTGTTTGCAGTGGAAGTGGCGCTGGTTCCCGCATCCAGCATCAGCATCTCCCCACATTGGCCATACCTCTTTCTGGGGACACCATAGGGACAGCCACCAGGAGAGGTTTTGCTCCCACTTTGCTCCAACATGAAAGAGCCGTAATGTCCTCAGGGCAGCAGCAAGCCAGGCTGGCACTGACAGAGCAGGTGGATTTAGTTCCTGCAGCTCCAGAAGTTTTATACCTTTGCTGGACATGCCCCCACCTCTTCAGGGGGGCAAGCGGAACATTCTGCACTGGCCACCCTCTTGCCACCGCTTCATGTATTCATGCAAACCAACTAACTGTGCCCAGTTGTCAAGCTAGCGTGCCAAAGCCTGTGTGCATTTCTCTTTGGCCTGCCCAGCAAGACACCTCTAAGCCTGACCAAGGAGACCGCCCCTTCCCCACTCGCTCCAGCCAGCCTGTGCACACGTTTTATTGTTTTGAGGACAATCGCTCCCATAGCGCTGATGGCACCAGCCATGGGACACTGTGCTTGCCAGGGGTGTGGGTGGGTGGTATCTGTGGCTGCCAGCCGACCACCGCGATGTGATGGCTGGTGATGAGTTGGCTTGGTCCCGCTGCCCTACCATACCACAAGTGGCTGAGCTGGGCTGTGGCACGGACATCCCTTCAGCCAGCTGCCAGCGGGGCTGTTTCCACACCCCGCTCCCTCCCCAGATCTGCTGCTCCTGCCCATCCTCCTCCACAAGCTGAAGCTGCCTCTCCAAATACGCACAGTGGCTGATGCCACTTGTTTGTTTACTGGAGAGGTTTTGCAATGGAGTGTGAAGAGAGGGATATAACCATCAGGGCACCATGTGTGGAGTAGCACCAAAACAGTGGAGGGAGGTGATGGGTGGGTTTGTGTCTCTGCAGAAAACAGGACACACTGCCTCCCGCTGGTTTTCCTTTTCAGTGGGCAGCCTTTATGGTGGAAAGGGGAAGCAGAAGTTTGGCATGCTCTGGTCTCCTGACTTGTGTTGCGTGGAGCACGTTGTACTTATTATCCCTTGAGTTGCCTTCCCCCAAGATACCTATAAGTGAGAGGATCAGTTCTTGGGAGGTGGACACCTGGGCTGGGCAGAGCCCAGCATGTCCCTGCCATACCTCACCATCACCCTGTCTCCTCCTGAGCGCTCACACTAACACCTGCTGGCTCAACCAGAATGAGAGTGGCCCTGTGCTATCAGAGAAGGGTGCCCATATATATTTTCCATATCAGTCCATTTCAGTCCAGATTATTGAATTTTCCATTCTTTCGGGGCCTGGGTATTCCCCAGTGGTTTATTTGGAGTAGCACGTGAATCCTAGAGGATGTGTAATCTTATGTTGACCATTGGGCCTCATTTGTGTATTTTATTAGTTAATTTTTAAACACTGACCTAGAGCTCTGGATCCATTTTAAAATAGTCCAAATTATAAATAAACAGACTGCCTAGCATGGGCTTGGAACAATAAATCAGGAGAAAAACAATTAAATACAACAGAAAAAAATTGGTCTTGAGAGAAAACAGACACTGAAAGAAGAAAAGGCACACCAACATATATTCTACAGGGACGAGCAGGAATAGTACAAGACTGAAGGAAAAAAAAAAAAGGTAAAGAAACTTCTTATGCTTAAAAAAAAAGAAAAAGATTGCATTCAAGCAATAAATAACGCAGCATTAGCACGAACATCTCTGTTAGGCTTAATTACAACAGATTCATCTTAATGAAAAATCAATCCTCTAAGCAGCTTTTAATATTCACCTTCACTGCTTGTACCTGCTAACTGACCCCGAGTGTAACAAGAAGAGCCTGTGCGTGTATCACATTAAAGATTACAGGCAGCTGAGCCTAACCTTACCCACCAGGGTGGTGAAGGCAGCCCTGCAGAGGGGTGGAAGGTGACCTGGGGAACAAGGGGAGCTGGGAGGGGAGCAGGAGGGTCCTCTGCCCTCCCCTGGGAATAGCCCAGGATATTTGCTGCAAAAAGGGGAGGGAGAAAGCAAGGGTGGCTTTTCACATGGCTAGCTGATCTTTATTACCTCCAAGTTTGGTGACACAAGGAACAGTATTTTGTTCTCTCTTCAGGAAACACGTTTAGCAGTGCAGTGGGTCACAACCGTTTGTTGACACTGTGGCCCATTCGCTCATGGACCTGAAATGTCATACCTATGCAGTCTGTTTGTTCGGGTATCATCTCTCTGGCAGCAGCCAACAGTTTATTTTTCCAGAAGATGCAAGAAATCTGCAGTAATATGTCCTGGGGAAAACTGCTTCTGTTGCCAATAGCAAGAGTTTGATTTATGTTCTTCATATCGCATTCTCTTCTTTGATTTAATGTTGAAAGTCAGTGTTCTTGCACAGAACCATCTAGCTTCCTCTAGCCACACTTGGAAGCAGTGATGTGACTGTGCATCCTGCTGATTAATTACATACTGCATCTGAAAAATAAAGGCAGTGCTTAGACAGCCCGGCATATCCCTGCACCAGCAGCAGAGCAGTAAGACGGACTGCCACCCCAGCACTGGAGGGAGCGAAGTCCCCACCATCCATCCTGAGATGCATACACTCACAATGCCAAGACACAGACATTTTGCTAGACCAGCTGGGTCAGAAAGCACAGGGCATCCCTCATGTCCATCCATCAAGCTCCTTAAAAAAGGTCACAGAGGACTAACAGAGGACTAACTTCTCTTGAAGAAGGCATGCTTGGTGTGCGCTGCCACTGCAGTAAGACCAGAAGGGGGCTTGGTGGCTGTATTGGTCCATAATACACTAAAATTACGATTCCTGTCATGTAAATGGGCTACAGCATTGTGTTTTCCTTCAGTTTTCCATCCCTTTGCCTCTCACAGGTCAGAAAAGTGGACACATCCATCTGCGCTAAGCTCTAATGATAAGGCCAACTTGAGAGATGCGCAGCAGCTCTAGCACACCCTGCCCCAAAGCTCCAGGCTTACATCAGGGAACGGTTTAAACCTTCACAGAACACACACTGGGTACATCACATAACATGCAGGCTTTCCCCAGGACCCTAAAACAAGTAATCCTTCCCCTCAATAGCACAATATGTAGACCTTGGCAAGAGTAGTGAGCACCACCAGCATTTCCCCACCTTGGCTTCTCTGCACTGCAGAACAACCTCTAAGCTGGGCTCAGGAAGAAGGAGGAGGTCCAGGACCCTTTCCCAGCAGGAAAGCATATTCCTCAGCAGCTCTGAAGCATGCTCCTCCCTTCCCAACTCATTTTAACCTTCCTGTGTGGGTTTACCTGGCCCCCTAGCTCATCTCCGTGCCTTCCGCCAGCAGCACCTCCGAGCCTTCCCTCTGCAGCCAGGGGTTTCCCTGGCCTCTTGCGAAGGAGCAATGTGCTTCTCCCAGCTTTGGCGAAGCAAACTGACTGACATCTCAGTGTGTTTCCAGCTGTAAAAACAGCCGTTTCAGGGGAACACGGACTGTTGTGTGTTAGAGCACTCCTGACAGGGATGTGAAGCAGTCAAGGCCTGCAGATGGGTTTGCCCATATCATGGGCAGTGCATGAGACAACACTTCCCCCCTCCTCCCATCCCACTGCAAGCAGGGGAATTCCCAGTGGACAAAGACATATACCTCCAGGTCACCATCATCTTTGCACAGGACAGAGATGGTGTGTCAGGCTGGGGAAGCAGCACTCCAGTCGTGGGTGAGGGATCACTAGGAGTTAGACAACTTGCTCGGGATGATAGGAGATAAACCGAAGTGCCAAAGCTTCAATTTCAGTATTCCAGGTGAAGTCCTTAAATTAGATGGGATGACGTGTTTTAAATTTCATTTGTAAAACAATTTGGGATCCCTCCTGCATTTCAGTGAGCTACATGGTACAGTTGGCTTGCCCAAATGTTTAACCAACAGAAATGATAGGAGCAAGTGTCTGAAGATTTGCTCACATGTCTGCCAAAGCACTTGTAAGCTGAAGGCTAAAAGAAAGTGAGAAACTGCATGGACAGGGCATTTCTGGTTGCTTCCTTCTGGGAAGCAGACACCTGCCTGTCCCAGCACAGCACAGCATCTTGAAGCATAATATCCCAAAGCATGAACAGCAGCAACTTGCGTCAAGGAGTCATCTCCATCAGGGATATTTATGTCTGACTAGCTATCCCTGAACCCCACCATAAAATGCACTTAGCATATTAAATAATTACAAAAGGAGGCTTGCAATAAATTGTCTCAGACACCAGAGGTATGCCTACAGTGCACCTAAAGGCATGACCAAAGACTTCGTAGCTGTGCAAGAGCTAGCTTTAATTACCTAGCTCAGGTACTGATAATGCAGCACAGATTAGCTGCTCAAATATTTAGTTTTCTCAGGCCAGTTTTCCATCCTAGGCTGAGTCTGACATCACTACAGGGAGCCTGCTAGTTCTGGCAGCCCCTGCCTAAACAAGCTGTACTCCACCATCTTCCCGAAACAGAAAAGCTACTCAGTCTTTCACTTCTAGATCAACGACAGGAAGTTGGTATACCGTGGGAACAAGTACAAAGCAATCCAAAAGTCCCACTATGCCACCAAGCTCTTCCCATTATCTTTTTTCCTGAGTATGCTCCATAAGAACCTTGAGCGAAGTTTCGTGACAGGCAACCACAGGCAGGCTGTCCTTTCTATCCTTGGCCTTGTGGAAATTTGATGTGCCTGGCTCTGGCGTGACACATCTGGTGCCTTCCATGGGTTCTACATGAGCGGCCAGCATGTTGCTTGCAGATGTAAGTGCAGGCTAGGGGGTTGTGGACACAGCACAGCCTGGCTGAATGAATTGCCAAAGCAGCTCTTGCACAAGGACCAGGGTGTCACCAGGTAGCAAAGGCAGAGGGTGCAGCTCTGCAGTGGCACACTGGTGAGGAGAATTCTGCTGCTTCAGCATTCATAGACCAAACCAAAGTAATAAATAACTACTATAAAAGGTTGAACTGGGGACACCAAGTACCTGTAACACGATAATGTTTGGAGACAAATGGGCCTCTGGAAGCACTGAGTAAACAGGTCAGAAGGTCCTGTGACTTCATGCATTGGAAAGACTAAAAATTACACCTTACAGAATGAGGAG
The DNA here is from genome assembly GCA_013400375.1 of Thinocorus orbignyianus. Classification (NCBI taxonomy): domain Eukaryota; kingdom Metazoa; phylum Chordata; class Aves; order Ciconiiformes; family Thinocoridae; genus Thinocorus; species Thinocorus orbignyianus. The sequence goes on along the minus strand of VXBW01003498.1, from coordinate 127,513 downwards.
GATACCACACCTTGCTGACAACCAACCAAGGGCCAAACTTCACCTTAGTAGGGATTCAACACCAGGCCTTCCACAGTAGCCTCTGAGCACCTGCTATTGCTTTGTCATCTGCTTGGAGGAAAGGATTGGGGCTTATTTTTTTGTATCTCCAGCCACTTTTACTGAGGATCCAACTGCCTCAGTTCTCTTGCGCAGGCAGCGAGAGGCAGTTATTTGCTGGGTCAGCTTTAGATCCCTGGCTTCTTTATGAATCTCTCACTGGGCTACTTCTATTCTCAAAGAGCCTTCTAAATAACATATACAGTTTCAAGCCAAAAGGGAATTATGCTGTCCAGGCAGCTGTGGTTTATTTGTGTCAAGGTGGGGGCACTAATGTGTATTTGGCCATTCGGAATCACAATTCTTTCAACGTCTTCTAAATCTCAGCTTCATCATTCCTACAGAAACAGTGTCTGGTAACTATTCCAACAGCTTAACTATTCAGTTGCTGGAATCTGTTTCCTCTTTCCCTGCCTTTGTGTATGCCTTTTTTTTCTACCAACAGGTTAAAAGAAAAGCACACACCTAGTTTCCCCCCACCCACGATCAATGTGACAAAACTTATCATTTTCATACAGTAAAGAACTTTGATGTTAAAAAGTTTGGTGCAAGATTATTTATTTGAAAAGTTGGTGTTTCTATGCTGCTATCATTTCTCCAACTAATATTTCCTTCTGTTCCCTAAATTTTCTTTCCTTAAAGCTTTCATTTTGTGGCCCTGCCAAGCTGTCTATATTTTCTTAAATTCTCATTTCCTCTGGCACGCGTTTCTTCTTATAGTTACAGTAACTAAAAAAAAAAAAAAAAAGAAAAAAAAAAAAAAAAAAAAAGAAAGATTTTGCACTGAGCCCAATTTCCAGTCTGTAATCTTCTTTTTTTAATATTGCTTTACCACCCTCTTCATTCTCCTGTTTCTGCTTGCTGCAAATTTACCTGCTAGGTTTGGAAACTATTAATTCACTTCATTTTCAGTACTGTTTAAATGTTCAAAAAGAATGAAAAAAGCAGCATCCTGGTCTGACACCTTTTATAAATTTCTGTTTGCTGTGCAAAAGCTTAATTTGTGCTTTGTTCTTGCTGGTTACTCAGGCTGTTGTGTCTCTTCATTCTTACGCCTCACTCTGTTTTTCACAGCACCAGCATTTTTTTTGTTACTCTGTCTCTGAACTTCCTTCCCCCCTCCCCGATATAACTGTGTGTGTCTCGTCAACACTTAAGGTTAATTCCTGAAATAGATGCCGAGCTCTCTTGGAGAACCGATCACCACCTATCTCAGTGCTGAATTAGGTATTCAATGCACCAGATTAAATAGGAAGATGTTCTGTGACTGAAGATTTTTTGGGGCCACATGACTATTCCCTGCTTATGCAGGAAATGGCAAAAAAAAACAGTATTAGGAAAAAAGCAATGAAAGTAGTATTCCTTTCCTAGGGAGCGTTAACACCAGGAATGAGGTGAATGACCAAAGATTTAATTTATAGTGGTACTAGGAGCAACAATTTTCCCCAAACACTTTCTGAAGTATTCTGAATCTTCACAATACTATGAAGAAATGAGTATTTTCCAACCATTATTTACAGAGATAAAATGAGTCATCAAGACGTTATCGCCCAGACTTTCAAAACAACGAGTTCCTAGTTTGTGCATTGATTTCTGTGTGTGCTTACCATAATTGCAGACTTAATCACAGTAAAGATACACACACGTACATGGGAGGCATAGTCAGAGACACCCCCATTTCCCTGAAAATGCTGCACCCGTACCAGTGGTGGAGATGGGAAGGACCTTGGCATCCAGCTCCCCCAGACCTCACAGCAGACCTGTGCTGCCTTCACTAATGCAATCTGCAGCCAGGACTTGTGGTAAACTTTGCCTGTATCAGTCTCTTTCAGCGTGCAGGGAGAAATAGTGGCAAGACAATGGTATTTTCCTAGGAAAAGTAAGAGGAGGAAGGTAACAAAACCAGCTGCACCAAACCAAGATGGCCTGTGACAGAGCCAAGAGAAGAAGACACCATTGAAGGGAATCAGGGAGATGCGCAACAGGAGATCATAATTTTTACATTTTTTCTAGAATTACAACTCTCCCCCTCCTTTAAACATTAAGAGTCTGGCATCCACCATATGGTCCCTTCAGAGAAGGCTGCTCTCCTGCCTGATGCCGTACTGTGAGGTAGAAGAGCAGCTGGCAAGAAAGAGCAGAGTGCCCCAGTCAAAATGAAACCTGGCTGCCCCTTTGGAACCGAAGCAAGCAAGGAACACCCCTTTGCTCCTGGTGTCATTTGGATGTGCATCACAGCTTGTTCTAGCAGCTGGAACTTCAGAGCTGCTGGCTTTCAGCTGTTGTGTTTTCGCTCCTGGTGGGAGGAGTGGTGCTCATGAAGCCTGCTCCAGGCTTGTTTACTTTATATCGAAACGAGCTGCTTCTGTTCCCTGCCAGCTATCTCAAGTATTTCCAGTAAGCTTTTCTGATCAAGAAATATTAGAAAACAGGTCCAAAAGCCAGAGGTAAATCAAACTGCTCTACCTAAAAGCAAAGGACATTTCTTTTGTCTCCTTTTGATTACCTTTTGCTCTGCTGATGAAGGAGCTGATTCTGTTTTCAATTTTACATGTACTTACATCTTGCTGACATGAACTGTTGCAGAGAAAAGGAGATGCTGAGCTCCCTGCCGGGAATTACTTAGCAATAGCATCTCCTTTTGGAGACGAAACAGGAAATCCCGTTAGGCTTGGGTTAGAAAAAGGTGGTAAAGCATAAAGAGAAGGCAAACATGCGCAGCAAAGGCCCCCAAGGTGAATCCTCCTTGGCTATAAGCCTACAACACAAAGCTGTGCTCTGATGAAATCTATCACTTTATGAGCATAGTACCTTTTAATGTCTCCGAGTCAAACATCCTTAAGCCAGTTCCCTCTTACTTCATGGTTTTTCTGCATATATTCAGTACACTGCAAAAAAAGACCAAAATCCCAGTATATAAGAGACTTGTGAGGGCACTTAGAAGTAGATCTCGGGAGACACCACCGGGGGTTGAGGTGTACCCTCCTAGGCAGAAATGCTTTGGCGGCTCTTGCAGGAAAAGCTACAGTGACTATCTAGAGCTCTTCCTAAGAAGTCCAGGTTTCTGGTATGTTCAGAGATCTTGATGGGGAGCGAAAGCTTTTGATAACTCTATAGGAACTTGGCGTCCATGCGCTTTTCTGTCTCTCTCTGGATAAAGTCTTGGCAGCCACTCCCAATCTATTTTAAACAAAGGCAGTGATTTCTGGAAAGATGGAAAACACATGAAGGGCACAATGAAAAACAAGCAGAAAACCTGACTACAGGACAGAAGGAAACAAGGGTGAAAAAGAACACTGCTTCCTCCTCCAGCAGGCAGGGCAAACCCCCTACCTCACACACCACCAGGCTGGGGCTTCTCACCAGACTGCCATCACAGGTCCCACTAAAAACTCAGAGCTTTTAGTTGCTGAGCTACCCTCCCCTTGCTGGTGACCCATGCTGCACGTCCCTCGTCCTGAGCAGCCAGATACTGCTGACAGCAGGAGTTGTCAGTCATGGCAGGAAAAGGGAGCAGGAGACACAAACAGCAATGCAAAGGCCAGGTCCGTTACAAGAGCTCTGGTACCCAAAACAAAAAATAAGTTGTCTACAAAGAACGTAATTATGGTTAAAGCCATACATCTGGCCTAGGGCCAAGAAAGAGTTGTTTATAACTGTCAGTACATAGAGAGACGAACCTGTAATTTATGTATGCTGAAACATTATAATTTCTGATCCAAAAGCCTCCTTTCCTGTTGAAAATCTTGGTAACTAGACCTTGGTCACTTGGATCATGTGGGATATCCATGAAAATCCTTTCACTAAGCTCAGTTTAAAACATTACATATGTGTATAGTGCAACCAGCGGGACATGTCTTGGCCTGTGTCCCTTCTGTCCCTGACATGAAGTGCTCCCAGGTTCCTCCTCACAGTAGCTGGTATCCAAGGTAGCCTCAATTCAGCCCAGGTTTGGACTGCCTAAATCCCCTTGCCTTTGGGACAAGCAGTGCCCTTGGGACAAAGACTACCCTTGTGCTCTTTTTTGCCTCATGTCCCCTGCAGGAGGGCAGGCAGGGAGCTGCAGGCAGTGAGGCCACCGGGCTGTCCCCATGGCTGGCCAGTGCATCCTCTAAGACTCACCTCCTGTTGCCTGGGGGCACTGGGGCCATGCACTAGGGACCTCCAACAGGGCAATAACACAGACAAGTGACTTATATGGACTCACATCTGCCTCTAGGTCCTGGCTACACAACCCATATGATCAACTGCCTCTGTTGCTTCCCATTCGCACAGAAGATTGCTATGGGTAGTCTCTGTTTGGACTGTAACCTCTCTGGGACAGGGAGGCTATCTTTACTTTGCTTTGGAAGGCACCCAACTTGCTTTCAAGCGTTCAACAAGCAGTCAAGAAATTATTCAGATGGGGAAGCAGAAACATAACTTGCCTGGACTTGACAGCACTTTTTTATCAGTTCCTTGTTCAAATCAACTTAGGCTGGCAATGACCGAAAGTAGTGACTGTCTGGAGCTTGGTAGCTCCGAAAACTATTGGTGTTTTGTTATTTTGCTACAATTCTTTCAGGAGACACCCACAATACAAAAAAAAACACCAACCCAAACCTGTACCACATCTGCTACTGGTTGGTATCCTTAGAAGCCATCCCAAAAGATAGATCAAGGACTGAATAAACATGAAAACTTTGGAGACAGGATTAGATGAATGATAAGATATATTAGGCTTGGCAATACTATAATGTACCACAAATTTAAAAATTGTGAGTCAGACTGAACAAAACAAAACAAAACAAAAACCTACCCCCCAAAAAACTGCACTTAAAAACAAGACTAGAAAATGCCTTAAAAAAAAAATCCTTTTTCTTCTGTGTTCTGCCTTTCCATTTCCAATTCTACCTGCCCGCTCCTAGAGTCCCTGTCAGTTTACTAACATTTCCAACACTCCAAGTGAGACAGTTTTGTTGAAAGTTGAACATCAGAAATCTTCCTGCTATTCTTGGCTCTGGGAGAAGATTGTGGTCTAGTGGTTACAGGCACCATGGCCAGCTGAAACACACCCATGTTTGGGTCATCTGTAAGACATGAACCGTGGATGTCTGGATACAAGAGCATGAATTTCCAACCTTAGGGCTAAAGAATAAGATGCTAACACAGAAGTAGGACCAAGGTCAAATTGCTTCACAAACTTCACCCAGAAGGGTGACAACAAGAATTGTAGAATGTCCTAATTCGGGATTTCCTTTCAAAAGGCTATGTAGCAAGTAGCTGAGACATAGTTCTGTGAATCAGAGAGCTGGGTCCTGTTCCAAGATTTGCTCAAAGTGTTCTCGAGTCTCCTAGCTGTGAAGTGGACCATTAACCCTCCAAAGCCTTCATATACATAGCTCAGCATGCTGAAAGATGCCTCAGTCAGCATAGGTACTGTAACCGAAACTGCAGCTGACAAGGCTCTGCCTAGGCCAATCTCTTTCAGTAATTTCTTTCCCCCTGAACTATCAGGAGGTAAAAATTGGTATCATCATCATCACGGATATACCAGCAGCAAGGGACAAGCTCACATTCTTTATGACAGCTGACAACATTGGAGTAGGACAAGTAGGTTTATGCTTGAGCCTGCTGTACTGTTTACCTGAAGATAAACGGAAATCTCTAAATTTTCCACTGAGATTCCCACTCATTATTAAATCTTAAAGAATGGTACCAAAAAGGCAGGTCACCTTTCCTTATGTGTTCTAAGGGCATAAATTCTGAAATGAGCAAGTGATAACCCAATTTCAAACCCACTTAGGGCAGGCTTTTACTCTATATAGAACACGCATTCCTCTGCCTCCTCTGGTAAACGTACAGGAAAGTGTTGAACCTTTCAGTACAGCCAATTAATCACTAGTTGGCAAGATGAAGAAGTGCTCTGGACAAGTACCAACTCAAAAAAATATATGAGACATTAGAAACCATATCTTATCACGGACAAAGAAGCACAGTGCACAGAAGTAATATCCCATTATAGAACTGTGTCTATTCTGAGATTAACAAAATGCACTGCCCGGTTTCACACAGTGATGAGTAAGTAGAAGCACAAAGACAAAGGGAAGTCAACATCCTAACTCTGAACCCTGCAACACCCAATTTTTGGGTGCCTAGGCACTCCATCAGCTTCACCATCCCAAACCAGGCACCTGAGCTGCCCCTCAGGCAATGTAAGAAGCAATAGATGTTTAAGAGTGGAGGCCACTCAGGCTGGTGTCATCAGTGGGGAGACAGCTGGGAGGGTCACTGAGGCTCAAAAGAAATAAGGAGAATTTATTCACTCTGCTAAACTGCCAAATGGGTTGACTGACTCTAAGCACCTTTAACTAAAGATCAGAATGCAGTGAGGTATTAGGAATTGCAAGCCACCTCTACCACGTCAATGAGAGACCTGCTGCAGATATGGGCTCTGGTGAACCCCCTCCAGCAAGGGAGACTCACCCAAGACAACTTCACAGGCTGCTGGTGCAAAGCCAGGTGCTCTGCTTTGATTCTTCTTTTCCAAAGAGGCAAGCGAACTACTGCAGCGGGAGTGAGGATGGGTTTGCTTCTGTGGGTGAGGCCACCTGCAGGAAAAGTGCCTAGTGCAGATGGAGGCATGAGGACCACATAATATCAACTCCAAATAACAGCTTACATCATTAAACATTTCTTTTTCTGATAAATCCCTGAGTGATTAAGTATTTGTTCATGTTTGGGCACAACTCAAGGCACTATTTGGTTTTCCCAGTTGTCTGCTCCCAAGGAACATGACTCATGTTTGTACAGGGAAGGAAACAAAGGGAAATGCTTTACTACATCCCACTTTGCAGCAACAAATGTCATGTTGTTGTTACTAGCGTAACCCCAGGCAGGGATATTGCCATACAGGGACACAGCTGTGGCTGCCAGACCAGTGGTACTTGGACAGTCCCAGGTGAGATACTTCCAGGATATACATGCCAAACCATCCTGCTTTGGCCTCAGATCCCACAGTCTATAAGCCAGTGCCAGCAGGCAGGGGTGTTGGGCACCTCCAAAAGCCTGAAAAATACCTTGCTTACCATTTTCGGATCCTCACTGAAGTCTTTGGTGGTCCCAAGCAGAAAGGGGATGAGGGCAGCATTGAAAGGGCTAGGTGGCAACAGTAGCCGAGCCTTGCTGTGCTTTGCCACACCATGCTGGCTCCAGGGATATAAGCTTGCAGTGAGAGGGAAGGCAGATCTTTCCCCAGAAGGCAATTGCAAGTGTACTGAAGTTAGCAGGAGCTTTTGTGAAGTTCAGTGAGCTCTGGGGTGCATTAGTTATAGAAATGACTTTGGTAAGGTTTCCTTGCAAAGTGACACAAGGACATACAACTAGGGTATTGGGATATAATTAAGAGAGAAAGAAGTTAGGATGGATATAGGGGAAAACCTTTTGTCAGTGAGATTTATTAGTAGGCACGGCAGTCTCCCAAAGGAAACAGTGGAAAGGCATTCACTTGGGATATTTAAAATTAGACTAATGAAAGTGCCAAGAAATATTCTATGGGGAGTGTGTTTGCAGAGACAGGCAAAATGAGCTCTGCAACCCCGTCCTGTCGGAGGAGGGCTGTGTGTGAGTGCCGAGGGGACCAAGAGAGCTGTCAGCCTGCTGCAGAGCCCTACAATTCCCTGCGTGAAGGGGAGCGGTGCAAGGAGTGCTGGCAAGCTGCCACCCCAGCGCTGGACACGATGGGCAAGGTCACAGGGAAGACCCATCAGGAAGACACTGAAATCAGCATCTCAGCACCTTCTTGCCAAATGATGAAAAGAAAGGGGGAGTGCAGCAGGTGACCATGGGTGAGGCAGGGGGTCAGAGCAACTGGCTGGTCCTCCAGGGCTGCTCTGTCTCCAGCAGCACCTGCCGTGACCCAGCCAGGAGAGCAGCAGCCACACACAGAGAAATGGACCTCACTCCCAGCACACTCTTCAGCTGGCCATGCTTGCAGAGAAATAAATCTGGCTCCAGCTTGGTAGCCTGTTCCAACTGCCAGTAGAAGAAGCTGTCCCACGCTGTGAGTTGTTAGCAGCATTCCTGCCCCTTTACCTCGTTTTCCCAAGCCTGCCACTGTTCACCCTGCTTCCTATGGGCTGGTGGTCTCCTTAGGAAGAACAACCTTTTCAATCAGCCTCTGACTTAGCTGTTGTGGCAGTCAGACTGATAACAAAGGCATCCAAAAATGGGAATTTCTCAGAGACGTGGGTGAGTCTGCTGTTCTACATCTGCTGGTGGTATAGCAGAGTTATGTTCCGGGCTGATCACCGTGGCCTGCCCTGAAATGTTAACATAAGCCCACTCCCCTTCCTGTGCCCTTGCTGTCTTGGATTGAGTTGGCATATCCCAGCACCGCAGTGGCCTGCTACAACAAATCATCTACAGTAATTTTAAAAGGTGGTGAAGTAAAATGATTGAAACAAGCCATTTTTTAACAGATTCCATTAACTTTTCCTGGCTATTTATTTCTGTTGACATTTTTGCAAAAACTCAATGTGTTGTAAGAAGTCAAGTCTCATTGTCCTCTTATTAAGAGCTAACTGTCTCCATGAAAACATAGTTTCATGACTGGTGCTGTCGTGATTTGAGCAGCAGACGTAAACAGGGTCATCTCCAGCCATGGTGGGTGGATGTTTAGTTTATAGCGCTGAGGTTAAGAGTGAAAGCGTGTGACTAAGAGCAGAAAACAGAGGAGCCTTTGTATACATCAAGAGCCCTGAGGCAAAACACAGAGAAGGAGAATGCTGACACAGACTTTACTGGAGAAAGAAAAGAGTCCATTATGAATGTTACAGAGAACATAATTCATTTAAGAGAAATCAAGATTTAAAGGACTTATAGAGGGGAATATGAATACTGACGTCAACGCGTCACGCCTGGTGGTTTGTTGCTGGACCCCGTACATGTGTCAGGGTACCATGCATCATGTCAGGTGGGAGACAACTTGCTGCCAGAAATTACCATCCACTCTTTGTTAGATTCCTGTTGAAAACGGGTTTCTTTTCAGTCAAAGCATTTCAACAGGAACTAGCGATACGCACAATGAAGCAACTGTAGCTCTTATATTTTAACAACAATCTCCCAAAACTGTAAAAAATTGCTTTCAGTACACTTTTTCCTTCCAAAACCCCACCTTTCTGTAAATAGAAAGAGAAAGGGGAGAGGAGCAAAAGGAGGAAATGGGGCTGGATTATTTCTGGATTACTCAGGTATGAGAGCACAAGGAGAAAGCTGGTTAGTAGAGCTGCTTCCAAGCCTGCATGTACACTGCAGAGACTAAGGACCAGCACATTTACTGCACTGTAAAACAATGTTATGAGTACATGAAAAATATTGCCCAATCCATATACTATAGCGGCTTCTAAACTCCAGCAGTCAGAGCCATGAAAATAGAGTGCTTTGTGCAGTAGCTTGCGCAACCAAAGAACTTTCTCGTCCTTAGAGTGCTTTATTATTTTTAACGAGACAGGCTGAGCACTACTTGATAAACATTTTTTCCTTGAAGCAGTAATCCTACTTAAACTTTTTACCTTGTCCCTACAGCATACCAGTAGGAACTTAATAACAAAACTCATTTTCCCTTAAAGTGCTAGTCATGTTAGTACAGAAAATGAAGGATATGTGATTGCCATGGAAGTGGCCATGGCTGGAAATAGATTGAAAGTGCCATGTTAGTATGAAGTATTTTAAGAAGAAAGCTTTTCTGAAGTACATATTCTGGGACATCCATTTTCTTTCAAACTAAAAAAAAAATAATATTAACATCCGTTGTAATAAGAATGTTCCAGCCTGTAGTGTTTGGTCCTGATGCCTACCCCTGTCAATGTTTTCATGCACCCTGATTCTACTTTGCCATGGCCAGGTGACAGATAGCGGGTCATAACAGAGCCAAACCAAAGAACTGAGAAGAGATCTTAATCCAGAAGATCTGAGAGGAAGGGAGGCTGTCCATACATTTGTGCACTTGCCTTTGCTTTGAGCAAGGTGAAACATATCCTGCCGCTTTGGCAAATGCTTCTGGCATAGTATTACAAACCATTCATTTTTAAAAGCCATTATTCTCTTTGATACACGAGTTATTAAAGAATTATTAAAGCTTGTAAGAGTGAGGATTTAATTAACAGCGAGAATTTAACCACCCAAAAATGAGGAAATTCAGAGCCAACCCTCCCATCCAAGTCAATCTCACTTCTGTCCCCTTGCATCAGTGTGTTACAACAGGCTCTTTCACGGTCACATGAGGCTGGCCAGGGGACACACTTCTCAGTAGATCTAATACAATGAAAAGAAAAACTGTCTTTTTCCCCCTGTGGTCTTAGATGCACATGTGGCTTTTCATACCACACACATCATGTGTTCTTGGAATGAAAGGCCCTTTTGTAACATGCACACACCAGCCGAGGCAACTTAACATCGGGTAGGATTGTTAACTGGGTTCCCTAAAGCCTCCCATGAACACTGTATGAGCAGCATCACACTAGAGGAGGAATGTGTGGTTGAAGGAATTTGACCAGTTATATTATAAATAATTTACGGTACAAACATCAAAATTTCTGCTGCAGTCATTTTAGCTATCGTTGATTAATGGAGGTTGTTTTTCACTAGAGGAACAGAGTAAAACTTAAGGGCAGGCCTGATGACTACCAAAACATGTGTTTTGCTGTCACTTGGGGTAACCAAGACATTCTCATGTCTGTGTTTGAGGAGCCATCACCCCTTTACAAGTCCTCTGAAAGGCACAGCCACCTTCCTCTGCTGCCTTTACATCAGAAGACCAGTGAGAACCGTATTTCCCTGGCAGCATTATCAAGCAATGAGTCTGTATCCTCAAGGCCCAAATGACTTTGAAGGTACTTGTGTAGGCAGTAGGTAAGCAGCCATCAATCAAAGGTGACATTTTGCAAATTTGGAGGATGCATCCCACATATGTCTTAAGAGATCTTCCTGATTTGAAGGAGCAAGTTATCCGTGCAGCTCCAAGTAACAGCAGTTCTCTATCCAAGCAGGGGTATACACCTCCTTGAAAGACTATTTCATAAATTAAATTATGCCTGAGGAGAGCAGTCCAATCAGGAAAAATTTTTGTCTTTGTTGCAAGGCCCGGTATTGGGGTGCACATAAAAGGATCTACCAGTTATTTTCAAAGTTGAACAACGGAAATTGTATCACTGATTTGGGTAACTCCGGAACAGGCCAGCTGTGTAAATGCCCTCCATCCCTTAAAAAATAAAACAAAGAACACAGACAAAGAATTTAACAATTTTATTAAAAATTGTACCAGTTATTAGAAAAAAAAATCCAAGTATTAAAGTATTAAAAAGCACCAAAGAGAGAAAGCACAAAGCAAATATACTGCACAGATACAAAAAAAAAAAGGAGCTCTGCCCAGTCACCATTGGTACAGGCAGGAGTCCTGGAGGCACACAACCAGGATAAACAAAATGCTACATTCTCACTGGGTCTCAGTCCATGGCAAAGAAGGTGTGTGCACTTCAAGACTAATCCAGACAGAAACCTCACAGGAGAGCATTGGGTTTACTTCTGCAGCAGGACAGTATCATATTCTGGTGAATATCAGAACTCATGGGGAAACCCTCCACTGAGGGACAGTTTATTATGTACATTGCAAATTCTAGCTCATCTTACCCTTTTTGTTTTCCAGATGATGGACTCTGAAGTTTTAAAAAGGAAAAAAAAAAACAACAACAAAAGTATCCCACAAAGTAGAAAAGTCATGCAGGAAAGGAGGGCGAAATGTGAATCTGCATTTCACAGTACTCTCATCAGTGAATTTTACCTAGAAACATGGGAGACTGTACTACATACCATTGAAAAGAACAGGAGAAGAGATACATGATTAGTTTTACCAAAAAAAACTCAACCCAACAGTCCAAATACCCAAACTGAAATTTAGTGGCAGGATCTTTAAATGCACCCAGTGGAAACAGACATATAAATCCCTTGGGTTGTTTCACAATTTCCCTTTAACAAGCCTAATTTCTGACATTTATTTAAGGAGATACCAACAACGTCGTCTTTCCATCATACCACTCTCTCCCCCTTTTGTCATCAAATTTTCCTCTCAGAATAGTCTGATGAAAAATGGAGCTGAGGAATCTGTGATGATGCTCTCCTGGAGCTGTGTCCACAAATCAGGGAGACTCCTTTAGATTTAAGAATAACTTTATACATGCAAAATTTCCATAATAGATTTTAAAAACAGTTTAAGAATCTACCCTTCCCACCCCTCCATTCCCCAAAGGCAGCAAAGAGTCTGAAGACAGAACTGAAACATGGCTTTAAAAAACAGCCCACAGACATCAGGTTTCGCTTCCCAGAAACCAACTTCCAGCATGGGATTCGCAGGAAGAGACCCTCCTTTCTGTGGCTAAGGGGGAAGGTGAGGCACGTGGAAGAAAGAAGGGGTAGGGAATGTCAGACTGCATTCAGTTTAAGAACAGACATGGACACACACACACACACACAGACGCACACACACACACAATTACATTCCAGTGCATTTGATGTGTTTGGTCTTTTCTGCTTTTCCTGGTGGAAAATAACCGAGCTGTGTAACACGTGCGTGAACACATGCAAACCAAAGAAACAGAGACCACTGAAGTCTTTAGGAACTGTAAAAGATTGTCCTAAGATCTTTTATCAATTCCTTGAGGTATTTCTTCTTGCTAAAACAATCAAAGGCAACAGGTAGGCATTTTTGCAAATGATCCCAAATGCCAGTTTGAAAGACAGATTTTTGAAGGACATTATTAAAAACCTTTGTTGTCAAATTATGCTAATACTCAATAGCGCTTGGTCCATTTGCAGAGCTCCCATGAACATGAACAGGCATCCCATGGTCCTTTTACTTGTAATCCCGCAGTAAATATTGCTGGTAAAAACAAGGCAAGACCTCCACATATCTGGATTTCTGTTTGATTCTAGCACATATGCTATTTTTCCCTTTAAAAATACCCTCAAGAGCACACCATTCAGCATGTCACAGTCTCACCCATTCCCACAGCCTCAGCAGACCTATATATGGGTCAAGACCAGCAGCAGAAGGGTGAAATTCATTGTGGAGTTGACAGGGTCACATTGCAACAACTGCCTCAAGTAATTTTGCTTCTTCTTAAAAAAATCAACCCTTCTCCCTAGTCTACTAATGAGCAGAATCTGCCTTTTTCCAGAAGAGCGCCAAGCCCTGTATTGAATGAAGTTCAACCTTGGGTACAGCTCCAGTGACTGCCATGGAGCCACTCCAGTGCTGCAGTAAGCTCACATGCACACGTCACCTATACCTTTAATCCATGCTTGAGGGGACAAAGTAGATGTCCAGTAGAAAGAATTCTTTGCAGTCGCCCTTTCTACATCAAGAAGGACTGGGTTCCTTGCCTCTATTCCCCTGTTGATATACAGCTCCAAAGCAAAAGCTGATAAGGAAGTTTCTTTCAGGACTCACTCTAACAAGAGTTTAGCCAACAACGATTTAATAACAACGAAGTATTTAAACTGAGATATGTGATCAGTTACGCAGGAATTCAGTGCTACCAGGGATTATCAGCACCTTGGGAGAAGGCTGCAGTCCTACACACAGATCCAATGGCAACCCATTCCATGCAAGATCCTCCTCTCCCCTGCCTTTGTTGTATCCTATTTACGGCAGTTTGCAGCTATCCCTGGGCAGTCACTTTGTGATTACTGGCTCAGCTTTCAAGAACTGCAGGAAACAGAAGTAAAACTAACTATTCCCTACTAGCACCAGGCTTGCTGGATCCAGGGATGGGAAGGTTACAAGATGTTCAAAAGGGTGGGAAGCTGGGAAGGGATAGGAAGAACTTTGACCTCCAAGGAAAGTGAGCTGAGGTCTAAGGCTGTTTTAGAGATCTGGAGAAGGCAAGTAAGATACTTCAAGGCTGCTGATACCATCATCAGCAGCTCAGGCTCTTCTTAAGAACTGTCCACTAAGAACAGGAATTTGGTTTAGGAGAAAGATCGGACTGTCTTTCTAAATTGTTAGACTGTAGTTTTACAACACCCAGAGAAAGTGTCCCATTCCTTTCACCAAGATGAACTAATATCTAAAAACCCAAGCATACCCCTTCACCAACAGGACTTAAACCATGTTCCTTGGAACTGGAAATAATCCAATTGTTTTGGATTCCCCAAACAATCAGTGTATGTCCATGGCCACACTGCCACACACAGAGCTACCCTGCAGGGAAGATGTCCTCAGGGCATGCTCAAGGGGCCTTACTAACATGGAATGAGTGACAAATACATGGGTGCCATGCATCTTGTATTTGTTGACAAACGTGTGAAATCTTCCCACCATTTCCTCAAGTAGGTGAGTCTGTAGAGTACGAAGCAGCTGCTTTTCCCTAAGTGAATAACTAGCCTGCCCCTCCAAATCTATACAAAGCAAAATAAGACTTTTGGGTTGACAGAGCATATTTCCTTTCTCCAAGATATGCAGATATGGAATATAATTAAAATATATTATCAGTGGTTGTAAATCTCTGGCACCAGTAATCAACACACATATTGCAGGAAGTCAGCCTTTGTCTAGCATTAGCTCTTTGTCTCCAACGAAGTATTGTTGTTCAAGGAGATTTTAACTTGAGACCCTGGCATGACCAATTTTGATAAGTCTGTTTTTACAGCGAGAAATACAGACTGGCAAAGATGTGTCTTTCCCTGAGCCAAATGACTGTATTGAGGCAGGCAGCCTGACTAAGGAAGGGTTTCAGGTACTTGTTTCTCCACGTTAAGAAGAGTCTTACCCTGGTTAGTAAAACTGGTTGGGTGGCAACACCAGAAAGCACCTGTACCAGACCTATCTTTCCATCTTACACATCCAGAGAACAGGCCTTATTGACCTGTTTGGCAGTCAAGTCAAGGCAGAGGGGAAGGGGAAAGCCCGTGACAGTTTTTAAGTGTCAGACACACTTGCTCATTTTTTTGTAATTTGCAGGGTTGTTATGATGTAACTTTCAATGTTCCTGATGGTGGGAAAATGTAAGCATCTCATCCTAGCGTGTGCCATGCGGGCAGGCAGCATTGCTTCCTGAGCCTCCGCGCTTACACTCCCACCTCTTTGAAGAGCTTCTTACTTAAGCCTTCTCCAGCTTCTCAGGGGTCCTCAGCTCAGTCTTTGCTTGCACTACCCCTCAGGGTACACGCCCCCCATACAAGTCTTCATTCTCCGATGACCAGCGCTTACTCCAAGCACTGTGCAAAGCAAGGCATAGAAAGCCTCATCTCTGTCACCATGGGCAGAGAGTGGCTTCCCATACTCCTGCAGCACAATCAGCAACAGCCACCGCTGGCATCCCTCTAGATAACTCTGTAGTGCACGTGCTTAAAGAAACAACACAAAACCAAAACAATCACCCCTCCTAAAAAGACCCTCCCATCCTCCCTCTCCATAAAACTCACCCCCCAAAATATTACTTGAGATTCATTTATATGAATTATTAACCATCATGGACAAACATATTACTCTAGCTCTAGCTAGAAAAATAACACAAGAAGAGGAAAAAGAGCTTCTCTCATATAAACTCTCCTTAGGTTGAAAGAGAGTGACTGTGAATATATGAAAGTGAAAAAGGCTTGGGGACCTCTTTCAGGGAGCTAACGCACATTTTGTCACAGTAGAGCAGGATGCAAATCAAGAGGATGGGGCTGGGAGAGAGGGGGAAAGTCCAAATTTAACTGTGTTCAGCAAATTGTTACCAGACACTACAGTGCAATGATGAGATTATATGAATATCAGAGGAAGCATGAATTAGAGAAGGATACACAGAGCAGGGTGGAGGAGAAAGCCTATGTGCAAGTAAACTACTCTTCCCATACAGTAAGGCTTATTTTTCAGAGTGGACCAAGAGCAGAATAATTCTGAATTCCTCAACACCTGATTCAACGTTTGTAACAGGACGGAAGAGCAATTCTCTGGAGAGCTCTTCCTCACGCTGGTTGACACACCAAGGTGCAGAGGTAACAGGGAAACGGTCTGAAGAAAATAAAGTCTGTATTGCTTTTCTGTTCATGCTTGGCCCTAGTTGTCACTGGGTTTGCAAACTAACAATATTTAAGGCTACTTCCTTTTGGTAGGGTAATTTCTCTGTGCTGGTCCAATAGTGTCAGTCATATGGACAAACTTCTGAGTGCATGCAAGGTGGGAACTGTTAGAAGATCTCCCTTGAAGTAATATTACTGCTGCTAGTGGATATATGCTTACAGCAGCCTCCAAACATTACATACTAGAGTAACGGACAGACTGCTTGTACAGTGTACGTGTCAGGCTAGTTGCTAATTAACTTCCCTGTCAAATCCTGAAGCAAAACTGTTGGATGCTTGGGACTTAAGCCTTCCTGACCAACCACATTATAGTAAGAGAAAAACAAAACAAAATAAACACCCATCACAAAACTAATAAAAACATATACATTAGCATTCTAGAAGAATGACATTTGTATCATATTGCATGGTTTTGAGCTTTATGCTGGCTCACGGGCACTGTGAACACTGAACTAGAAGCCAACAGTGGCAGAAATGAATAGCCACCAGCAACCCCAAGAAGGTTTAATTTTAAGACTGTTCTGCTGAAATGATTTTGTCTATTGATAGCAATGACAAAGAACAACTTCATGTGAGAGAGCTGCAACTGGTGCCCAATGGAAAGATTGAAGAGATCAGATTTCTTTGTGATTTTCTCTCACACAGGGTGCAAGGAAATAAACAGTAACCCATGCAGAAAACAAGTAACCTGATGGATATAAGCTACTTGAATGTTTTCATTGCTGAGAAGAATTTTCTTTCTGGAGGAATCAAGCATCTCTGCTCTGGAAGATATCCAAAGTATGTTTAGACTCATCAATCCCAGACATCCTTTTTAACAGGCAGCCAAAATGACACCCCTGCACTCTACCACTGGATAACACACAGGGCAGGGGAAGCTGTTAGTTTAATACCTGCCTCCTTGCACAGAGGTCACCGGCACGGGGAACCAGCAGCAAGCCTTACCAAACACACCCACATTCTGGCTTTCCTTCAACAGTGTTGGACAAGAGCTCCCTGCCTCATGAGGCAGGCAGCGGCAAAGAAGAGTCCGTAAAAACCCCCAAACTTGAAGACGAGTATCAGAAATTCAGAGTCCTCACATCCGGCCGGCGGTGTGCAACGTCTCGCCCCCGAGCCAGTGTTTGTTCAGTGCTCCCTGCAGACTGGATGCGGCCTGAAACAGGCGGGCGAAGCTCACCTCTGCCCAGTGTGGTTCCTGTTCGCCTGCGCGTTTAAGGCCAAGTTGTGTAGGAAGAGAAAAAGCTGCCACCACACTTGATTTCTGTTCTGCTGATGCTGTAGGGGAGAACAGTTGAAGCAAGGTTATTTATATTTCTAAAATTGCAACATACCACTTCTCTTTTCCAATAACAACTCAGTTACACTTTTCAAGAGCAGATACTTTAATCCCATCAGCATAACAAGGGGGTGCAGCAAGGGATGAGGGGAGAGAGGGAAATGATAAGTTCTCCAGAAATAATTGTAGCTCTAACATTACAAAAAGAAAAGAGCAGACCCTTTATGCATTNCACCCTCCCCCCACCACATTTTCCTTCCCAGCATCTCCAAGATAATACTGCCCTTTTTATAGCCACTTTTGACAGTAAGCCATAAATAATCAGCCTTGGAGCCCTTTCCTACTGACTGGAGCCAATTAAACCTTAAGCAAGAACATACTTGAAAACACACAAAAAACCAAAACCAAGAGGTTATTTCAGGTCCCATTGTCAAGGAAGAAACATGGGAGTTGAGTTTCAGGGGGACACCAGACTATATAATGCAGCTTTGGGGCAGGGACACTGTTCCTTCTTTTGTTATATGTAAT
>VXBW01003498.1:92124-103050 GCA_013400375.1 Thinocorus orbignyianus | reverse complement strand
CCTCTACTTTGCACTGACTCCCCCCCAGCCCAGAAGAACGGAGTGCTCCTGAAACTGCACGGGAGACACCCCCTAGTGATTGAAGCATACCTTTGGGTTTTTGATTAAAATACCATTTTGCANAGATTCCTTTGCCATTGGCAAGGGTAGCTACCAGGGAGAAACAAAAAAAAACCCTAAACCAGAAACTATAAAAGCCTAGCGGGACATTCCTCCTCAATGGCTTGAAACAAAGGAGGACTCTGCAGTTGGGCACTTGCTTTCCTTCCTTTCCACCGTAAAATTTAATTGAGTATAATACAAACAAGCACACTCCTCACCATAAATAATCAATCCAAACATCTCATCGTCCCCCTCAGAGATGGCAGTATCTTAATAAGATCAACCAACCTAAGCGGAGGACTGGAGGCAGAACAACTGGGTTCCAATCCGCGAGCCCTGCATGATCTCAGACAAGTTACAACCTGTACTTCCTAGTCCCCCACACTAAAAAAGAAGTGGGATATTACCGCAATTATTTCTTCATTGAAAAATAATTTCTCAGCTATCACACTGCTACAAGCAGAAAGCACGTTGCCCCTGTCACCACCGGCACGCTGCTGCGAGGGTGAGGAAATGCAGAAGGGTCTGCAGAGACCACTGGGGTTGTACAGGAGAAGCAGCAGCACTGTACACTATTTAAATCACACACCGATACTGCAGGTGATATAAGAAATACTGTAGGACGATTCACTTGTACCATCCCAAAGAATTATTTCATGTTCTTTAAGGTGGGCAATCCTGGTATTCTGAGGTTACAGCCCCACTGCCTTAAAATGCATGCAGTCCTGTGCCCGGGGTGAAGGACTCAGGGCAGGCCCTTGCACAGAGCTCACACCGCTGTCCTGTCACCAGGCTCCCGTATCCTCTGCCCACTTCCTCCACCAGACCCTGGCAAGAAGTCTTGCTTTTTAACATGATCCCCTATTTTAAGCAGGAACAAAATCATAATATATTTAAATCTTTTGTCAGCTGAGAGCATAGAGAAGGATAGATTAGGCTGATGCAAAAGTTTTGTGTTTATTATTAAACCGTTACACAATGGTTGTGTGACTGTTGCGCTCAGAGCTTGTGTAGCCCAGCCTCCAACAGCAGCCTTATGTGGCTGCCTGAGGAAAAGCAGAGAGCAAGTACATGCAATAGCTCCCCCTAATACTCTTCCAGCAACCTAACTAGTCTGAGCTTAGGACTTCCCAAGTCAGATCTGGTTTCTGTTTATTTAAGGTCTCCTTCAATGGCCGTAAACTTGTCCCAATTCCCCTTGAACCCAGACAACGTGCTGGGATGCACAATATGCCTTGACAAGAAGTTCCACAGAGCTACCTATCGCATGAAAAACTACCTCATTTGCTTTGAGCTGGCTCCTACTGGCCTGACTTGATTCTACCTAGTTCCTGTACTGGGAGAAATTAGTCTATCCACCTCCTTCATGCCACTCTTGATTTCTGTTTAATACAGCTACCCTCTCGCTTTGTGTCTTTTTTAGATTCAGCAGTCCCAGCCTCCCCCGTTCTTTTTTTTGTTTGTTTGTTTGTTTTTGTCATATGGAAGTTTCCTTCTTGCCCATCTCTGAACCTTTTCCAGTTCTGCTGCATCATATTTGGAAGAAGTAAATCAGAACTGCATGTAACATTCAAGATATGGGAGAAACATAGATTTATACAGTGGCATAACTATGTTCTTGTTCTCATTTATTTTCTTAACATACCAAAGAATATTATTTCAGATCAAATGTAAAAGGATCCAGCAAGTTTCTGTTAACCTAAATATCAAGTAATCAGCTCCACAAGTGGCAGGATTCCAGAATGCTAGGCAAAGGGCAACAGGTTGCCCTGTCACTTGTATGTACAGGGTAAGGTGCACTTCCAAGCCCACCTCTTCCTTCATTGTCATTTGTCAAAATGGAAAAAAAAAAATCTAACATTAAGCAAAAGAAATAAAAATAATAAAAAAAAAATCTCTCTCCACTTCCTCATGACAAATTCCTGACTCCACTGAACTCCTCCATATGGCACCTTCCATCCCTCGAGCCCAGGACCATCATTCTGTAGCCCTGCAAGACCTTTGCTATGCTCTTCAGTCTTCCCAACCTCACACCCACCCTACCTCCCACCCTCTAAACCGGGCTCATCCACTTCAGGAGTTCTCCACTTGGTACTCTCCCTCGCCATGCTCCTGCATCCTCATCTGGAAAGTCAAGTCCTGCACCGATGGGCATCCCACAGACAGCAGAGCTGAAGAGGAGACCCACTGTTTTGCACCGCAGCAGCAGCAGCAGGGACCAGCAAGCACTAGCCAGCAGAGATGATCCTGAAACGTACTGACCTACTTCCTACTTGGGAAACAAATGAATGAAAGCACTTACCCCAAGTCTCAAAGAGACTGCAGGTACAAGTAAAGTAAGGAGCTGCCGGTGCTACAGGCTCAGCTGCAGGTCAGTTTGAGAGTCTCTGCATTACATTATTATAAAATTTTTCTGAACATTTTTCCTTAAGACGTAAAGTAATCATAAAGGACAGCTTCCTGCAAACAAGTCCAGCTTAAAAGAAAAGCAACTGTTAAAAAATAATTCCCTGAGTGTCCTAAATAAATGACGGAGAAAAGCCTGGTGGCTTTTGTTATAAATGATGCACATGTAGCACTGTGCGCCCACTCTCATGCCGATAAGTTGCCGAAAGGAGACATGGGCTCCCTGTTGCATAAGTGTCTCAGAGGAGGCCTCGATAACTCTCATGAGAGACAGAGGGGAAAATATATGCAAAACGTAACAAGTTTCACTTTCAAAGGAAAACAACATTTCCTCCTGGACATTTTCAGTGTCATTAACTTGAGGCAAACAGGTACATGCCCAGCCATCTGTCTGCAGCCAGCATGGATACAGGCATTTGGGCTCCACCGGCTGTTTGGACCTGTTGCAGTAACGGCCAGAGAGTTACTTGCTGAACCAAGTGAAGAATTTAAAGAAATAAAGTTTTCTATAGCTAGATCTACGGAGGCTTTTTGAGCATGGTCAGCATATCTAAATCAACTGCAGGATTCCTGATGTGTTGGAAAGGGGCTTTGTTGTTGTTTGTAATGCACTTATTTACTCAAGAAAGCTCAGCTCTGATTCAGCATCTGGTTCTCATTGAGGCTCAGCTTTTTTTAAACTGAGCTTCCCAGATGGGTTGACTGAAGCACAAGGAGGTCAAGAGACTTGTCTGAGGTCATACAGCAAGTCAGTGGCTCTGCTTGGACCCGAGCCCAGAACTGTTCAAGGCTACCACTCCTTGGCTCTTAAAGAGACAATTTTATCCCCTGTGAAGTGATCTTATCACCATCAAGAAGAGATGTGATAAAACCAGTCCCCTCAAAGCTTCAGCCTGCTTAGAAAGAGTTATTTTATTTGGAAAAAGCTGTAGCATTCCAGCGTCACAATGGAGCAAATCAAACCAAAGGGGTGTGATATTGATATGTGGTGTCATCCACCCCACTCCTGTATAACCCCAGGCTCCTACAGGGACAGCCCTGCACTGATGCTGCCTCCACCTCTGGTTGTCTACTCCCACCACATCTAGCAGCTCATCATGTCATGAAACACACTGTCGGTTCAGCACAGGTTGAAGCTGCTTTTCAAGGCAAATGAACTCAAGTGCACTCAGGACCTAAAGCAGAGCCCAAGCGTTTGTTGTCACAGCCTGGATGTGTTTGGTACAGGGAGGTATCCCAGCCAGCCTACCAGTCAGACCCCTAAGCTCAGCTCTGTTTTCTGTAACCTCAGAGCATACTCTTTAAGCTCAGCCCCAGGCTGGGCTACAGCAAGCAGTTTCACAGATCCCAAAGGCACACTTTCTCCAAACCGAGGAGGAGGTGGCAGGTACTGGTTCTCCTGCAGAAAGCACGGCTTGGCCCAACGCTTTTTTTCCAGGGGCAGGGTGAGAAAAGCACAACAGAGGGAACGTTGCCAGAAGCTATACAGCCTCAGTCAGGTAAGAGGTACTAAAAAGCTCGAGAAAACATAGATGGGCCTCACTTACCATCCTGCAAAGCCCTTTGCAAACCGAATCAACCTGTAGCAGGCCCTGCTAAGGAACACAGAGTGTTGCTCAAGTCCTTCCTATAATAAATTCAGCATCTTAAGGAGATGAAAGCCACAGAGTTCTAGGGAATGTTGCGTTGTTGCTCTAGCACTGTTCTAAGAATGAAAAAGCCAGGTTTTAAACTACTGTATTCTGTTTAATATATTAATAGGAAATTAAACCCTGAAAATGGTGTACATGCCAAAAGCAAGCATAGGTGCAGCCAACTTTCTTATTCTTACAAGATGCATACCCAAAAATCTTTTCTATAGCCAAGAACCACAAAATAAATACCATATAGCTCTGGGAGCCCAGGGAAGAGATAACAGTGACTCTCCAGGGTTCCCAGTGTGGGATGGGGTTAGACC
The DNA here is from genome assembly GCA_013400375.1 of Thinocorus orbignyianus. NCBI lineage: Eukaryota > Metazoa > Chordata > Aves > Ciconiiformes > Thinocoridae > Thinocorus > Thinocorus orbignyianus. The sequence goes on along the minus strand of VXBW01003498.1, from coordinate 98,585 downwards.
ATGCGTGGAGCCCAGTCCAATGACAACTCAGTGATGTCTACCTCAGCAGCTATTGCCTGCTCAGTTCCTCTCTCAGCCAGGGATGTACATTAACCAGCAGCCTTTGTGTCAACACAGTCTTGCTGCTGCAGCAGCAGAATGGGAGCCATAGCTGAACTGCTGGAGATTCTCGCAGAACTCAAGAGCCTTGAGAGGGAAACTCTTGATCCAGCTGGATGCACTACTCCAATGCTGAAAGCCTTTCCTAACTCCCACTGAAAGGGCACATGTTTCCTTTTCACAGGTTCGCAGATAAGATGTTTTGTAGGCTCCAAAAAGAGGCACAGCTTGTTGAAAATCAGGCTTGTGCTCTCTCAGGACTTCACAAGACCACATTGGTGTGACTAAGTTTGTGGTATTCTAAACCTGATTCAAGACACCACTCTGGAAAGCTGGTTTTGACCAAATGTTTGAGACAAGCTGGAATAGGGCATCCAAATCAGGGATTAGTTTCACAGCAAGATAAACGACAGTCCAGTTTTCCATGTCTCAGAGACTGCCCCTTCCAAACCACAACACATTGTGAACCAGTTCACATGTCTCCAGGGGCAGACTGCTTGCTTCTTCAGCAACACGCTGGGAAGAGTCATTGCACACACAGGACAGAGGGGCTTCTGCATCAGAGATCTGTGCCAAAAGTCAAAGGAAATCCTCCATGCAGGGCTGGGAGGGAAGGGATTGGGCATGACAACAAAACACTCCACGGGAACGGTGCCTTGGACACTAATATGTGGCTCAGTACACAGCTTTCCTGACAAACAAGAAAGAATCCCTTAGCAGATGCAAATGCCAAGGCCTATCCCAGGGTCAGGCTGTGGAGAACCACTGGCTGAACTATTCCATGCTCGGGTTAAGGTTTTGGGTTGGTTTTTTTTTTTCTTCTTTTTTTCTTTTCTGTTTTGTTTTTAAATTCTAAATGGCTGAACGGCTCTTCTTCCCCGCCCCCCCATTTTTTACAACTTGTTGCTCTTCCAGTTCAAACAAAGACAGCAGAGCTCCTCCTCTGCTGGCTGCACCATCGGGTTGTGCAGGCGGACGCTTTTGTTTACTAACTCTCCCACATGCTTGGCTGACAGGCAGCTCAGCCCTGGCTGCTGTCCGGTGCGTGGCACCGGGAGCCCCCACGCCTGGCAGCTCGCCCCGAGCTGGGGGGACAACAGAGAGCCTGACCCAACGCAACAGCCCGGCTTGGGTGGGCATTCCTGGATGGGTTTCCAAGGCACAGACATCAGATAGGTACTGTCCCAAGATGAAAGGGGTCAAGTTACAACCAGTTCCACCACTTCACTCCAGGGCTCCTCCACCGAGATGGTTAACCTTCCCTTTCCTGTAAGAATCTGGCTAGAGAGAGTGGGGTCCTCAGCTGCCGATGGTAAAAAGGTGGCACTGGGGGAAACCCCATTCAACCACACACAACACATGTTGAAAACCTCCCGGTAGCTCATTACTCCTGCAATTTGCTACATGACATTCATAGCCCCATCTGCATTTCTACAGGCTAATCTTCCTGTTACAGCTTCTTTAATCCTTCTGCTATCTGGAGATGAAGAGGCCCAGAATTCCTTCTTCTCTCTCATGACACAGACAGGACCAAACCTTTTCCCAGACAGAAGTCACATTTTCTGACCAGGACAGAGATCCTCACTTACCTTTGAGAAGAATTGCCTCAGATCCCGCAGTTAAAAGAGCACCAACTCACTTGGAATGAAAGAAGCTTTCTGTCCCACCCTGAAGTCACCAAGGATGTCAGCTTCTTCATATGATGGGCTTCCACAGACGTGGCTGCCTATGACCAAACCTTTGCCACCTCTGACAAACTCTGCATGGGATGAGATTTCCATTTCATCCCTACTCAAGAGGGGACAGAGGGGAAGGAAGAAAGAATCAGGGGGCTTAAGGGGACTGGGGTTTATTTTGTTTCTTTGAAGAGCAGGGTTTCTTCTTCTTTTAATTTTTTTTTTTTTTTAAGAAAACAAAATCAAGGTTCTGGAGTGTGGTTTTCAAACCTGATGGCATCTAACAGCTGTCTTTTGTTGTGAGGAAGTTAGTCATAAGTCTGAGACACTAGCTACGACTGTCTGACAGAAGAGTTGCTAGCAAGTCTAGCGTGATCTAAATATACCCCACAACATTTCAGACAACTACCTCTACACAGCAAGGAGTGTCAGAACAGACTCCAGGCTTGTCATCTCCAACACGAGGAGCTGATATAAGCCACAGATGGCCACTTGTGCCACAGAAGAGAAGACACTGGTGGTGAGGAGAGTGGAGAAGAATAAAAGCTGTAATAAAAAGCAAGGGGATGATCCTTGGCAAAATCCTAGTGACCCTGTTGCTGATGAGCTGAAAGAACTGGAACAGCAGCAGCCAACACAGAACAGCTATCTTCCCAGGCAGTAAATGCAATCCCACATTCTCTTCCCTCTACCTGCCAATCCCTAGGAAAACCCAGCAATCTAGCATAAGCAAAATTCATCAGGATACCCCTGCCATTTTATCACTAATGTTAAGTCTTCTGCCTTAGACAACAGCCCGCTTAGCTGATGCCTGGACCCCGTCTTCTAGAGCACCACTCTTAAGACAGCTAAATCCCCACCTTCCCTTCCAGAGACACCCTACCCTCTGTATGTGGAGCCGGTGGAACTGGTCGGCAATGCACTGCAACTTCCGTGCAATCTGCACCTCAGCACGTGCTTCCCGCTGACCTTCCTGAGGCTCCTCTTGGAGGTGCGGATCCAATGCAAAGCCAACTGGAGGGACGTGTAAACGGTAACCAGCATTCCCTACAAAACAGACATCAGGAGAGTCATTCTTCCAGCACAAAGAATAGCTCTTCTACTCAGTACACTTTACAGTCTGAAGAGCTACACATAATCCTCAATTTTTGACTCATGTTAAAGTCCAGTTCCCGAAACCCAGTGATTGTGTACCATAAGCATGCAGTAAAACATTTGCTCATCTTTTAAGTAGATTTATGTCAATTAAGCAGAGCATTGTGTTGCTTCCCGTAACCAAATGATTGTCAGGATCTTACACTTGGTTCCTTTTGCTTGTCTGTAGTTCAGCCAAGCGCTGATATTTTTTTCAATAACAATTTTGCAGATTTACAAGACCTATGCCTCAGGTTGTCTCCCATTAAATGCTGCTGTATCTCTTCCATCAGACTTTTCTTAGTTCTCTAGCATTTAGTGGGACTGATTTGAATTAAAATTGAATCAAATACACAAAACTGAGTAGTGTCCCATTAGTTACTAATGGACATGCTATTTATTCAACAACTTTAACTCCAGTAAAGAGCCTAAAAGCTGTCCCACCAAGTGTAAATTTTTTGCATTTCCCTCTCTCCACTGAAAACTTCTAGGAGTCTTTTTATGTGGGTGCAACAGTACTAGAAGTTAAAAAAATGTAGGTGCATTGTAGGATACAAGGTACAGTGTGCACTTAAACATCTAGCAGTAAAGTGTGACAGAACAAAGTCAAGAAGAAAAAGAGTGGGAATGTCAAGGACAGCGGAAGCAATGAGCAAGTGCCTGGCTCCTGCAGTGGACAAGCAAGGATAAGAAAATATAAGCTGTCTTTCCTGAGGGAGCAGGACCAAAGCAAAAGAAATTCAGTCCTTTAATAAAACCCCTTAATGAAAGAAACCTTGTTTGACTGGGGAAGTGCTAAAGGGACAGTTCCCTTGCTGCAAAGCTGGTGACACTGGAGTGCTCTTACCATAGAAGAGTCTCCGGGGCTCTTCAGTGACTCCACAAGGCAACATAACATCCTGACTGGAAGAGGATGGGCTGAGTGTTTGAGTTGCCTTGTCCTGCTGCTCAGGATGCCTGATACCGGGACCACAGCAGTGTGTGAGGGGAAATAGTTGAAACCTCCCCAGAAGGCAGCTGTAGGACTGGTTCTGTGTGAAAATGCCAGTTGCAGTCATCTCACCAGGCTGACCTGCAAGTCCAAAGTCATCAGAGTGAAACACGTCATCGTCCAGCCCATCCAGGCTAGAATAGTCCTCTTCCAGGTAGCTGGGGCGATCCATTGCTCCTGCAATAAAGGGACATTTGAGGAAACAGCTAAGACACAACAAGAACATCGTCCAGGAGATAATGCCTTCTGCTCTACCAATAAAACACAGCCTTTTTTCCACGCCTGCTTCCCTCCTTCCCAATGCTGCCCATCTGTATGGGCAGGAGGTGAGTGACTCAGTGGAGAAGGTCCAGGGTCTGTGGAAAGTTCTCCAGTACTGGGCCAGAGTGAGACAAAGTTCACATGTGTCTAAGAGTCCACCCATGGCTCCAATTCCACAGCTGGTCACAAGAAGAGAGCCAACCCCCAACTTTAGCACACAGAAACTGACAAGACATTATTTTAAAAAGCAACTGCAATTCTTCAAATTGCCCCATGGCCAGCCAGCTTCTTTGGGGGTCTGCTTTGCTTTGGTCTGCCATATTTGGACTTTATGGTATGCCCCATTTATGTTTTCCCATATACTACTTATTGATGATATAAAGCTTTTGTAATCACAAAGCTGCAAGGTCAGACTTTCAAGAAACCCCAGTGGTTGCAAAACTCACAAGCTGGGAAAGCCATTTCTGCGAAGCTCTCCATAACTTCTCCCCTGTAAGGGTCAACTTTCCTTTCAACTTCTCATATTTTCCCTCAGTTCAGCATAAGACATGTCCCAAACTTGGCAATGTAGTCACTTCATTATCCATCTTGCTCTAAAGCCTACATGCACCATCAGTGCACTAGTTTATCCCGCTACTAAAGAAAAAAACATTCCTGGTGTCAGCACGACTTCTGTAGCTGCCATAGTCAACACTCCTGAGCTCTGTTGCAGCACAAAGCGGGACAAAGATGGTGGAAGGAGAAAAACACCAATAAACCCTAAATGACTATATCAGAGCTCTGTGCAAACATACAGTAATTAGCAGCAGATTAAAAAAAAAGAAAAAAAAAAGCAAAAAAAAAAAGCCACAAGTCCCTTTACTGTTACCTGTGCATCTACCCCAATTGGAAGACAGTCTCCTAAGAGATCCATCTCCAGGATTTCCACCCAGTTCCAAACAAGGCAGTGAAATTCAACTCTTCATGTCTCTTCCTTTGCTCTGGTTTGTGAAGCATTTAACAGAATGGAAGACTAGCAAGAGGAATTTCAGGCCTGAAGGAGACATTAATAATAATTAAATAAAGATGTGTCCAGCACTCACTCCCCTTGGTGCTCCCATCTACCCCCAGGTGAGCAGCACTCACAACACCAACATGTTAGAGGAGACAAAGGGACAGAGCAGTACAAGAACTATTTGTGCAGGGCTCTAACCCAGGGCCATCACAGTTATTTCACTTGTTGCATCTCAGCAGTTCCCTCATCCCAGCCACAACTCCTAAAGAGGAGTGTGAAGCGCAGAACAGGTACCAGTCCCACAGCTGGTCCAGCTCTGCTGGGTGACAGCAGCGCTGTTTTGGCACAGCACTCCTGACATTCTTGTCCGTGGCTTAAAGAAGAGCACTGAAAGGAGTTACAGGTCCTGAGATGCCAGCACAGAGAGATCTCCTGCCAGCCCTGCTCTTGGATCACCATCACCTGCCAGAAAGGCAGGCCAGTAGTGGATTTTGTCTTTTCAGCAAAGTTTGCCAGATCTCATCCGCCAGAGCCCCACTGGGACAAGAAAGCACAAGAAAGTGCAACAAAGGCAGAAGCCAGCCGGCTGACCAGACCCTGAACAAAAGAGGGTTTAGAAAGCAAGAAGTCTCCCTCGACCTCCCGCGACACGGACCAACTTTTTTTTGCAGAGTTCTCGGGAAACGCTGCAGAGAGGATGCCGGGGCGAAGGATCACCGCCCCTACAACCGGCTGAAGTCCCTCCCGCAGCCGTGGAGCACAGCCGGGGCTGGGAGCCGCCGGCACCGAGAGCCGCCCGCTCCCGCGGCTCAGGGGGCTCTGCCAGGCGCCCGGCCCGGCCCGGGGACGCGGAGCCCTCGCCCCTCCAGCGACCCACGGGAGAAATCCACCGAACGCCCCGTCCCGCCGCCAAGCCCGGCCCCGCCGCAGCCGCCCGCCCTGACAGGCCGGCGGCCGGAGGGAGGGCTCAGCGCACACGTGTCTGCCAGCTTCCCAAAACAAAGCTGGACGGCCTCGCACCGCCGCCGCCAGCCGCCCTCAACCCTGCCCCTCCCGGGCTCCCACCCTGCAGATCCACCCCCAGACCCGGGGTTTGACCGGGACTCCTCCAGGCTAGCACCGGGGAGCGAGGTACCCCAGCCCGGCGGGGCGGCCCGGGACCGGCAGCGCCGGCTAACAGNGCCGGGGCTGCCCTGTGTTACCCCACCGACTCAGCCGCCCGGTGGGTGAGGGACTCTGGGTCTTTGGCTGTTGGTGCCCCTCATCAGGGAGGCGGAGGGGGTAGGGCAGAGACAGGGTCCTGCAA
>VXBW01003498.1:15726-92087 GCA_013400375.1 Thinocorus orbignyianus | reverse complement strand
CCGGGACTCCTCCAGGCTAGCACCGGGGAGCGAGGTACCCCAGCCCGGCGGGGCGGCCCGGGCCCGGCAGCGCTGGCTAACAGCGACCAGCTGACACCAGGGAATCCCCGCCTTCTCGGTGCCCACCGGACTCATTCCCAGCCCGCCCGGTCACCGCGACACCCCGGGCTGCAGCCGCTCCGCGCCGGGGCTGCCCCGGGGCGGCCACTCTTTCTTTCCCGGTCACGATCGCACCCGGGCTCTGCGCCGCCCTGACCGGAGACCCGTCTCAGCGGGGCCGGGCTCCCGCGCCGAACGGGCTTCCCCGGACACTCACCGAGNGTCTTCGCCGGAAAATAAGTTGCTCCGGCCTGTTTGTGCTGGCAGCGAGGAGGTCATGAGCTCCTTCACCCGTCAGCCCTCAGAGGGTCTCGCTGCTGGGACCAGGCCCACCCGGAGCCGTGATCCTGCTCCTGCTGCTGCAGCGACCACCCCAAGCTGGGAGCTGAGCTACCTGGGCGGCTGGGATAGGTTTAAAAGTGACAGGAATTTCACTCCAGCTAGCTATTTTCAAACAAAACTCTTATTCCTTGGCTTTAAATGGCTTAGCAACTTCTCATTGGCTCCTAGAGTCAGAACACTGAGGTGTGAGGGCCGAGGAGCGCTTTGCAGCACATGGTGCTTGTTCCTGTATCTCAGCAATGCGCCGGGCTAAAGAACTAAGCTAATAAGAATAAATTCTCAATAGTGATTTTCTGTAAAGCCCCCTCACTGAGAAGATTAAGATAAAACAAGCCTCACACTCCAAAGCGCAGCTCAGTGCCGTTTATCCTTGCTCTATCGCTGATTTATCAGCTGCCCTGAAATCCGTAGCAAAATCTGGTGAAGTCACAGAACGCAGCTCCTCAGCACAGAGCAACACCCTGTCAGGCTGTTTTTAAAACCTACGTAACAAGATCACTTGGAAGGGAGATTTTAAAATCCAGCTGGCAGCTGAGTAATGTTAATTGCTGTCAAGTCTGCCACTCAGTTATTGAGGTTTGTAACTTAAACTCAAGGGAGGAGTTAGATTGGGAGCCGCTGACTAGCAAGGTGAGGCGAATTACTGCAAGGTCCTCGTATCACGTTCTCCTGGCAGGCTCTGTGAGCCTCTCCTGTTAAATGCTTCAGAATCACTCTGATTTTGGGTGAGCTGTTTACAGTTGCCATTAATAGATCAACAGGCTAATAACATGCATCCTTTCCAAGAGCCTATTTCTTTATGGGTCTTGTCCAAGAGTTCATTTCTACTCTTTTATTTGCCAGAAGGTTTGAGCCTTTGCTTTGTTACAAGAAGATCAGCGCATGCCTGACTTGTACCTCACCACTAAGTGAAAAATGACCAATTTCGTTCACTTACAGTAAGGGCAGGATCCCAAATTAATTAAGCCGTGTTGTCCATTTTCGCTAGTCAAGGGAGTTGAGAGTAGGAGGGGGTGAGAATAGTATTAAAAAAAAAAGAAAATAAAAGCAACGAAAAGCGTTCTGTATCTTCAAGATGTTCAAATTTTATCACACTGATGGTCAGGCCCTGGCAAAACGCCAGCTGCTGGAGGGCTACTTCTAATTTGAACGTGCATCGCTATAAATAAAAAATGAATGCACTACAATTCCAACCACTTATGTCTTCCAGACTGAGTAATAACTGCCTGCTGGTTAGGCTCATTAACAGTAAAAACAGTACCTGATCGGCTTTGTTTTCATCTCGTTGAGCTGCAGTTGGGGCCACACTTTATATCCCCAGAGGCTGTGTTTTGGGAACTCCTACTGTGTAGAAAATGTATGGAAACCGAAATCTATGTATATAATCAGGCTGGATGGTAAGGGAGCTCAGGAAGGATATTTGTGCCTTTCAGTGATTAAAAAAAAGATATGGCAGCCTTTCTAAGAGAGGGGACTCAGAGGGATTCCTTGAGGAAATTAGACATTGTTAAGAAATGGCTCCGAGTAAATAGACCGAAACCAAGACAGAGACAGCGAGTCTGAAATGGAAAATTGTAAACTAGGGGCAAGTTATACCACCAACCTCACCGCACTCTGCTGAGAGAGTTTCTGCAATAACATGGAGACAAGCTTCTTACCTGGAAGCAGGAGCCCTAGGGACAGATACTCTGCCGGAGGGTTTTTGCTCATTAGTGCACATGGTGGCATTTTGATTCAAGAGATTAATCTTAAATCACGTGCGGTAGTGTCCTGGTGACATCTGTGGAGGAAAATACCGTGCCATCCTATAACCCTTCTGTCAGCCTGCTCTACTGCTCAAAAAACTAGTGAACAAAATTGCTTCTTTATTTAGTCTCCCTCCCACCCCCCAACCCCAATGTGTCTTCAGAGCTATTTCTTCTTATTTTACTGACAAAATGCTATTGTCAGCATTGTGCTGTAATTGCAGAGCGCATTGTGATCTCAGGCACGGGTCTTGCGAGCTGCTCTGCCTGGGTGGGCTCCGAAACCCACACAGGGCCAACTTGACTTTGGTGGGGGTAGTCTTGTCTCATGAGCTCAGTTTTCATTTCTATTTTTCTGTTTTTCTAGCTCTCATGGTTGGAATGGGGAAATTAAGGGTAGCCTCCAGGATCACAGAGCTAAGGACAAACAAGAAAAATACTCAGGGCTGATTCTGTTTATTTTGTTATCTTAAAGACATTTGGTCAATTTGATGATTTTTCAGGGGGCTCAATCTGAGTGCCAAGGAGTGGAAAGTGCCGTCTTCTGCCTTGCCAACAGACCTGCTAACTGTTGTGCCACATTTTGCTGTTGCTGTGTGAGGCAGAAAAAGCCCAGCTTGAATTCCAGGTTTTGGCCATCCTTACACATTGCTCGCACAAGCAGTCCTGGTGGAGGAGGTGGCCTCTGTCCTGTCGGAAGGGCTCACTGGGTTCAGCACCCAGTGCTGGTAGGAGAAAATGTTGCGCATATTAAAAGTGTTTGTATTTGGGAGCAGGATCACTTTCTGACTATAAATAATAGTGAGAGGATATTGCTCTTGGGGTTTTCTTCTGAAGGGAGCATATTTTAAGAAGGCTCACTGGGGTTGCTCATCTCACTTTTCTGAAACCGAAATGGAAATACTCTTTCTTCCCCTGGTAACGGTACCACCTTGGGAAAATGTTTCATCCTCTCTCGGGGGTGCTGTGCTTGACTCCTACTGCAGATGCTGAAAACAGGATTTTGCATATTCCAGTCAGTGTTTCTGCTGTCAACCCTGCATATTCACTCGTGGCCTTAGAGGCAATGGCCTGAAGGAGCTCAAGGTGTGCACATTTCTGTCTGTCACTGAATGGGCTCTTGTATGCTGGGGTGATACTGCATTTTTCCTTCCTGAGTTTGTTCTTTCTTTCCTTCTTTCTTTCTTTCCTTCTTTCTTTCTTTCCTTCTCTCTCTCTCTCTCTCTTTCTCTCTTTCTTTCTCTCTTTCTGTCCTTTCCTCTCACAAAGGCTTCCTATACAAGTTCACTTTCTCTAAGGAATTTTCCAGTTCTACAGAGACTTTGCACAGAACAGAATTTCTACAGCATGCTAATGATTTAGGGGAGAGCTCCCATGAAGATTTCTCTTCCCTTCTACTTTTTTAACAAAAACAAAAAGAAAAAAAAGAAAGAAAAAAAGAGAGAGAGAAAAAAAGACGAAAAATGTCTGTTCTCGTGCATTTTATTTGTAATGTTAAATGAACTTGTTTTTTTTTTCTTACGTCTGGGTTTCTTCAATTGCCCAAGTTTTCCTCTTGATTCAGTACTCCTACCCTGCCTCTTCTGGTTTTTTCCCACCTCGTTCTTATGAGTTTGCTTCTCTTCTCCTTCCTTTGTCACCTGTTTCCCTCTTGTATTCTGGACCGACTCCTGCAGCACAAACTCCCTCAGATGTTTGACTCTGGTATTGGGCTTTCGTAAGGGGACTGTGTTAGATATTAAAGTAAAATCTGTGTACAGTGTTTACAGAGTTGCAGCCTCATTCTGTAAAGGGCTGATCAACTCCTTGCCAAAGGCAAAGGAAAACTGATGTCAGAGGGATGAGATCTGACTCTAAAATACCAAGAACATATTTGAGTGTGGGCGGTTACGGAAATAGAAGATCCTCAGGACTCCCCAGATGTACTCAGTGTTGGGCAATTAGGGTTTTCCCCTGTATCACTGCATGAAAACTTACTGGTGCTGTTAAATGTCACAACTGGCTAATGTGTAACCTTGATGCTTGTCACTGTGCTCTTCACTGCCTGCAAGGGCTCCCTGCACAGAGAAGACTATTTGCTTCTGGAACTCTGTTATCACAGAATCACAGAGTGTCTGTGGCTGGATGGGACCTCTGGAGGTCAGCTGGTCCGACCTCCCCTGCTCAAGCAGGGTCTCCTAGAGCAGGTTGCCCAGGACTGTGTCCAGACAACTTTTTAATATCTCCAAGGATGGAGACTCTGCAGCCTGCCCGGGCAACCTGTGCCAGTGCAAATCAGCTTGGGTGGAAAATGTTTTTGAAATAACAAGAAAATCAAAGCGATACCTTTTTATTCCAATTGTGAAAAACTCCCCAGTATATTTTTCCCTTTTCTTTTTAAACTAATGACAATAATCAACCCTATCTTGGAGCACATACACACATTCTAAATTCCCTGAGCTTTTATTATTCTCGGTGCTACTCAGAGATATAAAATAGAGAAGCCCTGGCAGAATCAGGTCCTAAAAAAGTACATTGCATGTGCTCCCGGCAGAATACAGATGTGTTACCGTTCCTGTCTTGCAGAAGAGGAACATAGCAGTAGTGAGTCATGTGTTTTGGCAAAGAACTGCCAAAGACGGCACGTTGGGCTGTGTGGACCTTGGCTGGAACCAGCACAGAGTATTGCATTTATTTTGGTAAATGCTCAACGATACTTCTTGAGATTTGAACTCAAAAACATTCATATTGGGATCGAAAACGGTGGAAAAATAGAGCTTGACTATCCTGAACGTGAAGATAAAGTGGATAACTGGACCCCTACCTCTGAGTGTTTATGTTTTCTGTTGCAACACAGAACCATTGAGGGTGTTGAGCATACTGGGGCTTTAAGTCCTGGGCACGATAAAATTAAAACTGAAGTTAGAAAGTAAAAGTAGGAATAAAAGAAGAATTGCTTAATTCTGCCAATAGTTCAAAAGGAACATCTACTACTTGAAGCTGCTAAATGCTTCACATTTTTACTAATTTATTAAAAACCTATTCTAAGATTGTTGAAAATATAGGATAGAAAAATATTAAGAAGAACTTAATTTTGTTGCTCCAGTCATAGGTTCTCCTAATAATTTCATAAAGGGCTTACAGGATGTTGAATATTCAATCAGGTCAGAATACCTTCGAGCAGAGTCCCTGACTGGGGGCTCCGTTGTTTGTAAATTCCATTTTTCTCTGTGAGTCTATGTATGTCCTCTATTTCACCACCCACAGAATATTCTTGCTGTACTTTTTGACATTTGTCTTTATTATCTTCAGCTAATTATATTAGTAAACTCCTTGTATGACGAGGTTTTTTTATAAAACAGAAGTTAAAAACTGCTATGAAGGCAAAATAAATCCACTTTTTTTTTTGTAGAAAAATTTCCTTTTGCCTCCTTGACTTGCTGTTTGCACTGTTTTCATTGTAAATGTAGTAATTTTTTATGTAAACTCATAAGGACTAACAGAAAACTGAGGACCTTATTCTTCTCCCAGTAAATCCAGTGGCAAATCATCTCCAAATTCCACTAAGATGAGAAAGGATAGATTTTATAGCTTGAGTAGGAAAAAGAAAACAACATTCTGAAAAATCTCAAACCCCGGAGAACCACGCTGAAAATCATTTGGCAGAACAGGAGACGCCTTACAACATTCCTGAAAGAATGTTTGCAACTAACCATTCACTGGTTCATCCTGGTGCCTCTAACACTGTGTAAACCCATTTCCCACACCAGCCCGGGGACTTGCACCAGGCAGTTTTGGGTGGTTTTCTTTGGGTTTGAGCTGTGCAGCCCAACACGCCCGGCAAGCAGTGGCTGAGAGGAAATGCAGCAGTTGCTGCGTGATCTGTAACAAGCATCATAGCTCACCTCTGCTCCTCCAGGCAGTCGATGCAGCTGTTCTGGTACCAAGATCTCAGGAGAGCTTTGTCTGAAAAGGGTCCCAGGATTTGGTACCTCTTTAACTCTCCCCTTTTTAATAGTGGGTGTTTCCAAGAACTGAGTTGAAAGGCTGAGACAGATTTTCATTTTTAATAACTGAGCTTCAGGTTCCCCGGGGAAAAAATGTCCTCTACTGGAGACAAGAAGGTCCTGTGTCACCCAAATTCTTTACTTATTAAAGAGATGGATGAGATCCTCTTACAAAACTACAGCGAAGTCTCTCCTTAAATCTGAAGTGATGTTTGCTCTTTCTTTCTTACCATCTTTGTTTCATTTTTATGGACACCTCACCAAAACCCAGCAGGTGACTCTCAGCCAGGACTGACAGGGCAGGAAGAGCTGCGTAGGGCAGGGAAGTCAGGAGGTGACACCTGCATCCTGGTTCTGCCAAAGGCACAGTGGGATCCACTTACTTGGTTTGTGCTTCAGGTTCCACAGGTGTATGGTATGGAGAATATTGTGGCGGAAAACATACCGAGCGCCTTCAAAAGGTGCCAGCAGGTGGCAAGTAGTAATTTTGTCCATTCTGCTACAGGTTGTCTTCCTTCAAACTGCTGTCCTCCGGTGCTGAAGGTGTGCAAAGGCAGAGCAGATTGACACATGTGGAAAACTCATAACAGAACATGAAACTCTCTGGACCAATTTTCATTATTTGCTTCCAATTTTTATAATTATCTGTTTTCGTGAAAAGAAAAGACAAATTGGGGTGTTGCTCACTGAAAATAGAGCAGTCTGGAACAAAAACCCCAACAAAGCACAAGAGTTTTCTCCTCTTTAAAGGGAGACATAAACATAATGGCTTCAAAAAATTCCACGGAAAAAGCAGTTTGCTATTGAAGAAATTTCACACTTAATTTCAAAGAGAGACTTTATTGGAAAGTATCAAACCCCAAATGACCATCTTTTCAAATATCCATGTGTATCTCAGGTACAGAAGTCACACCTGAGCACTGGCACAGATCTTAAAATCTGAACTTCAGGTTGGAGGAAAACTCAGAGGGAATTCAAAGTGGGGAAATACAAATGGGAAGGTTGAAAGCCAGTGATGTTCCCATGAACTTGGGGCAATGAACGCTTTCTTGAGTGTTTCAGATAGACAGCAGGCTAACTGCTGGTTCCAGAGCAGCAGAAGGAGCAGGAGGAGAAGAGAGGAGAAGATGGGGCCAGCAGAGCCAGGCAGCCAGCTGGGAGCTGTGGGTCCCATCTCTGGGTGACTTTCCCCGTGGGGCATGGGGAGCTGTGGGGCCATGGCGGGGCAGAGCCCTCCCTCTCTGCATTTATGACTCAGAGCTGGTTGGTTCCCCTTGGGGAAGCACCCTGCCTCCCTGCCTGGGGCTGCGCAGCCGCACACCTGACCTGACTCATCCCTCCCCTTCCCAGGGGACTAACCAGAAGGACTCCTTCTGGTCAAATCAACTTTCATATTCTTTTTCCCTTCTCCTTCACTTCTGTTACAGTTTCCTGCTTCTTTTTCTTTCTCACATCTCAGCTTCTCTTCCCTAACAGCATCTCCCCTCTTGACTTCCATCACCTTTGCTGCTCTGCTAGTTCCCTTGCTTTATACCACTTGGTCTTATTTTTCTTTCAGCTGTCTTTCTCTCATTCTCTCCTGCCAAGGAAGGGGACCGGTGACTCTGGCTGCCGGCACTCCTGCAGAGTGTTACTAGCTGTAGTTGGTGTTTTCTGTTGTCAAAGCACTTCACAAACAGTATTGTTACTGTACCAGAGACACTCAGTGTCCATCCCGATTCATTGACAGAGAAGCTGAGAGAGCTGCCCTAATGATTTTTGATGTCTAATTAGAGATACTAGCTGGCCTCCCAAAACCACAAGGCAGGTTTGACCATTATGTTATTTCTATGTATGCTTTCCTTCAAGACCTGCTCTTTCAGCATCTCGCACTAGGTGGTACGGCTGCCCAGGGACATCCAGCAGCTTGGCAGCAGCACGGACACAAAACCATTGGACTACTTGACCGACGGCTGGCTGTGAAGCAAGGTTCAAAAGCAGGTGGCATAGGAATCACCCCACTTTCGGTCACAAGCAACGCCACCTTCACAGATCTGGCTTGGTAACCTGCAGATCCAAACTGCTGAGTCACACTATTGTGTTTTGAGCTTTTTGTAAAGCACGAGACTATTTTCGAAGGGGAATCACAATGGAGGGATATGGCAGGTCCCGCGCGGGGCCCCCCGGGACGGCAGGGTCCCTGCAGAGCGCTGCTCGCCTTTGTGTGGCGCGAGGCTCAAGGAAGCCCACACAGCCTCATGCCAGAAGAATGAGCCGCTTGCTTCAATATTTCCTTTCAATTCACTCCAGCCGCTTAGGGAAGGGCTGGATTACAATGTAGGAGAAAGGTTACGTCTCGTGCCTTTTTGTGTATCTCTGTGCTGGGGCAACAATTTTTGAAAGGGTCCTTGCCTCCACACGCACACACGGGCTTTCTGCTACTGCCGTGTGTTTGGTGATTCTCTCAGAGTTCCCCATCCCCCAACTTCTACTGGAATGGGCTGATTTCTCTCTGCAAGCTCCAGTCCTTATTAATTTGTCGTGTTTAACGGCACTTGGGAAGTTTTTCTGAAGAATTGCAAATAAATTCAGTGGTTCAGTGGAAGTCAGATTAGGTCTGGCATGGCCAGAACGCAGAACAATGGAATGAAAGATGGCTTGAAATGAATCCGTAGGGCATCTTAGGAAAACCACCTTGCCTGGTTCAGGACTCAGAGTTTCTATTCCTAAAATAATGGTGTAATTTTATGCATCGCCTTTATAACTCTTTGAGATCTGAAGAGAAAGCACATTAAAGAATTGAAAAATATCATTATTAATGTATTACAGGAAATCTATACATTTATAGGAATAAACTTTTTTCTTTTTGAAAATGAGTTCTAGACTATACACTTCTTTACCCCATTTTATGCCCATGTAACACAACTAACTTAAGTGAATTAATATATGCTTAATGAAGAATGGAGGTTATGGACTTAAATTCCATGCCATAATAATGTCTACAGTCTCAGTCTATCCATTTCACAAAATACTCTCTCTCCTCAATCTGTAAGGTCTTTATGCAAATAGAAGCGTTGCCGAAATTCCAGCAGGATGTGAGGGCTTCGAAGCTTCAACAGTCTAATGGCAGCTGTTGCAACCTACCTCATTCTTCTTTTAGAAATTTTCTGTTGAAGTCCAGTGTTTTCTCCAGGGTGTCATAGATTTAGAAGCATCCTGCAAAAGATCCTGTGTCTATTTAATGCATTAAAATGTCAAAATAAACGTAATCCAGCCACACTGGTCCACTTCTACAGTGAATTTCTATTAGTACGAAAGTTTAAAAAGATAAATTTGAAGCCCTTGTATTTGACATTCACAAAAAGTAGATAGTTAGAGGATAACTAGAAGTTAGGTGGTTACTAGATAAGACAGATAACTGTGTTTTTCTGAGTTCTTACCTACAGGAATAGAATACAATCTTCAACATCAAGTACACCTACTTATACATTAAACAGAATACTCCTCAGCATGGAAAAGAGAGACCTCGAGAAAAAAAAAGACCATTGGAAAATTTCGACTCAAACTCACTTCAACTGAAAATTGAAAAATTTTAATTGGAAAATTTGAACCAAAACCCACTTGTAGCTGTTGTCAGATGACATTGTACACGAAGGGCAAAGGCTAATTTTCCTTGCATTAATTTGTTATGACCTCCTCTCTCCTGTTGAGCGCTTCCAGGACTGAGGGAGGGCTGTCGCCCACCCTTGCATGGGGAGAAGGGGCTTTGATGTCTGTGGAGAGAGCGCCCTCCAGCATGAACCAGGAGGCTGGAAAGACCACTGAGGGAAGCTAAAGAAACAGAAATCCTGGTTCATGGGTTGAAGGTGGATAGGCATGTGCCTGGTAGAAGTCGTCTAATGATGAGGAATATGCTTACATGAAGGATAAACAGGATTTGTAAAAACAAACATAACTACAGGCAGGCACGTTAAGCCAAATTCATTCCTAGTAAACCTTGCCTGGCTTACACCGCAGGGGTGAGGTTGGCTCAGCGTGTGACCTTATCTAAGGCTGGAGCCATGACATCTAATATGTACAGATGTTAACACTGTATGCACTTGGAGCCTTTCATTTATAAATGGACGGAGAGATAAATTCAGTTTGGATTCCCTGAATTTGTGCGCACGTGTACGTGCTGCATGGCACAACCTCCACTCCGCGTTTGTGCCTATATATAGAAAGTAAATCTAGGCAGCAGGGGCAGTGGGGGCAGGGGAGGCTTTGGCCCTGATCCATTACACCTGGCCTTTCTCGTGCACCATGAAATTTTCATGTTGTTTTCCTCCAGTGTCTCCTGCCGTCTTTGTTCCTCTCAGGCCAGTGCTGACCAGCGGCTCCCGGCCAGGCAGGCAGCAAGCCCTGGCTGCTGGCAGGCTCCCTTCTGCTGCTCTTGCAACTTCTAATGAGCCGTCAATCAACGGCCTTGTTTCTTCGAAGCTTATCTCGTGACTACTGAGAGGGGCCAGGACTAGGGATAACGCACAAGCTGGAACAAAAGACACCGAGAGTGTATTTAAAGTGCTTTTTGAGTTTTATAACCAAGATTTCTCTTCAAATTGTTGTCACGTTCAAGCTCTCACCATACAAAAAGTCACTTGGGATTATAGCACATAAGCAAGCTGGTACTTTAGTATGAAGGAAGAGCAGTAATCTCTACACCTTATCAAAGTCATTAGATAAACAGGACAAATTATCTTGCGTCAGACTGGCTGGCAGGTCACCTTTTTTGGCAGAAAGAAAGGAAGCTCGTTTCTAGAGATGAGTCAAAAGTGGAACCATGTTGCTAACCCACAAAAGCTTTGGAGGGTTGATTACAAAACACGGTCTAGTTCTCCTTTAGGTACATCTTTATTGTGGTCATAACTCAGCTTCATTACAGCCCCACAAAGGAAAGCGAAAGAGGCTGAAGGGAGCTGCAGCGAGCTCCGAGGCAGCCAAACCTGGAGGGGTGTATGAGGCATGGGGTCCCCGGCTCAGTTCGAAGAGAGCCACTCAAGTAGAGATTTGCAAGGCAGAGTCTTGCTGGGGAAGCCCAGCTGCTCTTTTCTGCAAGGAGACCAGACAGACTGTTTGAGGGTATCCCTAAAACATCTAATCTGAACTTCAGTGGCACCGTAGACCACAGACATACAGAAAAATTTGTGTTGAAGTATAAAGACCTGAAGGGATCTTCCCACTAATAATTCTGCTCCTCTTTGTATCCTACTTGGCAATACATTCTTAAACTTTTTCATTGCTGTCCTTCTGTCCTTGACAGAGATGACTGAGAACTAATTTAAAGGCCCACCAAGTAATGCTAACCAAGCACCTTTGGTCTATACCTAGGTGAAGATGCTCATGCACCTTTGATTTAAGAATAAAATGAGAAAAAAACACCAACACTTATATTTCAAAACAGTATTTCAGAACAGCTGAAGAAGAAAGACAAGTGAGGTTTTTTAGCAAGCTGTTGTAGCAGAATCCAGTTGTAGGGGTGGGCTGTTGGTTGGTTGGTTGTTGGTGTTTTTTTTTTGGGGGGGGACATGGCAGATATATTTTACTTTTAATATCTTTGTCTCCTGAAACAGTTTTAATATAATAAATAATTTTCATTGCTGAATCCAGGCTAACCCTAATTCTTTATTACTCTGACCTCATAGAACAAATCTTAGCAACCTTACTGCTCCAGCCCATCTCCCTTCTAACATATCTGTCTCCCCAGCACTAATGTGCAGTGAGGAGATGTCCCACCTTCCACCATGGCAAGAAGCTGAGGCCCAGGGAAGCCAAGTGACGTGTCCGAGGCCACATGTGAAGTCTGTGGCAGGCAAGGGACTGTGCAGGCAGCTGGCACTGCTCATCCTTCAGTGCCTTTTACACATTTGCAGTCAGCCACCCTTCAAGTCCGACAACATTTCCTACCCACTTCAGATTTTTGTGTGCTCTGGGTTTAAATGCCAGTTAGTCTCATAAACAGCTGAACAACAATGTCAAGTCAAACAATTAATTGTGGGCCTGAAGATATTTAGTGGTTTCTGGCATGCCCAGCTCACGGACCAAAATATTTTTTCTAGCCATGGTGATGGAGGAGAAAATTCACAATACTGAAATGCAAGGAGTCAGGTAGAGTGAAACCTACAAACTGCTTAAAAACATGTGTTTTTAAAGTAAACTCTTGCCTTTTTGTGGCTTGGTTCGTGATTGCCAAGTGTTTGGTGTTGCTAATACTGATACTCCCACACACAACCACAGCAAAAACATACTGTTAGTGAAGCTGGTGCTGTGACTCAACTGGAACACCAGGAGATGGACAGAGAGAGGCAGTGAGGTTATGTGATCAGATAGGTGTGAAGGACATGAATACGAAGTGTTACAAAGGAGTCTATACTATTTCTGTAAAACTTAAACAAGGCTGACTGGCCACACAGACTTGAAAAGGTTGGAAATTTAGGAAAAAATTGCTCCAAGAGTTCTGTTTTGATTCTATGTGCCTTTGTTCAAAGTGAAACCAGTGTGCAGATGTCCTGGAAGGGATGTGTCAGTCAGGCTTTGCACAGCCTGACTGACTGCAAGACATGATGTCTACCACACACTGCGCTACAGCCAAGCTCTTAACTACACCATGGTTAACATACAGACCTTGCAGAAGCCATGAAGCACATGTGCAGGACCAGTATTCAAGGACACTGCTCTGTTTCTTGAGATTTCCTTGGTGTGGGAGCTAATCACCAGCGATGACACAAGAGGCGTGTGGCTGTTTCCTCTCCCAGTCTTGCTTTTGAATGGAAGCAATTACAGCTGCCGTATTTAGCCTTGCCCTAATAGTTTGGTTGGTTACGATGACAAGCATATGCGTGTTGAGCCAGTTACTTGTGTCCAAAGGGATGACTACTCTTAGGAGATAACCTGGGGGCTGTGAATCCCCATTGTACACAGGTACCAACTCAAGGCCACAGGTAAATACCTAAGTCCTAGGGAGGGCTGAGGCCACACATGCCCCCCAGCCTTCCTGATTTCCTTCAATATTCTCTGTCTCAGCGCCCTGGCTGCTCTCACTCCCAATACCAGCTGCTCCAGGGTGTTGGTCGTCTAATAGGGGCTCAAGAACTCACAAGCAAGTGCCTATAAAGCAGCTGTGGAGATGTTTAGCAAAACCAAGCCTTACTGTGTCTTGGCCTTGGTATAAAAAAAAATGCACCCTTTTCCAGCTGATGTATAGTACCTGCTCTTAGTCAGTACAAACAACACTTTATCTCACAGAAAAAAAAGCCAGCCAATGCTATTAGCAGTGGCATAGCTGATGCCACCCCACCCTTTTTTTATCCTACAAAGCTCTGTAGAATTTGAACACAGCTAAAAGCTGTATGATCTACTGTCTTGCTGACCCTGTCTGACCTAACAGTCTGGTGTAAAACAAACTGCATGCTCCCCCCTACACGCTGGCCGTGAGTAGGACAATGCAGCCTTTCCAGGTGATTCTGGCTAAATCCCTCTGCAGCCCTCTCCCCACAACCTGCCTTGCAGGTCATGTGGATGCAACAGTGGCAGGTCCTGACTCTTAATAATTGATTATGTACAGGCACCATAGGGGTCATTCAGCTGTTGGGCCTTGTGTGCAGTCCTAGCAGCTGTTCCCCATTTCCAGCAAAGCAAAGGAATTTTCTGTGGGCAAAGCGTGGCCCTTGGACTGCCAGTCAGAGCACCCCATTTGTAGGTGAAATCTGAGACTTTCTGGGACTACAATGGAAAATCCCATCCTAAATGCCATCTCTGATTAGTCTATCACATAATTCCTGGTAGTCCAGAAAGACTTCCTGCCTGACTGTTTGTATATTTAGAAACCCCAGATGTGGCCTGCCAGCTGTGATGCACAGTTCAGGTTCCTCTGCGGTGATGCCAGTTGCTGGTCTTCTCTGAGGCATTGTGAGCAAAAGAGCAAAGCACTTCCAACAAGTCACAAGCAGCCGACAGCCTCCGTAAGACCAGGCTTTGAACAGTTCAGCTTGAATTCTTAGGGTCAAGGAGAGCAAATCCTTCAGCACAAAAAGCAGCTTTACAGGCACAGGGTTCTTGTATTTTTAAAACAGAAAACACAGGATTTTAAACCTACAGAACATCAGTGCCTCAAAGCTCAGGCATCGGCTCCAAGACTCCAGATCCTTAGGGACAGAGACCTGGAGATTTACTCTTGTTTAACTGCCAAATCAATTCAGATGGAGCAAGTTTCTCCTAATGTGTTTCACCAGAAATGTCTTTGGGATTGCTGCTGATACCTTACAGGACATCTCCTTTTCAAAGGGTTGGATCAAGAACGCCATGTAAATACATGTCAACTCTTGAGACCTTTCTCTGTGGTTAGAGGAGAGCACATCTTATTTAAAAGAAAAGTGAGAGAGAGAGGCTATCTGAGTGGCAGACAGCACACTACAGACCCGTGTGAATAATTGAAGTGGAATCTGGAATGCACACCGCTGTGCTGGGGACTTCTGGAGACCACGTCTCGTCGGAAGAACTGACTCTTACCAGAGAGGTAACAGAGAAGTTGCTGGCCCAGACCTCTGTAGTCTCAGCCTGAGATGGAATAGAGATGCCAGGGTCAGAAGGGGCACTCCTCATAACACAACGTGTATGGGATTTGAAAACCAGGCACCGATCCAGGTCCTAAATGCAAGCTGGCAAAGACATCATTCAATGATGCCGAGGGCAGCCAGAAGCTTCCTCCTGAGGAAAGGATGCTAGGATTTCTGAGGCAGTGATGCCGTAAGAGATGAGACAGTCTAGAAATCTCTTGTTATTTCAGTGTTGAACATCCCTGAGCAGAGCTGGCTGACATGATACTGGAAATGCTTTTCTTCTTTGGCACTGCAGCTCTAAATGATACAGACAGCAATACCGCCTCATCAGTGTCACAGTTTAGAGACATACGGTTACACTGGTTCAAAATTTCTTCTTCTAAATAATGGTGTTGCTACAGTGCTGGCTCAGTGCAGGGGGATGTTTCTTCGTTCCACTGTGGGCATCACCTCTATATTGTTCTAATCTCCAAGGAGGAAAGACTCGTGTCAAGAATGAACTCCAAGAAAAGTTTGTGGTGTGCAAGGTGTCCTCCTTGTTCAAGAAAAAAAGTGGAAGTCTTTGTAAACACCTTCTTCTGCAAATGCTGTCCTTCTCCAGGTATGCTCAGTAGCCTAGATTCTGAGCTGAACATGGCACAGTTTGCCTTACACACCCAGAGCACCACCCTGGTTCCTAAATTTCAGGCGTCATAGTTGAAATATACTGATCTCAGAACCAAAGCACAAAACTCTTCTCACATTTCTCATCATGGGAACTTGCTCTGATCCAGTGGGGGTAGAAAACCAGGAGGAGAGTAGTCCCAGGAAGGCCATGGAAACTGTATTTACATAGATTCCGTGGTCCCAAATCCTCTATATGTTTTGCTAGAGGGACTGTGAATGGTCTGTTAGAATACAAGGGGAACAGGACAGAGGATGATAATTACCTGGGATGTGTGTGGATGAAAGTGCTTGGAATTCTTCCTTAATATTCTGTCTTCATGTGGGAAGACTTGATTCTCCATCTTTTCCCCACATCTCTCCCAAAAATGCTTCCAAGCACATCAGCAAAAAATAATTCCCATGACAGCTTCTGTGAAAATCTTCCTGGAAGCTAGTTATGCTTTTCTAACTATTGATAAAACTAGATAGCAAAGTGTTACTGCTGAGAGAAAGACTTAAATCCCAGCAGCACTCTTCTGAAGATAATCAATGCTAACAGGCCACTGGCTACTTGTGTAGTAGTGAGACAAAATATATATCAAAGCCTTTCCAAGGCATGGGTTTAGTTCACAAAACATTGTCAAGTTCAGTTTGTTAACAGAAGTATACTTTGCAAACTCCCTAGCTCTCTAATCAAACACCATGGGAATTAAAATAATCATTCTGGCTAATTTTAAAAAGGAACAACATTTTTGATAATTAATTTCTAAAGTTTCATATGTAGAAATGTGCATTTTGCTACATAGCCCTCCTTAAACCCGGCTTTCCAACAGTCACTGCAGGCAGACAAAAAGATACAGAAATTTTATACCTATAGAGACTCAGACTGCTGCCTCTTGGGAACAGAGAAGAGTTTAATGGGCTGAGGGAAACCGTCTGTATAGCCACAATTGTAGGGGGAGAGAATGGTTTATTTAGTTGCTTCTCAATGACCTATCTTTCTTAGGTGTTTCTAGGATGCCCATCGCATTAGTATCTGAGCTCCATCTCAACTGTCTGGAAGGTAGTAACAGAAAACTGCTATTTGATCTCACTCCTTCTTTATCTAATCTCATCTATCAAGAGTATGCTCAGCAGCTCGGTATCTGAGCACCTCAGAGAAATTACACGAAGTCAACAACCTTCTTTGGCGTCTCCTTTTTGCATTGGAAAAAAAAAACCCAGTGCTTAAGAACAAGGAAATCCAGATCAGTACTGTGTGATTCAGCTACACATACCCACAGGGAACATACAGAGGATGAATAGGGGGAGCAGAGCTGCTGCGATAAAAGATGCTCCACTTTGCATGGAAGTCTTCCAACAACCACATCATAAGCAGTCATTAATTATAGCCCAGTTGATATGGAACTCAGCATGTTCGACATTCAGCACAAATGTCTTAAGATGTTTAACAGATGGCGAAAAGTGAACTACAGGTAAAATGCTAGTCCCAGACTACTCAGATAGCAGCAGAGACAGAGCTGGAGTCCTTGGGCCTGGATTCAGGACAATAAATTCTCTGTGCTGGACCTGAGGTAGCCTGGTAAGGAAGGTTTTATGCTTCAGTGGACTCCTGCAACCCACAGATCTACTATGGAGGACCTATGGACCTATGGTTGTCACCTTTTCTCATCCCCTGCCCTTGAAGCATTCACTGGCAAAACCTCTATTGACTATGTTTTACCCAGGTACAGCTCATCCCTGCTCCACAACACCCCACTGTACCTACTCCCTGCACACATACCAGGGACTGGGAAGGTGCATGAAGTGCACCTGGAAATCCTCAGCTTGGCACTCAAGTAAGCTTCAAGAAAGAAGCAGAAAGGAGCAAGATCCCAGGGCCTCGGACTGCTGGGACCCAGTCTGACAAGGATGGCTTTTAGCAACGGTGCTGGCTCAAGCAGCCCTCAGACCCTCTCACCTTCCCACCCTGTGCCACCCCCTCCTCGGTTTGCAGCTGTTTGCAGGGTTGAATGGGGAACCCAACTGACCAAGTGGCCCTGGTTCACTCCACAGCACACCTCAAAGAGCAGCTCAGGGATAAAAACAGGCTGTTTGGGCTGTTTCGGCCAGCAGTCCTACACGAAGAACCATGTGTCAACTTTTGCCATAGTTCAGTGCTTAAATATAAGCCCGTATACTGATGAGGCTGCTTGTCTCAGCTGCTGTTGCTGAAGCTTCTGCTACATGGCTTGTTGACAATAAGTCATTTGCTACGTAAATTCTCATAATTTCTATGCTTCAAATTCATTTTAAGGTCTGCTGTGATAAATGTTGGCCTCCCGAGGAATAACAGAACCCTTGATTTATGCTCTTACAATTACCTCTGCTAAGTAGTCACAGCACTTAAAAAAAGATCTTAGAGTGGCCAAAGGCTATTTTGTGCACCTCCAGGTCCACAGTTCAAATGCCACATAAAGTTTAATTGCTTTCCAGATCTAGACTGATCAGTCCCTCTCTCTGCAGCATACCTTCACTGCCTCGCTGGCTGTCAGTGCCAGCTGAGAGGGGCTGGAACCTGTGCCACTTTATCTCCAGTCAGGCTGAGCCAACGGTGCCTGCAATTAATAAGGGATCATGTGCTCAACTTCTATAAATAAATGAAAGGGACAGAGTCATCTCTAGGAGCCTCGTCACCTTTTAAGCACTCATGCATACTGTAAGTGCACTGGGCCAGCAAAACAGCTCAGGAACAAAATGAGCAATTAATTAAACAAATGTACAGTAACAGAGGTAATGGAGTAGCTATCTCCACAGTGGGAAAGCTTCCCAGAGCCATCTCACCTGACCAAAGCCTGGCCTAAGCCAGCAAAGTGGAAAGGAAATGAGTAAAGAAGAGCTAAGCGAGTTTCGAAAAGATGGGAAGTTGTGACTGAAAACCAGGAATATTTAGTCCTGTCCTCAGGGTACAGACACATTAAATCATCAGAGGCTGTGAAACTTCCAGTGCAGAGACATGCTTCTACCCACAGCGAGCATGGAGTAACCTGAGACTGTTTGGCCCTGGGAGGAGGAGAGACAGCCACCTCACATTCGTGTTGGACCGTGCTGGGTGACTGCTTATGAGGTAAGATGGTGCTCGTGACAGTTGGTTCACAGTCAAGTTCATCATGTTTTAAGCTGGTATGGCTCCATCCTTATTTGCATCAAAAAGCCAGTGAAAATATTGGCTGGGGTTCTACACTGCAGTAACAGATTTCTGCTGAAAGGGGGACATGGTATGTTATGTCATGTAACACATTATATATTATGTTTATGAGCTTTATTCTACACCTCAGGTGCAGTATCTCCTGTCAAAGGAGGCATACTGCAATGCATGGTGTGTCTGTGCAAAATTTGGACCAGGTAATGGATGTGTCCTACGGAAGTCCCACTGTATGACGGCAAGAGATTCTTCTGTCTTTAAAGCAAGGACATCCAGGTACCATTCACTGAGAATCAGTCCCAGTAGCTTCAGGAAAACACTGCATGTCTCAGGGCCTAAAATGAAGTGGGAGAAAGTATCCAGTCTTTGAGCATGAGATGAATAACAACATTGATTTGGGAAAAAAATTTCCAGTACCAACAATGTCCAAGTCCCTCCAACACTCTCAGTTTGGAAGAAGAAAAGACTGATCTTTGAAGCCATGTGGCTACAGGTGATACAATGGAGTAGTTCAGAACTGTTGGGTGCATGTCGAGCAAGTGTTCATTTAAAGTTATTGATAACTGGTTTTTGAAACATGCTGGAAAGCACTGATTTTAAGCAAGTGTGTTAAAAACAAGCACTGACCTAATACAAGAGCATTATCTGAAGTGCTCAACTTATCAGTGGATTTCCAGCATAGATGCCAGCACAGGACACACATATGTTTTTGTACATGTAACCTCAAATGAAGATGCAAATCTAAGGAAATGTGGGATGAAACAAATAGTTCCTAAAATACCTGGTGGGAAGAATTAAATACCTACTCAGATAGCCAGCATTGCACTCTTCCAGTGGTGACAGGTGGTTTAATGGTCCGTCTTTAGGGAAATGCTAATTAGCATAACTGGGAACAGATACGAGATCTGGAATAAGACCAAGAGTTTTAGTCTTCACTCAGGTATGTGTAATTATACAGTGATGCTCTTGGCTTTATTGGAGTAGATCATGGTTCAGAGTGCTGTGGCTCAGTGGACTGTCAGTCCCTAGGCATGATATTAATATCAGTGTTTTTTTCTTTGATCTAGTAAGAATGTTAATCTTTGTTCTACAGCAGTAGAAACTGGTTGGACTGTACCTCCCATGGTGGGATGTAACCAGTGAGGCAAGGCATGCACATTTTCCTCCCAGTACAGGAGAGAGGACATATTAGAAACATATACACACAACAATGGCGATGTTTCAAATTAAAAATACTGTGTTTTCTTATTTAGCTGAATATTACAGTTTTCTTGGAAAAAAATCTCAGTGTTGTTCACCTCTCCTATTTTTCCATCAAAGAAATAAAACCTGATTTTGACTAGCTCTTTTCACGGTGGCAGTAACTAAGACTTTTAAAACATTTGTATGTTCTTCAAGCCTTCAGCTAATGCCCGGATTTCATCAGGTACAGCACGTTGGCTGAGGACAGCATATCTAATTGTGCCAGCCTGTGACAGGGAGAGCCCTCTGCCTAGGAAAATCCCTGGGATATGTTATACCACCCTCAGCTGCCACTTATACTGATAGAAGAAACTGAGCTTATCCTAACAGAGTAATGTGCAAAACAGAGGAAGCATGCTGATACTGTGATCTTCTCCATAGTTAACAGCATTTTGACTAATCCCAGTGAATTCACAGCAACCGATACTGCTGCTGCCCTTTATCTCAGGCTTATAAAGGGAACATGTGGCTCTGATTTACCTTTTCCCCACACAAATTATTGCATGGGGGAGCAGCAAGGGAAATAGGAGGCTAGACATAAAAATTACCAGGCAGTCTTTGCTATGTCTAAAGAAGCCCTCTAAGGGAAAAATTCTAAGAATGGCAGAAAAATTGAGCAAGAAGGTTGTGATGTTATGCTAGGTACATGCAAAAGCAAGCAAATGTTAGGGCAGGTCCTTGGCTGCTGTAAGCAACTGTAGTTTCATTAAATAAATGGGGCTATGTTGATTTACACTATAGGGGATCTGTTGTGGTGTTCAGTGCCATTATGATTTCTAACGAGCAGTTTTCACTGCTATTAATTCAGCTGGTATTAATAATTTAGCTTTTGGACCGGCCAAAAAAAGTTATTTTAATCACTAAGATTCCAAATTTCCATCTGAAGTTGTCTTTTGAGTCTCTGAAAGGTACTTTTGAGGACTGCCCTGACAAAATGCCTGAAGGCAGATCTGCATGTCTGCTTGAAAGGCCTGTCTAGACTAAGAAAATGAGCAGCCCTGACAATGTGCTAATGGTACGTATTGGTCAGGACATTTTAAAGCACCAGAGAAAAGGAAGATGCTCACTCAGGGTGTATTGCCTTGTCCACTGAGCTAGGTTAAAATCTTGCTTCTGACAAGAAGTCATGCTCCACTGCCCTGTGCCTGGCTGTACAGTCCTGCTCCCTGCTTTAAAACTGGACCCTTTCTAGGGACCAATTCACTAAGCCAGCAGGAAACTGACCACGGAAAAAAGAAATAGATACTTTTGTCGTGGTTTAGTGAATTGGATCAGCTAATGGAAGCGTGCAAACAAGTGTCAGAGCCAGGTAAGTGGCAGGAAGATGTGGCTGGGAAACTGGGTAAGAAGGAACAGCCTTT
Source organism: Thinocorus orbignyianus (assembly GCA_013400375.1). NCBI lineage: Eukaryota > Metazoa > Chordata > Aves > Ciconiiformes > Thinocoridae > Thinocorus > Thinocorus orbignyianus. The sequence goes on along the minus strand of VXBW01003498.1, from coordinate 70,910 downwards.
CTTCAGCAGTTCAGTTACTCTTCCTGGTAAAACTCCAGCCTCTATCCTTGGCAGCTGTGCTGACCCTAGCAAGGAGGAGCCTAGGTGACCAGGTAGGAAGATCATAGACCACAGATGACCGCTTCAGTTTCACACCAGCCATTGAGATATGTATACAGACATCAGCTGGCTGCCTCAGAAATCAGTCTTAATGTCCTCTTCTGCTGAGCAATTTTCTAATACTTAGTCAAAAGACAGTTTTTGCCTTAACACACAAGTCTCCTCACAGTTGGCTTCAGTCATTTCCACAGTTTGTTGGCCTGACTGTGTGGGGGATGCACTCGTCTTTGGCCCCACTCAGCCCAACACAGGTCACCTGATGCACCTCAGCCCACCTCCAGCTGCTCAAACTCCCCGGCTGCCCCTCTCCTTTCCATGTGGCCTGTCATGTGTCTCCCCTTTCTTTTGCGCTACCTGAACTTGGTGTCTCCTGCTTTTGCGCTCTGTGAGTTTAATGTTTTTCTTCTCACACTACTGGGTTCGAGCCTCTCCCTCTAAATCCAAGCTTAATCACTTTGGGCCTTATTCACCTACTTCAGATCATTGTCCCCCCTTCAGGAGCTCAGATTCACTCAGCCCTTGGCTCACAGGCTGTTGACACAGCTGTCCATATGACTATCTTCCCTTCAGATGGATAAAAACTGATCAAGATTTGGCCCGTGGTGAATTTTTGTAAGGCATGTGGCCTATTTTTCATTATGGTAAGTGTGTTTGTTCTGCTCCTTCTGGGTACAACAGGAGCTCACTTATTTGGATGCGCAGTGCCGCATATTATGAGGGTGTCCCTGTTCATTTTGGCCTCGCTAGCTGTATCCAGCCCTACTCTGCAATAGTCAGAAAAGGAGGGGTAAAACACCTAGCCTGGGGCATGAGCTGTTAGTTCAATATAAAGAGATTTAAGTAGGAGCAATGGGAGAAGGAAACAGGCTGAATATCAGGAAAAGCTCCTGCCAGTGAGACGTGTTTGGCTGTGAAATCTTCTCCCAGGGGAGAGAGGTCAAAGCCTCATTGTTTGGAAGTAGAGCTGGTCAAAACTGCTTTTTGGAGCAGCAGCAGCGGGAGTGGTGGAGGTGGGGAGAAGAGCAGCAGCTGTGCATGGTGGAGCGGCAGATATACAAGGGGAAGTGGCTGGATACAGAGGGAGAAGAAGCAGGAGGAGCAGGGGAGACCGAAGGAGGAGCAGTGCATGCACCGGCATGAGGGACACAACAAAAGGAGTAACAGAGGCACAGTGGGGAGCAGCAGAAAAAAGCAGGAGAGAAAACGGGGAAAGCAGAGGGGAAGAGAGGCAGGAGCAGCACAGACACAGGACAGGAAAAAACGGTGGGAAATGCTGAGAGAAGCACTGCGAGGAGCGAGTGTGCAGGGATGAATGGCAATAACAAGGTCTCTTTCAGTTTTGTGAATTCATTGGCCTTGGCTAGGCAAAGCTGGAAGATACTAAAGGACAAAGACATCAGATTTGTTGATGACATTACTTGAACAAATCTCTCATCCTAGGGCACTTTGTGTGGTTTTCTCATTCTTTATCAGGATGAAATCAAGGCGTTTCAATGCGTTCCTTGGCAAGGCTGGGAACAGGTGGACTCGAGAAGCCACCAGCCCAGTGTTTCAAGGCAGTACCTTAGAACCTAAAGGATAGGCACAGGAAACAACCTGACATTTCCCATCATCTTGATGATATTGACTTGATATGAGCTGAAGGAAACAGCCAGTGTTAATATCGCACTGTAGTTAATTGGCTATTAGCTAATTTTTGTTCTGGAATTCCACATGTTCACTGACATGGCATTCCTCTCACTGGAGTGAGCTCCTCACCAAGCAAATCCTGCCATGTTATAAATTAGCTGAAATTCTGCAGCCATTCCTACAACATACTCTGTTGAAACTCACCATTAGTTACATGGTGAAGCTCTTCTCTATTGCAAAGAAAGAAATTCCCACTCATTTTCTTTCACTGTAATACTATTAATGTCTCCTTCAATCTAGACCAGGCTACTCATTTAAATTTGCTGGGGTCTGCTGCGTAGTTTCCACATACATCTGCAAAGCAGAAAGCAATACATACATTCCAGTTTTGGTTAGTCTGACAAAAACTTCATGTGCTTAACTTTTCCTTGAGAGATCCAGAGAATAATGATAAAACACAGGATCTCCCCAGAACCAGACATGTTGCATGGCTAGAGCTGCAGTGGAGTCCTGATGGAATTTATCCAAGGTCCCAATCCAAACCATATTCCTACTGCCCTGCTCTAAAGACTTATTTTTAATTCTTACAAACCTTTTCAAATGCCAATCCACAATGACTATTGCATGCTGAATACAAGACTTGCCAACTTAATTTGACGAAATTGCTGATAATGACAACATCAATTGCCTTCTCATTCTGCTCTTTGTCTTCATTGTTAATCCTTTCTCAGAAAAAAACCCCTACTTGGATTACTAATGACAGTCTCTTTGTTCTCCTTATTTTTTTGTTTTTCTTAATTGCCTTCAGAGGGCTATTTTAAAAGAATATTTATGACAGAAGTACAAGCTGGCAGAAATGCCAGTAAAAGGAAAAGCCATCGGTAATCTTATCCCTGGTCCAGTGACCAGGACCTTTACAGTAATGTAACTAAGCTGCCAGTTTCAAGGCTAAAAGTTTTCTGGTAGTTCAGCACAAATGGAACCAATCTAATATAAATCTGTTGAAGCTACTGGTGTTTCTTTACTCCACATTCACAGCAACAGACATCAGGAACTGATGCCTTGCATTCTCTGCAGCATTCATGGAAGGAGTTTTAAATTAAACAAATAAATCAGTTTTGTTAAAGTGAACTTTGGGGTCTCTTTGAGAAATGAATGAACCAGAGCCTGAAAATGAGATGCTGTTTGTTGTTTCTACCTTAATTCAGATCAGTAGAATCACACTGAGCAGTCGCTGTTGGAATGCAAAATGACTCGGTCTGTGTTAGTTCCCAGTGGATAAATCTTCAAGTTAATTTCATGTCTGGTAGCAAGACAATCTCAAAAAAAAGTCCAAGTACCAGGCAACAGGGTCACTTTTTCCTTTCTAATTCTGAAATACCCCTGCATGTCAGAGCAGGACAATCTTGATGGAGCAGGGCAGCTTGTTTGGGTAATGCCGGGACTGGGTACAGAGATCCTTTACCCACAGAATCATCATTTCCCAGGGCTGGTACTTTAACAAAAGACAACAGTGCCCCTTGGTGATGTGATCATGGTGTAGCACAGGGCTGAATCTGTACTTGCTTTATTTCTGCTGGTTTGGACCAACAACTGAAAATTAGGTAAGAAAGGCAGCCTTTGTGTCAGGAATGTGTCATATACTTTATTTGTTGCAGAAGGGCCCAAACAGACAGGATAGGACAGGGGTGCCAAGAAAGACAAGAAGGGACAGCCCAAGGCAGCTGAGGGCTGCTTTGGAGATGGCTTCCACCCCATCTGTTCATCATCACGCAGTGACAAAAGTTCATGTTTCTTCTGGCTCCCAAACCTGGGATGCATCCTGCAAAGGCACTGAGCACTCACAGTAACCTAAGCCAGTTTGAGATTTGAATATAAAATGCTTTATAAGGCACTCAAGATCCACCACCATTTGTAGAACTCGTTTCTTTTACAGTGTAGGAGAATAATTAATTTCACAGAGAAATGTTGGGTTTACCCTCTGTGGCTCAGTCTCTTATTCACTAGATAAGAATATGACCATCTTGCTTTCTAGGTGCCGTACAGAAAAGCCCAAAGTTCACAGGTAGTAAATGAGGATATTATTAACGAAGAGAATGCTATGAAGAGATAAACAATGATTCTATAGTGAAAGCAGAGCTCCTATGGTTTGTACAATAAAAAATGTAGGTATGTAGGTGGGGAAGTGGAGAAAAGTAACTAATAAAGTAAAATGTGCAAGAAATTACTGTTTCTTGTGCACTAAATGAGGTCTCCAGTCTTTAGAAAAACACAGTATGTTTATTATTTTAATGACTGTTGTCATGTATGCACACATGGACCAAAACGAGATAACACACACACCTTATTTCTGGACATTCCTGAATTTCAAATTTATGAATCTGTAAATTTTCTGCTATTCTTCTAGCTTCAGTTTTTATCTTTAATGTAAAAAAGCCCCACACTTACAAAGAATACATTTTTTAAAATTTATTTATTTATTTATTTAATCTCAAAAACACCTGAAATCACAACTGTTAAAGAAATACCAATAATATTAAAGAAATACCAATGCCATTACCAAATGCCTTCTGAAGAGCAGAATTTCTAAATGACTCAAGCTCGACTGAGATATGAATCTCCTGTATTTATAGAACGCTGCGCATCTCTCTTCACTTCAGAAAAATCTTTTTAAGCTTCTTTTCCCTAGTATTTACTTCATTTTGACAGCTGAACCTGGTCTTCTAAAATCCTCAAGGTATTGTTTCGTGGTTGGCATTGTCGGGTTTTTATTAACTTCATCTGATATGTTATTTCACGCTACAATAAACCCCTGTCCCTGCTCGAGAGTAGCTGCAGTCGATCAGCTAGAAGCCCGTAGCGCTGCCCAAACCGCCTTACACGTTTCCCTTCTTCCCCGGAGCACCAACTATCACTATGAATATAATGATCTTGAAGAACTACATGGTGCCAGGGAGCTGCATTTTCGCATGGAGGCGACTGCCAGCCTCTCAATGGATCTGAAGCCCCCCGGTTCCCGTGGCGCCGGGAGCCTTCCCGGGAAGGTGGCACTCCCGCCGCCCGGTGGCTCCGGGTGGGCAGCGCCGTGCGATACTGACATCTAGTGGCCAAAGGGGAAACTGCACCACCTCGGCAAAGGGTTTCCCGCCAAAAAAAAAGAGGTAAAACTGACAACCACAGAAGCAAAGGAGCAACCTTTACTCAGATGTTCAGCTTTGAGAATAAAGGAATTAATAAAGGAATAATTAATAATTTGATACCGTCTCTTGGCCATTGCAAAAATAGCTATTCTCTTCTAATGCTGGTTTTTGCATTCAGGCAATGTCAGAGATTTGAACTGAAGCGCCTGTGGGACTAAACAGGGGGTTTAGTCAATTCACCTAGACAGGTGAAGATCAGCATGTTAGGCTCAGAATTAAACAGAGAATAAAATTAGTGCTCCTGGCAAAAGTGGTCTTAGTTCTTCGCTTTACATATCAGATAGCCCTAAACTTTCTTCCCCCCCAGTCCCAAGTCATTGAGTCAAAGCATCCAGAGAGGTTTTATTTAATGTTCATCACTTTTGCTACATTAGTTCCTTCACCTTAACTTTACTAACTAAAATTAAGCAGATAAGCCTTGTGTGAGGAAGAATCAGGGTGACAGGATGCAGGTTTATAGAGGATTCCATGAACCCCTAGGGACAGGAAACTTCTAACTTATGCTGATAGTACCAGTGGCAGCTTTCTCTATCCTTTGCTCCTGAAATCAAATTATAGAATTATAGAATCACAGAGTTTTCATGGTTGGAAAGGACCTCTGAGATCATCGAGTCCAACCATACACACATACAAAAAAAAACCCAAGCAAACCCACCAAACAAATCACCCAACCTAACAGTCTTGGCCACTGGAGGATGCCCTGAAGTGCCATGTCTACACATTTCTTAAATATCTCCAGGGTTAGTGACTCTACAGCTTCCCTGGGCAGGCTGTTCCAATGCCTGACCACCCACCCAGTAAAGAAATTATTCCAAATATCTAATCTGAACCTCCCCTGCCGCAACTTCATAACATTTACTTTGGCCCTGTTGTTATTCGGTTGGGAGGAGAGGCCAACACCCACCTCTCTACAAGTTCCTTCCAGGTAGTTGTAGAGGGCAATGAGGTCTCCCCTCAGCCTCCTCTTCTCCAAACTAAAACTGTCCAGTTCCCTCAGCCTCTCCTCATATGACTTGTTTTCTAGACCCCGCACTGGCCTGGCAGCTCTTGTCTGGACACGCTCTAGCACTTCAAAGTCATTCTTGTAATGAGGGGCCCAGAACTGAACACAGTACCCTAGATGAGGCCTCACCAGTGCTGAGTACAGAGGCACCATCACTTCCTTACTCCTGCTGGCAACGCTATTCCTGATACAAACCAGGATGCTGTTGGCCTTTTGGCCAGCTGGGCACACCGCTGGCTCATGTTAAGCCAGCTGTCCACCAATTCACCCGGGTCCTTTTTCTCTAGGTAGCTCTCCAGCCACTCTTCCCTGGACATGTTGTGTTGCCTGGGCTGCGCAGAAGTTATTTTAGGATCCTTATGAATGCTATATCGTAAGTCAGGCAGCCTATTGGAGTCAAATGTATGTACTAGAAAAAACCCAAACAGCAAGGATCACAGTACCAGGCACCACTCATCCAACACGTATGAATCACTATTCTGGCCTCCCAACAAAGCTTTTTCAAATAGTGCAAGACAGTGCATCAAAGGCTTAACTCACTAACAAATGTCACTATATGCTCACTAATTAAACTGTCAAACTTGGATTCCTAACAAAGTTATCCTGATTTTCCTTTTCTACATTTTATTTTGCTTGCAAATAGCAATAATTCACTAAACAACTGATTATACAACTGATGAATGTCATTCCTGAAAGACAGGCAGAAACCTTTGTGTATTGACACTCATGGGATATATCTGTATCTGTTAAGCACACATATGTATACATATCTGAGTTAGCACATTTAGCATGACATGAGATTTTCAGCTGTTTGGGGTGCATTTTTGTAATTATTAATGTACAATTAAAAGTAGCTTCATTTACATACATTGTAATGAATTACAGTGGTGTAGTAGAGGGAACTAAACCAAAGAGCACTTTTCCTACTGTAAGACTTCCCATGGACTGTCAATTTCCACAGGCAATCCCAGTCATTTATACAGATACTCAGTCTGTGTATTTTGTGAGGTGAGATAATCACAGCGGTATTGTCTCAGTCACAATCTGATATTGGTATAATAATCATGCAAAATCAGAATGTACAACAAAATCACCATATTAAATGCAATTCAACTTAAATCTTCTTTCATAATAAACTGCTCATTTTAGATACTATCTACCTCTATCTCAGCATTATAATTTTTAAAGTCAATAGGAATGATTTACAGACTTTGATCCAACACAGGAAACTCTTAACCTTAAGGGAGCGCTGAGCTTCAGTCTCAGGGCAAGAATGTAAATAAAATCAGGAGTTACTCTACCAACTTGTATTAAATTCTACTGATTAAACTAAAATGCAGGCTGGCTCCTGGCAGCCAGGATGGCATTATGATGAAAACACATGCTCAGTGTGCAAAGCTCTTCATGAAAAAAGGGATGCTCTGGTTTGATTAAACTCTAGAGAAATTCATATCCAGAATATAGAGTGAGATGGTCACCCCCAATTACTCTTGAGGGATGAGGAGGAGTCTAAATTTTAATTCTCTCTTCACTGTTTCTCCTTAGGCTGCTTAGACAACTTTCTACTGTTTGTTTGCTCCTTTAGTGAATTCTACTTTAACTGCATCACAGCTTGGTTGTCCAATGCAAGTGTTGCTAAACAACAACAAAAAAATTCTTGCATCTTTCAAGTGCAAGGTATGGAGACACTTGTGGTGTCCCATGGTCACAGTTTCTGACTGTGCTTTTGTCTTGCAGTAATTCTGTGTTGAACACAGAGAGACCAGAGAGTCCCTCATTGTCCCAGCTGTCTGGGTTTCCTTTGAAAGATGAATGGAATTGTAGACAAGAAGGAAACTGATATTTACCCAGTGGTGACAACTGAGAAACCAGAACTGCACCCACTTGAACTCCAATCCAATATATTTTTCTTATTTTTTCTGATATAGCCTAAACTTGAGATCAACCAAATTCCAGATTTGGGGGCGAAATTCCATAAAAAGGAGTGATCAATAATTGCTTTTCTTTTGAACTATGATTGAACTATTTTGAGTAAGTCATCCAATTCACTGTAGCACATGGCACAGCATTGCAGTACCTTAGGCAGGACCACTGTGCCCATAGAAGTTACACATGAAAAGCTCAGATAGACAGCAAATGTTAATCTAGAGTAACAGAATTTTAGAAAAAAAACAGATATACTATGATGTGAAAGTAAATAAAAATGTTAACTATTTCTTTTTCAGCAGAATACCTGTCTTCACATACAATTTTTAAGTATGATGACAATTTATGCAATATGTAAGCTACAACTTCTTTAAATTGTTTTTTTTTGGGGGGGAGGTTTAAAAGCTTTAGGCATATTTTATGTCTATTTCTATTCTAAAGTGCTTAAATCATCTGCTTCTGCCAAACTCAAGCTAACTTGATAAACATCCTCACAAGACGTCCTGATTAAATGACATACTATAACTTGCAGAGTAGTAGAAGATGTGGTTGAACACACACCAGCTGTGTTTATATCAAGGCTCTGATCCTCAAGTTGATAAGAAGCCAAAATATTCATTAACTTCAATGAGCACTTCCCTTCTTTACAAGTTCATAATCAAAGCTGTATGAACTGTGGCCTGAATTTTTCTAAGCAGTTTTATGCACCTATCTTCTAGTCTTATTTTCAATCCATCTATTTAAATATTTTTGGTTGTTTTGAAACGTTAAGTTTTTATATTTTATCTGAGAAATTATCTGTAGTAATAAAGCCACAGAAGGACATTTTTCTTTAGATATATTCAGTAATTGTGTTTATCCACCTACTGATAGCAAGCTGCTGTACCGACAGATGTGTGAAGAACATGGAAGATTAATTCAATAGACAATTTGCATTGTAATGATTTTTCTAACTTCAGACTTGAACTCATCCTGAAATTGTTGGTTTTCTGTCTTGTCTTGTAAAGATAAAGAAGCTCCATAGCTGGTGTAACTGGTCATAGGAAGGTTTGGGGGACATTTTCTGGGAGCACTTAAATAAAAAAACATACACTAGACCCTTCTCCCCTGGCCCTCATGTTGCTACCAGGGAAAGCAATTGGGACCCAGGAAATGTAGACAGGAGTCTACATCCTATGTCACTGAGCAAGCTGGTACCACTGGTGCACATATGGTGAACATACGGACAGCAATAAGCTAGGACGGATACACTAGCCTGAAGAAAACATGTTTCTAAAAGAACAAAAAGCCCACAGTTAGACTCTAACTTTAGAAGTCCTGCTGCATTGAGAAAATGAGGTCATTACCTCCAGCACTGACTAGCAGTTCTCCAGACAGCAATAATTTGGAATATTTTAGTACAAATTTACATGGAGAAGGTACAAGTGTTGATGCAGTGAACCACCTTAAACCCAGCTGGGAAAAAAACAAATGCTGTTTGACAAAATCAGAAATCAAGAACTTTTTGAAGACTGAAGATAAGCTCTGAAAAAAACCCAAGAGAAACCTGATAGAAAAACACTGGATAAAAAGTCCAAGGAAGAATAATAAAACATACAAATACAAGTAGAGTAATAACAGGCAGAAAATGAGCTTGTGCTGTGCTGGATTTTGCATTGAATGGAAGACTTGCTGCTGTATCTCCCCCATAGTAAGATGAAGATTTCAGAGGGACTACTGTTCTTTGTCCAGACTGGGGCAATCTCAAGAAGAAATCCTGCAAAAATCTGTGCATCTCCTGGAAGAATCCACAAGGGAGGAACAAAAAGGAAGTTATAGATTCTGACTTTGTGTTTTGTGAACATCTAAATATTTTTCATTTAATAACCTTTAGCACACTTGCTAGTGTAAAGGCCATTACATTTCAACCCATGCATGTTTCTTTATCGATGCCACATCATTGCACATGCCACGAAGGCCAAGTTCCTGAATAACAGGCACCAAACTTGTTCTGTGAAGTACTCCATAGTTACCACTTTCAGAAATTTTAAATTGCAAATAAAACTTTCATCAGTTACATGTTTATCTGTTGGTATGTGTAGTGTAGAGAGTGAAAACCGTGTTACAGTGTTTTTAGGGGGTTAAAATACATTTTCATAAGTGGTGCAACAGCAGATGTAATGCTGCTTTATGTGCCATTCAGGACTCTTGTGTTTAGAGCAATCAAGGGCTTCCATTCTGGCAGAAATTACAATGACAGTATGTAATGTACAACTCAAATATTAATGAATGTAGCGTATTGACCTCATATGGGTAAGTTTGACTTCAGAGACTAAAATTAGTGTGTTATTCATTCAAATCCAAAGAACAACAGAACTGCATATTCCTAATTAAACCAGAGTACTTTATTCTAGAAAACAAGAGTACCTTGTTAATTTTGATAGAAATCAGTTGCGGAACTAATTGACAATATTAATGTGCAGACTAAATCTGTGTTTCTATCTATATTCAAATGCCATTCAGAAATGGCATCTGAAATTTTGAAAGAAATTAATTCTTGTCATTATATCTTAGGTCTTCCAAGTCTGCTTATTTACCTTTTATCACTGAATGCACAATATCATGAATCTGTAGGAAGTACATAATATATACAAGCCATCTGATGAAGCCCTTTTCATTTCTGAATAGGGAATGCTGATATGTATTATGCCATTCACACCACAAAAACTATAGCCCAAAACTGTGGGGACAGTTTAGATGTGATTTCACTTTTTTCTAGCTTATATTTCTCTCCCTGTAGCACACTTCTATAGCAGCAAACTCATGCTTTAGGGCTTTAAAACCAGCCTTACCAACTTAAAATGCTTAAGTATTAGTTGAGCAGTAGCCTGCCCTCAATTAAAAGAAGGAATTACTCTTGTAGGAGTATGACAACGAGAGGGCACGTCAATAGTTCAGATAAAAATATCTCACTAAGTGCTATACCACTTCCTACAAGACTTATTTAAACTTTTTCAGTCTTTCCCTGTCTTTTCCAATCACACTGCGAATTTTGTAACTTTCTTTGTTAATGAAATTGCATAATTCTACAGGCAGGTTCTTATTAATCCAATAACTGCTATTTTAAAGCAAAGAAAATAAAAGGCAGAAATTTCAAATTATCATCAAGTTAAGTTATATTGAGTCTATTTTCACTCAGAAAAAGCAAGGGGTGAGAGGCAAGCAGATAAGGAAGACAGAAAATACTTTGTAATAAATAAGATAAATGTATTTAAAAGGCAAGAAAATGTAGATGGATGGATATAGATACATAGAGCTATAACACAATTTTATAAATAGGGGATAAGAGAATAACAGTTTTCCATCCTATTTGATCCAATTTGTCGCTTCGGGAAGGGACCACTGTGTCACTTTGCAATGAGAGTGTATCTAAAAGATTATCTTTTTGGTGATCAAAAAATTAGTTTTCTTTTAAATGAAATTCTGATTTTGCTATACAGGCTATTTAAACATCCCAAGTGCACAATATCCAGTCTATAAGCCATTCAGTCTCTTGACATCTCTAATGCAGATCATTAATTCTAGGAGCATGCCTGCAAATCTAGAAGAACCTCTTGACTAAGGTTACTTTAAATTACTGATATAAAAACATTTAATAATGAAGAGGAACTTACTGTCTGTGCGAGCCTGTCTTACATCCTTCCTTGGATCGTGCTTCTTTTATTAGGAAAAATATTAACAGGAATTCTCACCTGCCTGCTAACTAAGAAAAACAGTATTTTGAAATTCTGTCATCTGTACGTAACTTGCTTCAAAGACAGAGCCAAGAAGCTGCTATTCATTTCTGACACAAAGACAGTGCGGGTTTGCCAGACAGCTCTGTGAGCAGGCAGTTAGCAAGCAGCCTTCACCTCAAAGAAATCCAAGACATTGCTTGCTCAGATGAAGGGAACCTGTCAAAAGCCAATTCATTTTCTAGCAATCAACAACTGAAATCAGGTCAGTGACACTGCAGCATAAGACATTTCTTGCTGTGTCCAAGAAACTGAGGTTTGCCTTGCCTGCTAATCTCTCTTGACATTCTTAATAAGACTTAGGCAGTGCAACGAAGTTTCTTGAAATACTGTTACCTCCTTTGCAAGCAAAATGCTGGGAGAGAGATGTTCAGATATTCCAGTTTCCCTCAGAGGCAGAGACACAGCCATGAGCCTCCTATACACTTAAATTTCAAATGTTTCTGATAAACCAGAGATTACTTGTCTCTTGACATGAAGTCTTTCAACATCCTTTATGATACTTCATGACAGTCTCAAAGTTGTCTTGTAGTTAATATTATGCCCTCAGCTAGATTATTAGACGTAATACCTTGCAAGCACAAGGTGATTCAAATCGAGCTTGGATCATCTAGTTAAAATAGACAAGCCAGTAAGAGCATAAAATTTCCTATCAGCCTTTACAAGACTTTCTATATAGTTTCAAAGAGCACAAAACACAAAATTACCATTGCCCAAGATAGAATTTCCAAAGCAGTGTGATATTTTATTTCTCTTCAGACACTTGATTGTACAGTGGTGTTGCCAGATTTTGAAGGTCTAAAGGTGCATTAGCTGCTAGAATCTATAAACCAACTATAGCCCCAGATTCCAAACTTTCTTATTCAGAACACGTCTTACAAAATGATGGTTCAGTAGATTGTCCAAATAATATAGGATGAGTTCGGTAAAAATAATTTCATTATTTATCTCTGTTTTATCAAAATTTATCTATTCTCTGTTCTTGCTTGCATAATTTTTCATTATATGTATTTTAGAGGCTGTAAATTTTTATCAGCTGTACTATTTGATAAACTACAGCAAATACCATACAGCTCTACTCATCAGCAACCATCTCTAAGGCAGAAAACAAGTGTCAGCTGGTGTTCCCAATCCTATTCAAAGCTGTGACCAAAGATGAGCTACAAGCTGCAGCAAATTGATTGATGTTACCAAGGCTCTGGTTCAAGCCAAGAAGAACACTTGGCCAATAAAGTCTCAAGCACAAAAATCAACATGGTACATCACCCAGTACTGCAATTCATTTTCCAAGCAAGTTGTCACTAAACAAATAAAACAGATAAATTTGATTACTATTTTTTAAAACCCCATCAAACACTTTATTCCCAAGCAATTGTGTGCTAAATGGTCCACAAGCACCAACACATGCTCTTCAGAGCTGGATGGCTTCTGAATTTCTGGAGAATCTGATAATATAGAGGCACCTAGCAACTTTCTCCCTTCACATCTCAGATAGGTAGCTGTCTATCTTCAGATGACATTTTTTTCCCCTATGTATAATATTTTCTTTGCCTGTGTCAGATTATAACCTAGATCAGGGAGACGGGTACATGAAGACAATAATCAATAGAAGAAAAGGGATGTCTAAATATGTTCAGCTTTCAAATGCAGCATTAATGTCTTATTTTTCCACACTTGTAAGATTTAGCATACCAATAACATCCTAGAGTATATTTAGACAGGGATATCTCAAAGAAGTCAATTGTGCCTGAGCTGCATTAATGCATAAACATGCTATATCACCTCTTTTCAGACCTACAGGCACACTTTCCTCCTCACAGAAGCCCGAAGACTGGCGTATGGCTTTGAAAGGGGCCTGCACAGGTCATTAATTACCCTGATTAGCCTCACATGGGGCATCCACACATGCACAAACCACCCGTTGGACCCTGAGCTGCATTTAAAACCAGGCCTGAGGCCCTGCTCTAGCTGGAGTTGTAGCGTTTGTGTGCTCTATTGAGGAGTTAGATGTTCCTGAGGCTGCTTTGCTCTTGGACTTGCCTCATTTCTACAGCTATGGCTGCAGGCTGTGGTCACTCTGGATCTTTGTGTTCAGGTACTGTGTGATTGTGGCCCTGTTAGGGGGTGATGGGGTGTCACTGCCTTACTGCAACCCAGTCTGCTCCTGTTTCTGGGCAGGGAATGTGAGTTTCCTATCAAAACACACTTGAGCTGCTGCTATGAAAGGGAAATATCAGGATTGTATCATTGTGGGTCTTTGGTCCCTTGCTGAAAAAGGGCCTGGTTTGTGCTAATTCCTGTGGTGATTGCAAATGTGAAATGAGTGTTTAAGCCCAAAGAAGGGAAGACAGCTGTAGTGGAGAGAGCATGGTGGTTCACTTAGTAGTATTCCCTATCTACTTGAAAAAATAAATAAAAAGGCTTTCTGTGTGGATTCTGAGAAAAATATTGTTGAAGCAAGATTCTTATCTGCTTTGCCTCAGTCGCTTGTATTGGGCACCAAACTGTAATGATGGCAGGCATCATCTTGTCTAACTTATTTAAGGATACTGTAAATGCTACTTCAGTCAATGTATTTGGTTCTCTTCCAGGGACAAGTACCTTTAGTTGGTTTACCTCGTATGCACACATCACATAAAGCAAATCCTCAGGGCTGTGGTATCTAATGGTTTTTATAAAAACAGAGATGGTCTGTGGTTCTGCAGTTAGTCCTCCACCTCTTATTGCCAGTTCATGTGGAAAACATACAACACTTACCAGGACTTGGCATACTGTTCACAAAAAGATCCTGTCTTGAATTAAAGAGTTCTGGTGACAGGAACCTGTTGTATTGAATCTAATTTCTGTGTTTGTTACAGCTTTGCTTGATAACTAGAGAAGACTTCTTGTTCTAAATGATAACTGTCTTCATATTTTTTTCTTCTATCTGTTTTGTGGTAGTATCAACATCATTATGCTGTGTGTTCCACAGTTACTTTTGGTCTCCTTCAGGCAATGCCATACAACATTGAGTTCACGGTCCATTTTCCAAAATAGCTTTTTCCATTCTAGTAATACATCCTGCCTCTTAGGATTGAAGATGTACTGTGTTTCTATTCCATTTTAAGTACAAGAGGATGCTATTTATAGGGACATGGCTATAATTTGCTGTGTCACAGCTTTGTCTTCTCTGACGTGTTATAATCTTTGTTTTCCCCTTTAAGATCCATAGCTAAGATCCAGGCAATTTGTCAATCTTAAATAAAAGTAGATATAATTTAATAGTCATACTAAGTCTAGCTCTTTCACTCTCCAATGCAACTTGGACTCTGCAAAATCACTCAGCAACTCTTTTGTTGTTTATACTGTTTCAGCATCTCATTTTTGATAAGTCACGTTAACTTTCAGTTAAATGTAAATACTGCACTTTTAAATTCTTTTTTCTATTCTTACTTTCTCTTGATATCTACCCATAATGCCACCTCCCTAAGTCACTTCAGCCACAATTATCTGGGCTAGCATAAATGTTTAAAATTGGGTCACTCTAGGACCAGGCTACAAGGAAAATACAGGTGTGTCTTTTGCACCTCAGAAGGGTTGGTAGACTCTTACAGATTGGGAAGTGAAGGTGTAAACAGCTAAAGCCTCAGCCTGCCAGCTTCAACTGCAACTGGAGTAAGTTATGACTGCAGTCTCAGTTCAGGGCACCTAAGTCTCTCCAATTCAGCATTCTGGCTTAAATTTTACTTACTCCAGCAAATACCTGCCAGATCAGATGACGTAGTACTCTAATACTAAAGCTAAGAGTACAAAGCTGGCACAAATATAGTTGGACCAATTTGGCTTAAATTTATGCTGTCAGATAAGGTCAGCAGCTGAGAATAGGTCAGGAATTGACAAAAAACTCAAGGCTTTATGAAATGCTGTTTCCACACTTCTGTACTTAAATGGCAAAAGATACAGACGCCTGTATCTGAGGGACAAAACTAAACCTGGCATCACAAGGCAAAGGGAGTCCAGCTGCAGGGCAAATCCACTTGTCTGTGGAGAAGGATATGTTATTCTCATATCTTGAGAGAATAAATTCTGAAATATCACGTGTCACAATCGGGTATGTTGCTAGCCACTGGCTGCTTGAGGGCCCCAGATAAGTTATTGCCACTCAGCTCTGGAGCACTGGGAGGTAGAAGAATCAGTGGCATGGGGACATAATTTTAGGACATTATTTTGCCATCAGGTTAGAAGCCTTGTCCTTCTGAGGAGGCATCTGGAGTTAGACATCATTACAAAAGGGGGGTAATATGGGAAGCTGTTAGAGATACCACTTGCATTGGGTGAAAGCCTTGTTTTGAACATAGTATGTAGGTAAGCTTCACTTGAAGATTATTCTTGCCCTTGAAACAATAGTTGAGGTTACATAACTGAATTTAAATACTAATCTGTACAAGCATCACTGCCAAGTAATGGTGTGCCTCTAGATATGAAAGTGCTACTGTAATTTGCTTGAGCAGCTTTTCTTTAGCTGTGTCTAATGATATTTAATTTTTTCTCAACTAGAATTTTCCATTGTTGCTAAGAGCAGTTCACCTCAGAGGAGAGATCATTACCGTAAATAGTGCTCCAGGCAGCAACTAACATTTATAGCACTCCAGCTCAAAGTAAGGCTCTGTAACCTTCTGTGTAAAACACCAGCAGCTGTCAGCACCCTGTTTACTCCTGCATGTTCACTGCTGCTCCTGGCTGAGCTACTGCTATAGTTCATCCATACTTAAAATAATCAGGACAGGCAGTAGGGAATAACTATTTTGGTGTAGGCCTGGGGCTATTACAAGACTAAATTCACACCAAAAGCCATTTCAGAGTGTTCAAGCCTAGTACATTGCCACCCATAGACAAGCCCTTAGCATGGGAAGGGAACTTCAGCAAATGCTCTTGATGTGGACTTTTTCTGCAGCATTTTTGTTGCTTGGAGTCAAGTTGCTCAGGAACATTTTGTCAGAGGAATGAACACTGACAGCCTATCACTGAGGACAACGGAGGTTGAAATAACTAGGATCTGCTGCATATTTATTGTCTGTATATTTGTGTGTAGTCCTCTAAAACAACTGCAGTAGCATGCAAAGTTCTGACTAAGAAGGCAGGCCGTTAGTGTATGTCTCTGATCTCAGTGGAATGAGTGAAATAATATGGGACTGAATCAATAAAACCAATCAGGATTTCAGAAGGGACCTAGGAAGCTTTTGTAAGTGGGGTACCCCAGAAATTAGTAATTAGAGGAAAGAAAAGTCTAGGTGGCAGCAAAGTCCAGAACCCAGGGCAAATGTGGGCCTGCAACTGAATGAGGTGTTTTTTCTGGGGACAGAGAATACAGGAAAGATGGTGTTAATGAATGCCTTCTTTGAGCCTGTCTTTACTGTGAAGGCTGGCCCTCAGGAAACCCAGACTCTGAGGTAAGAGAAAAAGTCTGGAAAAGGGAAGACTTTCCCCTTGATGGAGATGGATCAGGTTAGAGAACATTTAGGCAAAACTGACAGCCATACAGCCATGGGCTCTGATGGGATGCACCCATGACTGCTGAGGGAGATGGTCTTTGAAAGGTCCTGGATAGCAGGAGAGGTGCCTGAAGGCTGGAGGAAAGCCAGTGCCAGCCTAACCTGCAAGGAGGAGGACCAAGGAAACTCCAGACAAGTCAGCCTCACCTCCATAACTGGAAAGGTGATGCAGCAACTCATCCTGGATGTCATGTTTAAGCACATAAAGGAAAAGAAAGTCATTGGGAGTGATCAACATGGATTCACTGAAGGGAAATCCAGATTGGTCAAGTATGTTTTCCTTCTATGATAGCATGACTGGCTGGGTAAATGAGTCTACCTGAATTTCAGCAAGGCTTTTGACACTGCCCCCCATAGTATAAGCTTAGGAAGTGTGGCTTAGATGAGTAGACAGTGAAGTGGATTGAGAACTGGCTGAAATGGCAGAGCTCAGAGGGTTGTGATCAGTGGTGCAGAGTATGGTTGGAAACCTGTAACTAGTGGTGTTCCCAAGGGGTCAATGCTGGGTCCGGTCTCGTTTGATACGGTTATCAATGACCGTGATGAAGGAACATTGTGTACCTTCAGGAAGTTTTGAACAACCTGAAAGTGCATAAGTCCATGGGACCTGATGAAATTCATCCACGGGTCCTGAAGGAGCTAGCGGACCAAGTTGCAAAGACACTTTCTATCATATTTGAGAAATCGTGGCAGTCTGGTGAAATTCCCACGGATTGGAAAAAGGGGAATATAACCCCAATATTCAAAAAAGGGGAAAAAAGAGGACCCAGGAAACTATGGGCCAGTCAGTCTCACCTCTGTGCCTGGCAAGATCATGGAGAAGATCCTCCTGGAACCTCTGCTAAGGCACATGGAAAATAAGAAGGTGATTGGAGACAGCCAACATGGCTTCACCAGGGGCAGATCCTGCCTGACAGATAACAGCTTCAAAAACACAAGGTGGGTCTCTGTAAAATTTCCAACTTTGACCATTATCACACCTGGAAAACACTTGAATTCAAATTTTAATCTGTTTCTGTTTTGATGAATGTGGGTTGATTCTGCAGCATTAAGCCAATCAATTTTGTTAAAATTCAAGTGGGGAAGGGGCCAACAATCCAGCAATGGGATTTTTAACTCCGTACTTGGTGGGAAGCCATCTGCCCCTTCAGAAGGTTTAACTCTCCCCCAGATGCACAGTATACTTTAATGATGTTTGCAATTCTTGTAGCAAACCAGATGGCCTGTATCAGGCTCAACTGTGTTTCTTGGCTTGGAAATGTACACTCTAAACAACTTAATCAAGGGGTTTTTCTTTCTTATGCCTAAATTAGGTTCCCTTTGGCTGTTAGCTCAGTTCCTGGACTAATTCACCCCTCATTGTAATATAATTCTACATACAGGCTCTGAACTAAGCAAAATAAATTCTTAATAGTCATTTGAGAAGAAACCCCAACTAATCCACCTGTATTGCTTTTTCCCTCCCATGAATAATTTTCAAAATAACTGTGGCAAAAGGCTTTAATTCATGCTGCTCATCCAGAGAGCCAACTATAATTTGCGCATAAGGAGGGTCTTCTAAAAATTCTGAACCTTTCAGGTAGAAATCTATACCCTGAATTACAGACTTGTTCTGCTGTATTTCTTGACTTAGAGTGCAGGACCTTCTAGGGCTACTCCAAGCTGTTCTATGGTGAGTACATGTCAGGTAATACAGGTGTAGATGTTGTTATTTGCAGTTATATACCAGTCTGCAAAATTTGGCTGCTCAGTTTTTTGAAAAGCCTGTCTCAGATCTTGCTGTGCTTAATCACTGACAGCTGGTCTTGCAGGAATAACTTCAGATCTTGCATTGCTATTGGGCGTGCCTGCCAGTTTTTCTTTCATTCTCTCAGAATTAAGTAAAACTGTTCAGAGACAGTGGAAGCTCTTTTGATTTCCTCTTGAGAGCCTTGATTTGATGCACTGGGAATTTCTTATTACTCTTAATAGCCAAGACTACTCAGTTTCACAATTTAATAACCAACATGGAGCTACCCAGTGTAAGTACCCTGTCTGTATATTCCATCCTTGTTGGCTGAGAAGGACTTTACCTTTTAGTGGGACAACTTTTTAGCTCACCATTGTTAGCTTTCTTCATCACAGCAGTTTTAATTTGCAGGAGGTCCTGGATCTTGTGGTTCATCTAGTTCTATACTTGCAAACTGACTAGTGCAGAGAGTACAGAGGTCTGCCTAGAATTAGCTGTTGCATGTGAATGTTGAGAAGTCTTCTGTTGGCTTGTGCTACTAGTCCCACATAGATTTCCAGTGTTTTGGTTTTTTGCTTTTGTTCATTTGTTTCTACCTGACTTTTCTTTGTAGTAGGTTGTTATATGCAGTTCTCTCTCACAGAATTCCAGGATGGAAATAGAATGGAAACAGTGTTCTGAATTAGATTCCCAGAACATATAGACACCTAAGTTCTGGTTTTCTTCATCGAGATCCCCTTTGCTCAGTGGTTCAATAGCAGAATGACACCTTGCTTTTGGGAGCTCTTCCCCTCCTTTTTCTCCTGCGGTTTACAAGTTGAAAAAAGCTGTAGGTCTTTTCTTTAAAAAAAAAAAAAAAACCAAAAAACCAAAAACAAAAACCAACAGGTGGCAATGCTGACGAGCCTAAGCAGCAACCTACCCCTGCTATGGAAGGGGAGTCAGAGGGAGTTATGGTTTTCCTAGAAGGGAAACAGACCCGTGGCAGGAGAGAGTTCCGTGTGCTTCGGTGATGATGGCTGAAATAATTTTCAGTAGAGTTGTTTCTCATATTACTTCTCCTTAGTTATTTAGTCATCAAGAGCCAGCATCCTGTCATAGTTGGCTTTCTCCTGGATTGTTACGAAAACAGTAAATGCCATTATTTGTGTTCCACTGTGTGTAAATGAAGTGTTCAGTAAACACTGTTCCCACATAAGGCGAATCTTATATTATGTTGAGAGGTAACCATCATTCCCTTGCTGTCTTTCATCACTTCACATTAAGCAGCAAAACTGGTAGCAGCTTACACAGCACCATTCAACTTGATGAATTCCAAGGCTTTATGCGGATAGCTTCCCCTACTACCGAAGCACAGTCTCTAAAGGAACTTAGTAACATTATAAATAGGGCAGGGAAGGGGACAGAATACAAAAACACTGAGTCAATACTAAGCTATCAGATATTTATTTACTGAACAGGTCTTAGCAGTGGGCAAAAGTTTACTGTCTCAGACACAAATCTGAATAACCTAACAAATCTGTCTTATCCAATTTTGAAATTACTCTAAAGAAATTCACACATTCGTCAAAAGTTCAGACTTCACAGTCCATGTTCTACTTGGTCTGCCGGTAAATGATTTGTTATTTATTGCATTTGTGTTGTCTCTTTGTCATTTGGGAAATGGCATGAATCATGGTAACAATGTTGAAGTAGACAAGTGTCCACTAGGGATTAACCACGCCATAGTGCTTGCTGTGTAAAGTCTTCATGCCTAAAATAAAAAGGCACTAGCCTTGCCCTAGATACACTACAATAGAAATACGTACACGAAGTAATGCTAGTGGAAACAGTAGCTCACTACTACTGGTAGCAGAGAGAGAAGGAAAACAAAAGCTTACAGCCAAAACCCTTGAGTAAAGAAAGTACTACATGTAGTTGGATCCTAATCCTTACCTTAAAGGTAGGGAATTGAATGAAATTAAAAAAATGTTAAGGCTGCCCATAAGATCTACTTATGAGGTTGGTTCCTCCTATTTCCTGATTGTTTGTAGCTAGTGAAACTTAGTGTAAGGAAATAAAAACTACAGATGAACCATTACTAGTAAAATGAAAGGAGAAAAAGGAGAGAGGCGTGACAGCAAGGGAGAGCCTGTGTAAGATGTCAACTTAGGTCAACAGAGGTAGAAAAAGGAAGGGGAACTACTTCATATTCAGGTAGATAAGTAAGGATATTTTGTCAGGAGTGCAGTGTTGAAAGTTTGATTTCCTCTGTTTTGTGCTGGTCTACAGGGTCTCCTTTTATCTGCAGCTGAATGAGAGCTAATATTGCTGTAGGTCCCTTCCAGCTGAATTAGTCTATTGTAATAGCAACAGACAGCTGTGAAAGCTGCCCAAAGGCTGTTCAGGAGACTGAAATGGTTGTTTCAGAGATGTGTGTCACTAGTTGCCGGATGTCGGAAAGCATGTATATATGGATAACTACCACTAACTTCAGGTCATTTGAACTGTTTCACACCATGCCTTACAGGTAATTTATATGGGAGTTCTTGGTACCTCTTGAGAGCTATTGCAGAAACTGTCATAGTCTCTGCTGGTGTCTCTCTGTTTATAGGCAGTCAGGGTGGGCACATGGACAAAGATGTTTGGTCTCTTTCTGACAGACTTGTGTGGCTAAGGATCATGTTGTTCAGGTAAAGGCTCTATATTTTACCGGGAAGTAGCAAGGTTAGACTTTCTCTCATGTTCAGCTGTCAGGGTGGAGCTGAACGATATCTAGCACTTTAGGTTGAGAATTTTTAGGCTACTTCTTCCCAGCTTTGTAGGGGTAGTACAGTTCTTCAATTGACCTTCTCTGAACAACTCAGCAGACGACATGAGACTGGATAACTGTTTTAGACCTTGCAAAAAAGGATATCCCAGTAGGCTCTGCTGGTCCTCCCTTTGCTTCTGCTGGCATGGGAGAAGACTATGGCTCTACTCAAACCTTTTCTATTACTCAAAGCTCAATCAAATATTAGTTGTATGCTTAGGGTGAAAATTGTTAATGTTATCCTTAATCTTGTGGGTTTTCATTACACCTAAACTCGGACCCTTTAGGATTTGTGCAGAGCACAGAAAATGCCAAAGAGCTGAATTGTAGCACTTCAAACCTTGTTTCTTTGCTATGAATAAAGAGATATTTGGTCTGTTTGATCATTCTGCTCTTGCGCAGCTTTTAGGACTAGCTATCTACCACTGAAAAGTCATTTTTTTAAGGGAATTATTAACATCTTGTTACAACTGTGTTTGCTATTTAAGTATTACTGTGGTGAGCTCCTCCAAGCCAAGAAAGTCAGATACTGTTGCAAAACTGGATAATGTGAATTGTTTCGAAAATAATGCCTGCAGTACTTAAGATAAAGCAGAGCAGGAGCTGAAAACACTGGGAAAACCAAGAAGGATTCCACAAGGCTCACAAACATCTTTCTGCTGCTTGGCAAATATTAAAATTTTTCCCTTCCAACTGAAAAAAGTATCATAACCTGCTGAGGAGTAGCAACACAAACCACTTCAAGATATTCTGATAGTCAACAGTACCTTCACTATGGAAATCTGGCTCAGCTTCTACCACATCTAGTGCTGTGGCACTGAAATTTGAGGTACTGCTGCCATCTGCAGGGGCTCAACTTGATGTCATTTCGGTGCTTTATTGCTGAGCTTGTCAGAAACAAAATATTCTCCAAAAACTTGCCCATCGTGTGTGTCAGATTCCATAATGATAGTTTTATGCTGTGTCCCATTCTCTCAAGCCTAGATACATTCAAACCTAGGCTTCAAATGTGTTTCAGAGGGGTTTACTTGGGTCTGTACTTAGAATAATATATGGTCATTTTTTAACGCTTCCTTTGTTTTTATCAAACTTACTTTTAGCACTAAAATAGAATGCCACTAACCCAAGTGAAAGCTTGTAAATCTGATCAAGCATCGAATTTATTCCAACTGCTTCTCCACCATGGAAGGTGTGATTGCATATTAACATGTGACCATACTTCTCTGCAGTTTAATGCTAGTCTTGTAGGTGCTCGTGGATTTTTACTTACATGTAAATTTTAAAGAAAGCAAGTTAAATAACAAAGAAGAATCTGGGTTGAGGGAGGGAGAAAAGTTGATTGAAGTAGACCATAGTGAGAGAGTGTTTGGTGGGCTACTTCAGCTAATCTAAGTCTCACCTGAAAGCAAGGTTGATGCTGATTGTGCATGGAGCTAGGTGGAATCCATGCTGCCTACACCAAAAGCAATGGGAAATGCTGGCATGAGAGTTGGGACTGCAGTCATTTCAAGGCAGAGGAAACTTGATAAACAGGCAGAATAGGCAGGTATTGAGTATCTGGTTGTGGAGTTGCATGTGGATCAGTAGGAGAGTTAAGTGTAAGCCTGCAGGATACTAGAATGGGATGAACTGTGCATACTGGAAAGGTACAAAGGCCACCAGATCTGGTACATTCAGTAGCAAATCAGCAATGTAAGATGTAGTACAGATGAGAAGACGCTAGGCCTTCTGAAGCCCTTCATACACCAGGATTACAGAACTTGGCAAAAAAAAACTTGCTTGTCAGAGCTTTTCTACGAGTTCATAACAGAAATGAAAAATAATGAGGCCAAATACTTGGGTGAGTATGAGTTTCAGACATGACCCCATTATGTCTGAGGTCCGAAGATGAAATAAAAGGAGAGCCACCACTTGTGTGGCAAGTAAGGACACTTCTAGCTTTATCTGTTATGCTGTGAAAGTGCTGGTTGCTGGGATCTCATTTTTCCTGTCCTGAACAACAAGTACAGAAGAGAAATGAACTACTGACTCCATGTAGACTTCTCCTTGGCATCTGAAAGATTGTTTTGCTTCTCACTGGAAGAGTTCAGTTTCAGGTCATTTTCTGTCTCTTTCTTGATATTTTGACAGGACTCCTCTATTGTACATTCAGTACAAGCTCCCTTTCACATCAGAGATAATTACTTAGGATAGGCAGAAAAAGATATTTTTTTTTTAATTTGCAGGAATTGAAGACAGGATTAGAGAGCGATTCTTGCCTCCAAATTTTTATTTCATAACTGTGTTTTATTTCTCAAAATGGCCTAAATTTATAAACAGCAGCAGCTTGTGACTGTGGCAAACTTTAGTTTTGAGAGCATTCAAGCTTAAAAAGGTCTAGAAGCTCATATTAATGAGTAATTTTCAGCTCTTTATCCTTTTAATATAGTCACTAGGCACTGCAATCTTGAACCTGATGAGCAAACATAACAAATTTTAATCCTTTCCTGTTTACTGGAAATATGGTCAATAGATTAAGTGACTGAAATAAGCTCAAAAGTGTTACTGTGCCTTCTTCATGTAAAAAGTTACTGAAGTCCAAAGTAAGGCTGGACCAATTTGTCTACATTAGTTACAGGTAAGTGGAACACTATTGAAAAAAATGTACGTGCTTGCCATTGTGTGTGTTTAGATACCTACCTTGTGAATCTGCAAGCAGAGATGGGTGTGTTGGAACTGCACTCAGTGTCTGAAAAAGAGACTGGATGCACGGGATATTTGTCTTCATCCTAGAGTCATCTTGGGTGCTGGCTGAAATGCTGCACGAAGACAGATGAGGTTAATTCCTGAATGGGAACAAATGAAGTGCAGCTGAAATACAGCTTCTGTTTCTCAGTGGGAATGTTGTTCTGTGTAACCATAAAAATACAGTGCTACATCAAGACAAAAAACAAAGAACCACTCCCAAACAAATGAAACTTATGGCTAATAGAGAAACAAATCACAAACTACCTTTTGTTACCCTTTCCAGAGTAATTATGTATTTAAGTTTTATTTTCCAGCCTACAATTCTTTGCAAGTTTTCTTGCTCTGAGCTAAATTAATGCCTTCTGCTGCATCGAGCAAGAACCCCCTTAGCTAACAAGGGCTTTTTATTTCAAAACATTAGGACCTTGGGACTAAGCACTAGAAATCCCTAAAAATAACTGAATTCCCCAAGAACAATGACTGGAGCAGAAAGCTGGAAGTACTATGAATGTTGAAAAGTTTTTAGAATTAGAGGTATTAGTAGGGATTTATGAATCAAAGTACTGCTCCTTGATATGAGCAGCTACCTGGCATTCGTGGCTTTTCGAGGTTGTTCTTCTGGAGCAGTATGTCTCAATAAGAACACAAAAAAAGCTTTGCTTTCCTGAGGCTAACTGGAAGGAACAGCAGTAAGGCATACACTTCATAAATTCAACCAGGTTTTTCTACATAGTACTTAAGAGGGTAAAAAAGCCTATCACACACACAAAAAAATCCCTCTTTCAAAGTTTTCATCACTGCAATGAAGTCTTGCTTTGCTGTTCTCATTTACCCTGCATGAGAGGTGAGTACCACGCATGCTGGGTTATTAGAGCAACCAACAGACACCGCAGATCTCAGTATGGTCCAGTGGAACCACACAGATTGAAGGGGCAGTGAAGCTTGTAAATCCTGGGGTGCGGGGAGCTTGGGGACACACGCCAGAGGGCTGCTGATGTCCTGATGGGTCTGATGGTGTCTGGAGCACTGGATGTCTTCTGACATCCTGCAGGTGAGAAATTCAGAGCTGTTCTGTGTCTTTGTCGGGTCACAACAGGCATCAGGAACTTGTGAAGTGGGAGAGAGCTGCTGCCTCTGTTTACTTCTGAGATGATAAACAGCACAACCACCTCTGTCACTTGTGCCTGACACTACAGGGGCTGCCGTACCAAACTTGTAAATGTATGAGCTAGAACCATCTGAATGTGCGCACACACACACACAAATATGTGTAAAAAGATCTTTGGTTTCTATAATATTCTTTCCCCTGATGGGATTCGCAAATCAGGCTTGCTCTGAGTATGGCTAGAGCAGTCTTCCATACAAAGCAGGCCTCGTTCCTGCCAATCTGCTGGTTAAATTGCTCCTGTTTCAGTGATGCTGTCACTGACTTCCCCCAGGCTTGCCAAGTGCTGTCACTTGGAAGGCAGCAGGCAAATGTCACTGCTATCTCACAACAGGATTTCTTTAATCCTTGGCACCCCTTCCATGGTTGCTTGCTACTTAATGAGTTGCTCCTAAGCACACAGTTAAATGGAGTTGTAAGAAACTGAAAGCTCCCATTGCTTTAGCTGTTTCTTTTGCAGGACTTTTTTTCAGCAGTTTGCTGCCTTGATGGTGTCTGGAAGTCATGCTGTTCTCCAGATACAGCTGAGGCCATCCCTAAACTGCAAATGTTATAAACACAGATCCTGAATCCAGGATTCATCCAGTCAGTTCAGATTTTTCCAAGAACTCGGCCATGGGTGATTAGATTAAATGCATTTGAGAGTTCACTTCAGCTATACATAAGACATGCAAACACACACCTGCAAAATAAATTTCATAAAACTAATTTATGCCCAGTTTTCCCTCCAAGGGCAATTCTACTCTAGAGATGATGCAGTTATACGGTGGAGGAAGTGCTGTCTCTGGGATGCTGTGCCTATCTTCTGAGAGGAAGAGAAAGCAAAGGCTGATAGAAATAAGATGAATAAAACCCAGCCCCATGTTTAGGCAGTTGTGTGTTACGCTGGAGAAATGGGTTTAAGCTCTGCCATAGAGTTACTAAGTGGTAGTCAACAAACACTGGAGTGTGGGCCACAGCTGTGTGCGTTTATATGGAGCTGGCCCAGGCCATGGACCTGGGCTGGCTCTGCCTGGAATCAGCTGTGGTACCTTTAAATCAATGCTTTAATCAACACTTCAGGTACACTGCCCACAGACAGCTGACAACTGAACTTCTAGTCCAGGTATGAACAGCTTGAGTATCTATTGCTAATATTCTCCTACATGTGTCCATTTCTGACATCTCCTGTTTTCCACTCTCTGCTACAATCCCCCACTGCCTTTAACTGCTCTTTTCTACTTCCTCATATAAATTAATAATTAAGACCTGTTTGTTCAACTGTCATCCACTTTTTCATACCCTTTTCAAGTTCAGGCTTAGGTATCTCCTTATTGCCCAAGAATTTTTTGTGTTCTTTAAAATCTCTAAGCCAGATAAAACATCCCTTTTACAAATCAGCAGGCACAAGAACTTAAGCATTTTGTTTAATAACAATGCTATTAAAATGCTAATAACAATGCTATTAAAACTTTGTACCAGAATTAAGAGAAACAATGTAATTCAGATCAAAGAACTCAAACATTTTGGGACCTCAGTTCTATTTTTTCAAGTCTTCAGACTATTTAGTAATCATTTTCTCCTAAAAATAAAAAAATCCATGTAGTTAGTACTAGCTGTTCATAAGAAAATCTCTTTCCAATCTTTGGAGCTTTAAAGAACAATCTATTTCATGTAGAAATTGTTTGCTGCTTCATTTTAGGCAGGCTTCACAACATTTCAGTTAAAATAGTATCACACATTTATTCTTAAAGAATATTGGAACAGTGTTATTTACAATGTTATTTTCAAATGCAAATGACAATGTCTGCAGCTGAAAAGCGGTTCCAGCTCTGAATTAATTTACCACTTTCCAGTTAACTAAAACACATACTTTCCAGTAAATCTAAATGTTTATGCAAGACCTAGGTCTAGTTTAATGAGCTTGGTAAGGTTCCCAGTACGTGGCTGCTAACACTCAGTACCTTGCTAATGACACAACTCATAAGCAAGCCAACTCCATCTTCCTCTAGTTATAGGAGAAGCAAAATGATCAGCTTTCTGTTAACCTCTGTTGCCTCTATTTACCCAGCAGGATGGACCTTGTGGTTGTTACCCATCTGCCGTGTGCCTGAGTTTGCCCTATGGGCACTATAGCTACTGCTTTTTGTATGCGTGACCATGACTATGTATGTGCTCAACAAATCCCTGCCAAGTCCAGGGGAAAGAAGTACAAGAGGGGAGGTCTCACGAATCTTTGTGGCCCATTCTTGGCCATTCTCTGATATGGGAGATGGAGGCAAAGCTGTGCCCGTGTACTGCAGCGCTCATGTGCAGTGAGTCCAATGTTCTGGGCAAAACATCTGGGTGTCATGGCAAAATAATGGCTGGGAGCAGGCTACCACTACCAGCCACAAGCGCCTGCTCTCTAGCTGCTTTTTCCTTGTAACAGCAAAGAGAGGAAAAAAGGCACCATAGACCTGGGGAAATTGTTCTGCTGACTACTATTGGATGTAGGATCTAAACTGAGCTCCTTCAGCTAAGGAGTACAGCTCATGTGGTCAAACATCTAAGTACAAGAGAACAGCTTTTACTTTGCTTATCTTTGCGAATCACCAGGGAAATTATTTCTACTTTTTTTTTTTATTTCCTGGTTTCTGTTAGAATCAAAGCTGTGAGGACAAAACTGATGAGAGCTATGCTAGAACAGCAGATGTTTATAGAGGGAATGGCTCTACTTTTGTGCTCTTATGTTTTTTCCCAGTGAAGTGAACTTTTAATATCACTTCTACCTCTCAGCAGCCGAGGTAAAGCAAGCTTCCAGTAAGCAGAAGACAGAAGGATACAGCTGGGAAATTATTTCAGTATTGCTAGACTCCAGAGAACAAAGGTCCTTAGCCATATCGCAAAGAAATTGCATATGTGCTGTCAAGTCAGATGACTGAGTAAGCACAGTTAAAGCAATGTGTAGTGCTGTTTGGGTTTGCCTTTTGACATTTTTGAAGATTTGTCTTTGGCTTTTGAAGCTTTCCTGCTTCAATCCCATAGTCTTCCTTGTTTCCCCTTCACTGTGCTCCCCTGTGAGCTCCCCTGCACCTCCTGTTCATCCCATCATTGCTGCAGAGGCTACTGTGTCTTGCAAAACCAGCCTCACTTCTCTCCTTACCTTGCATAGGCCAAGAAAAGCTCTTCTGCTTCTACATCTGTCAAACCCAGGCACAACTACATGGTGAGCGTTGCTGGACCTGTGCCATGACCAGCTGTCCATTAATAAAAGCTAGCATCATGATAATCTGGGGCAATAATGTTCCTTTCCCCAAAACAAACTTCCTCAGATAAATAGCTTACCTGTCAGTCTCTCTCCTCTGCCCTGGATATGGATACTCCCAGAGTATCCCAGCTGATTCTCCCATGCCTCTGCCAGCAGTTTCCAAATTTCAAAACTCAAACCCTTCTAACCTTGCATGGCTGACACCATTCAAATGCAGGAGTAACGCTTCAGACAGTTCTAACAGCACTGCAGTGTTTTTCAGTTATCCTTTCTTCCTTGATTTTCCAAAGAATTTGCCAGATCAAATATGAATTCACTCTGTGAAACAACAAAGCATATGTATTTTTTCATTTTTCTGTGACCCAAAAAAGGTAATTCTTAGGAAACCTAATTAGTGTCCCTTATTCTCTGCTGTAACCATGGTATCTCAGCCACAGTTGTGCCTGCTGCTCTCCTGGCAAAGGCTTTGCTGACTCACCAGCTGATTCATGCAGGCAGCAGCTTTATCTGGCTTCTGAGGAGCATCACTATGCCTGCGTGAGGTCCCCCTGTATGCCCTAGACCACACCTATGTGTAGCTGCTCAGTCTCCATTCCCAGAGCAGTTATCTGTATGATAGGCAGATTCTCCGGAGGGTGAAATGAGGGTCTTTTTCACCCTTTGCTGCACATTGCTGCTGTGGTCCAGGGGCAATAGTTAAGATGGAACACCGGAATGGATGTGATCTGTAGAGTTAACAACCTGAAAAGGATTCCTTGCTTCTGTTTCATTGCCAACAGCTGCCAGTCTTCTCTTCAACGAACACAAAGTTCCTGTGAACCCTGTACAGCTCAGGCCAAGCATCAATAACTGCACAGGCTGTAATTTAAATAGAATCACTGGCCATAAAACATTCTAAAATAATTTATTCATATTCTGGTAAAAATGACAAGAGTTTATGCTGTAAGCTGTGGGGGCAAGTGCTGTCTTGGTTCACCTCTGAAAAATATTGATGTCGGTTTAGTAGTAGGAAAAAATATCCATCAGTCACAAAAAGAGAAGATACGCCTCTCTGCCAGATGGACTGCTCTTCTGTAAACAAAAACAAAGGAGCAAGGGAAAGCTATACAGTATAGAAGCAGAAAATGAGTGGCATGTGTACCTTGTTTCCATTTTCTTTTATTTTCTTTTTAGTTTCGCTCTTCTGCTTTTTCCTACTTGTAATGTTTGTACTAGCTGCAGCTCTTGTACTGTTTCTTTTAATCTTAATTATTTTTCTTAACTTCATAATCTATACATCTGTTCAGTCATTGGTAATGTTACTGAAAAATGATGCTGAGCTTGGTCCAAAATAGATTGACTTAAAATCAAGGAACAGTAGGGTTAGGAGGTTAACTGTGCCCCTTTGCTTTCACTTGTTTTCCTTTTGTAAATTTAATTTGTGGAGTGGCTTCTGTGTCTAAGCACCAGTTGACATTGATCAACTCCAACAGGGTATCTTGACAAGATACACTAATTCAGCTGGCAGCTTTTTTCCTTCCAGTCTGGGTTTGTCTCTCATACAGAAGCTGATTCACCTCCTCATCTGCTTGAGAAATATGAGCATTGTTCTCTTGAATTGCAACCCCAGCATCAAGCATTTGGATAGGATTGCCCCAGGATAAAGTGAACCAGAAGGCTGCTGCAGCTGTTATAGTATTTGAGTTTCTGTATATGGAGAAAAAAAGGCAGGGAAAAGCTGGTACCAGTAATAAGGGAATTAAATTGCATGAAGGAAAACAAAATGGAAACACAGCTGTGTATAGGAAAAGCCATCAAGCACTGAGAGCTACACATTTTTGCACTTGTCCTTCGAAGCAGTATATTGGTTGGGAGTCAGGCATTCAGAACTTGATTTGAGGCAGCACTGGCTGTAGTGATATGGGAGTGATGTTGGATAAAGTATAAGTAGTAGTATACAAATGGTTTATAAATGCACTATAGACGTTTTGAACACTATTCATGTTTAGTATCTGGAGAGTCAGCTTCTGGATTTTGGCTTCTCATGAGGATATTTCATGAACTTCCCCACAACTTTGTGCTCAGATTCAGACACGAGGGCACAGAGAAATATCTGGAGAGAAACTTCAGGGTCACAGAATAACTCATAGTGGAAGTCTTAATACTCAAAAATGTCATTAGAAATTTTCACCATATTATTTTCTATCTACCCTATAAAGTGAGCCACCTGAATAATTTCTTGAAAGGGCCATGGATGTTCTTGTGCAGTAAAATTCTGTCACGAGAACATAACTTGATCTGGTGTCTTCAGCAGCCTTTCTTCTGAACGCTAAGCAGCTTTGATGTACATGGTGGACTTGTGGCTTAGTGTTTTATTCAACGTGAACGTTCTGGCAGGGGAGATGACATTTGGTCATATAAGTGATGATAGATTGTGTTTCTTTGTGTAGCCCTTTTCTCCCTTGCTTTTTTCTGCCAAGTTGTGTTTATAGTGTGAAAAATCCTTAGAGCTTAGGCTTTTCTAATGTGACATGAAGGTGATCAGTTTGTGGATTACCACAGTCAGCTCTTTGGCTAAGAGGAAGGAAAAACATTTTCTAGAAAAAAAAAAAATTTAGATAGTGATGGGTAACAACTCAGTTTTGCTCATGCTGGGCTGGAGTTAGCTGCTTTTCCTCCCAGGACAGCTCCTTTTAAGACACTGCGACATCCTTGCACTGAGCTTGGCTCTGTCTCTGGGTGAGTGCAGGAGGGTGTTGTCAGCAAAAATCTGGCAGAGGCAGCAATGTCCAGGAGGAGAATACCCAAATGTTATAGATAATAAGTATGTCACAGAGAAAAATTGCTGCTGCAGTTGTGAAATAAATAGTAGGACAACCAAAAGGAGTGAAATCACACGTTCTGGGGGGGAAATCTTCGCAAGTTGCCCTGATCTCCTGTAGATGTATGAGATGCAGAGTGATTCATAAATTGATTTTTCATGAAAATGGCATAAGCCTTCTATATGACAAGAAAAGGCAGTGAATATGTCAGCTGAGAACACCGGAAGAGGAGATCTTATTCACAAACACAAAATCTTTAGTGACTCTAGTACAGTGCCGATAATATTTATTCTCTGATGATTTTCCTAACAAAATTTCAGATGTGAAGTAATCAACAACTCCAGATTATATTGTGCAGGGGACAAATTTGTTCTCAATGTCTGAACACTCTTCTGTATCCTGAGATACTTTAGATTTCAGATCCCAAGCTCTCCTTCTCCTTTCCAGTTATGCTTTCATGGAAGCCTTCCATTTAAACTGCAAACATCAGATTTTTCCTCTTCTTCACTACTCTGCTCTGTCCCTTTTTCTCCCAAATTCCTTCCTCTTCCCTCCTTACTGGTTCTTCCAATGGCTGGAGAACATCCCCAAGATTTTACTAACTTCTGTTTCCAATACCAAGAAATGGGTATCTTAACTGAGCAAAGATAGATTGTACTAACAGTGTTGTATAGCAGTAAGGACTCTGGTCACCTGAGAAGCAAGACAGTTCGTCACTGAGAGTCTGTTGTTCTGTCATGTCTTCAGTGGAAGACATTCACGGATACCCGAGTACCACCATGCTTCATTTCCCACCTATAATCCCCAGGAACAAAGCTTTTTCCGGATAATAACAATTCAATTAAAGTTCAAAGTTGATTCAATTCAAGTTTATTGAAGACATTGTCCATGAAAAATGATAATACAGCCTCTGACCATGATCAGTGTTTAGAGAAAGCACATTAAAATGTCTTGCAGTCCTGTAACTGTCATTCCCTTGATTATCTTAAAGCACTTTACAAGCAGTTATGTAACTCACAGTACCTTGTAATGCAAGAAATGTAGCATTTACATTTAGGGAAACACATGGGCACTGATAAGCTAAAACCAAAATTATCAAGCATGAATGCCTAAATACAGTAATTTTAAGCCCTATTTATTTTAGTAAGTGTTAAAAAAAATGTCTCTCACTGACTTTACAGAAACCAGATGATGACCAGAAGGTTTGAGAAATAAAACTATTCTATTTGATCATACAAATACATAAGTAAATGCCTGACTTTAAGCACTACCTTCTTTGGTTTAGTAGTGGTTGATTCTATTTTTTAATTGCAAAGCACATGAAAGAAATTTTCCACCTCCATCAAAGGACCCCAAAGGATTTAATGAATGCATTTCACTGCAATGAAGCCATTCTGGAGTGGACCATGACAACTGCTCCACTGCCCATAGGGACTTTACATGACAGCGTAAAAGACAAAGCGAAGAAGGCTGTACTGACCTGAGTCTGCAGGGGCAGCCTAGGTCAGGAGAATGCAATTACTTGAGCTGACTGAACAGTAGGAAAAATCCCACTAATATTCACCTGAGCTCAAAAACCGTCAATGTTTACTTTCACTTGCAATAGTGGATTTAAGTGAAAGCTTAAGTGGTAGCAAAATATGCTTTGAGTTTGATTGACTTTAAATATTAAATGTATTTGTAAGATGCAAAAGTAACTGGGTACAGAAACTGTATCACTCAAATGACTACAATCTGAATTAATGTAGAAGTTAGACAACAAATATTCACCACAAACTCTTCATGAGATAATCATACAGTGAAAACATTTTCCAAATAAATTCACAGACAGTAGATTAATGTGAGAAATTCCTGAGCATTTTGTGAGCAGAAGAAAGAAAAGAATGTGCTGACTGCCCTAGAAATGTTTTTTGTGTGTGTGGTCTAATTCTTGCAGAAAGTGTCCTGGGATTAAGTACAAGAATCAGCATCTCACTTGTGTAATTCATTTAAACTGAAACATTAGGTGATCTAAAAAGCATTATAAATGATAAGCTTATCTCATTTAATTTAGTTGACTAGCATCTGTTAATGTCCAAGGTGTTACTGTCTGCCCTAAGCTACTGCTGTAATGAGAGAACTGCATAGCCATTGAGGAAGAGGCTGTTTCCTTCTAATTGGAAAAAGCCTGAATGCTGTTTCCACAACTGACTTAGGTTTCACAGAATAGCTTAGACAAGATCCTTTACTGTGTGAAATCTAATAGTTGGCCAGTCTGGTAGCAACAGAGACAGCTACAGACTTCACACAAACTACAGAATCCTTTTGGTCTTGTAATGTGACTTGATAATTGTCTTTCAACATCCAGAGCATAAAATAGAAGATGGTGGAGCAATACTGGTGAATTTAAGCCAACTCTATTACTCATGCATTGTTTACAACACATTTTATAAAGCCATTCCCACCAAAGAAGTAGAGTGATAAATTTCTCAGGGATATTTAGCACATCTTTTATTGACACAAGTCTGACATCATCAACAGACATGGGAAAATAATGTTATTAGCATTTTATTAGCTGTCATCTGTATGTTTTTAGGGATTACAGATCTGTGGTAAAAGCAGTGTGTTTTAAAAATAATAATGAAAAAAAATCTTTACCATATATTTTGTTATGGAATGAAGTCAAAGAGGAGCTTAAATCTTATTATATCAAAGGTAGGTAGTGTCACATATGTCAAAATATCTTGCCCCTTGCTTTACTATAAAAAACAGGTTTTGTTTTTAAAATACATGGGTGGTTTTACTACTGGTGGATATGTGAAACATGTAGCAGGTACTTCTGCAGGAGAAAGGAACTGTTCAAGCGTTCTGACTGACAGCTGTTTTAGTTCAGTGGGTATTATGCAGTTCTGCCATTGGCCTTTGACCAAGCTTTCCAAATAAGGACAGTGAAAGTTAATGTTAGGGTTTCTGCTTCTATTTTTAGGCAGCTCTATCAAATAATGTCAGGTTTTGTAAGATTCTGTGTCCCGTTGTTCCTACTAGACAAGAGAAGCAATAACTAGCTTAGCCATTTTGAGACGGAGATCACCTCCTTTTTGGTTGCAAAGGATAGAATAAAAACCTTACATTTGAAAGTTTAAATATAACCCATAGCAGCCATTACTTTTCACCTGCAGGCATTACAAAATTGCACTTTCTTTTAATACTTCTTAAACTTGCAGCAACCTCTGGTATTTCTCTTGAGGCTCCTCTCAGCTACGCTGCCCAGTGCTCCTTTTTATGCACCTTTGCTCTACTGATTCAGCTCACAGCTGCTGCCTTCTGCTCATCAAATTGTGATGTCTCCAGACTTGCCAATGCTCCTCTGTCCCATCTACGCTTACTTACTGTGGAAGTCATAGACCGTATTTTGATAGTAAACCTCAATCCTAACTTGCAGTATTCTCCATTATGAAAGACTTGGGGTACTATAAAGTTTTAGTTAATTTACACAGCCCCTCTGCTTTTGTAGGTGTTACATATTACAATCCTGAATCTGCAATCAAAACAGTATTGAATTTGGGTTTCTACACATCAAGTCTATCAGTTACCCCAATCTTAATGATTTTACTCCTTGAGTCTAAGCCTTAATCTCTTTTTACCTTAATCAGTACTTTTCAACTATTCTATAAACCACCTAAAGTTATTAGGAAACTTAGTCAGTAACGTTCATATATACATTTCACAGCTGGACCTATAAAGACTGGTGAAGAATGTGTACGTGGCAAAGAAGAGCCAGTTTTGTGAGATTTAGAAGTTGAGGTTGATGCATGGTGAAGGCTTGAAACTGTTTTGCACTGCCTTCTACAGTGGAAAAATATTTCTAAATTTCCGTAACAATATTTTAATGGAATTTCTTAAAAAGCATATAATTTATAAGGTCTTTTGGCTATACCCAGCGTATAAGTTTCTGCAAGACTCATATACAAAAGGAGCAATGATGTAGGTTGCAAAGGGAGGCTTCGAAGTCAACAGAAAAATAAACATTAACCACCCTGTGTGCATCTCCTCTCATGGATTCTAATTTATGTAAACTGTACGAAAGAAAATATAACTCCATGAATTCATTAAAACCCCATAACACAACAATATAATACCCAAGTTGCAATGGAATGCAGGTCATACAAAATAGCTACCCATTAAAGATAGCAGAAGAGACTAAGCTCTAGAAGACAGCTATGCAACAGAAGCAGAGAGGTTACACGCAGAAGAGTACAAAGACAAGGACTAGAGACAAAAGAAAAAGCTTTTGCCATCAATTGGCTTCTCATAGGAGTGTACAAAGAAATAAGACTGATAGGACCATAAAAAGTTAACAAGAGAAGATGGCAGTGATAGGACAGTAGCAAATCCCCCATTAACAGCAATAAAACAATGCGGAGATGGCCTTGAAAATCGCCATACCTAAAGGAGTCGTTCAAGGGTGAAATTAGTATTAGTAGGTTCTGAACCCAGCACATCAAAGTCTTTCAGGAACCTCACAAAAAAAGATAGACTGATGTTCCAGTTTACATGAAATGTGCAGTGAGAAGTATAGGTTGCAAGAAGAGAGACTTTGGAGTAGGGGCCACAAAGCCAGCTGCACTTCCATCATCCTTGCAAATACATTTTAGCATAAAGTACCTGTTCGGCTTTATGAAGAGTGAATTTTGCAGGAACCCCTCACCAGGGTTTGGCGTTCAAGGGTGAAATTAGTTGGTATACGCAGGTGTCCCACTGGAGTAAGAAAGAGCCTATTAACATTGCCTTTGCGATAAGGGAATATACCTGCCAATGAGCTGGAGAGGAAGACGAGAAAGAAAGCGAAAGGTGTTATGAGAAAATTTGTAAAAGACATATTTCTAGTTAGTCACTGTAATGTTGAGAAAGGAAAAGAAGGTTCAAAATAAAAAGAAACGGGAGAAGGCAGCCACAAAGCATGAACAATGACTGCAGCGTAATGCTTTTCTCTTTCCAGTCAGGCACTCCTGTGATTTCTCAGCACTTAGGTACCAACTTCCTTGTTTCTGAGAGCATGTAGATTATTAACCCAGTATAAACAAAATGTTGGGTCTGCAAGAGCAGTAGCTGACTTCTTTTTTCACCACTTTTTTTTTTTTCCCCCAGAAATTAATTAATGAGTCTGTCTTTTACCACATGTACAAATAATAAGTGGAAAAATCTAGGGGGAAACGGAGGGAAAAGTGCCATGAACTTGATCAGTAGCCATCTCTCTTCCACTCAGAAGATAAGCCTTAAGGCAAACCACCTACCAGCTTCCTTACATCCTCCTACAGGACACACGTGGTGTTTTTGTTGAACAATGCATTTCAAAAGAGTTTCATGGATTTAGATCCAGAATAAACTTCATGCAAGTGTGTGTTTTGGCATGATCTTTTTTCTCCACATTTTGTTGAAGCAAGGTTTCAAAGACTGCCGAGACTCCTCTCCAAAACAGGAAGAGACCACATGGCATTTTGTTATTCCAAAAATGCCACCATCAATAACAGCCTTACCCCAATAAAGGAATGTCTTGCTGAAAACTTGTATAAAGATGATAGCGTCTCATTCTCATACTGTCACTTCAGAAATCATGCAGCCTTTCATCATGAAATGACAAAAATGAAGAAAAACAAAACGTAGTGTGCATAAAAACATTATTATTTCAAGGAATGCACAGTGTGTGATGCCACACTGGAAAAGCAAGTCAAAGTACTATAAGGAAATACCTCTCCTCCCTGTCCCAAAAATGTCGTGCAGAACTATTCTGCATTTTCAGCTACACATCTTTGTACCTTTACTCATACTGACTTTAAATAGATATATTTTTTTAATTAAATAAGTTTAATCTAAACATTTGTTTTCCCTTCAGGTAGCATTGTAAGTAAAAGCAGAAGTAAAATGGAATCGTCCTTTTGATGTACTGTCGGGAGGGGCCCGGGAAGACATGCAGCCGATTCACTATGAGTGATAAAGCAAGCTCCAGTGTTTATTCGGATAGCTCAGATATTTATACACTTATTGTAAATTATGCCTACTTGTCACACACTAATTGACTAGGCTTCTAAAGATTACATGTTCGTACACCTCCTACTTGCAGTTTCTGCTTCAAGGTTCTCCAACATTCCAGAAGGACACTCTCCCTCTCTCCTTGTTTATCATTCTCGCAGGGTCTGTGTGACCTTGGCTCTTCTTCCTTGTCAGCGTAACTTGCAGTTCTCACTGAGGCCTACTGTGGCTAAAAGCCTACTTATGCTAAACACTTAGGCTAACAAGAGGATTGCTTGTACAATGCTTCCGTGGATCCAGGGCCCTGCTCCCGCAGCCATTCTGCAACAATGTACCTGGCAGAAGAGACGATAGCTTACCTGAAAACAAAACGCATAGTCACAAAAATAACAGAAGGCAAAAAACCAGAAACCAACAAATATTCAAACCTCATTTAAAAATGTTAGGTACACGCAAACCTGTTCCAAATATAATGGAAGATTCAGGGAGTCTGCCTATGCTGAAGTGGTCGATTGCAGGGATTGTTTTCAGACTGCCCTGTGCCTGTCAAGTGCAGCTTATCCTATCTTATTACATTCTTTTCTAACTCTTTCCAGGGTGAGGGACTCTATTGTGTGTGCGTGTGTGAGCTAGACAGCCTGTGCAGTCTTCAGTAAAGAAGATTTCAGTCCAGTCTAGTAAAATGTAAAGGGAAACCAAAACCAAACAGTTGAGCTCTTGACCGCTTTATGAAATATCAAGAAATATGGACCAGATGATCTCTCTGTTCTTATTCAGCGCACATTCCTTCCTCCCTCTTCAATAGTCACTGGCATTTTAGCTATCCAGATGCTGCAGCATTTAATCAATGATTCAGTACACAGCCCAGGAGATCTGCCACAACACTTCAACAAGCACGTTGTATCTCTCCGTGGGGACAGGGGATCTGAGCTTGTGTCAGTCTCTTCTTGTCAGTTATAATTAACCATACACCCGTTTACATACATAAATATTTATACACAAAGAGAAAACTTCCTAGTGTTTTATCAGATCTTGCTTTATCACAGTGGATACTGATAGCAGCAAAACTCAATTTAGTTTTGTTAAAAACTCAGGGAGAATTTTGAATCGCATAAATACAGAAGTCATGGCCCAGATTTTGAGAAGCTAAGTACCTACTGCCTCCGAGGGCACCTGGAAATTGTAGAGGCACAGTATCCCTTTCATTTTTAATATCTGGCCACAAACTTAATGCAGGCACAGTAAAATGAATGACTTATTGTACAGATCTTTGTAAGACTTCTGGTATTTTTCACGCATTAAAAAAAAAACAACCAAACAAAAAAAAACCAAAAACAAACAAACAAACAAAACTAATGAGAGTGGCAAGGAAGAAAATGTGGAATGGATCTTAAGAACAGCTCAGAGTTACTGCCTGTGTTGTGCTGGAGTGGTACCAGCTCAAGACAAACCATCTAAATAGTGTATTTAGACCAAGTCACTATCCAAGTCAGATGACATCTACCACGCAAAGAATTCAGGTATTCCAACAACCTTCCTTTCCCTGCTGATCACTTAGGTGGCATATGAATTTAAGAAAAAAAAAAAAAGAAAAAAAGAAATGTAGAATATGTACTGGGCTTTGTTTAATTGAAGAAAGGCATTTCTTTAGAAAGTAACAAAACAACTTGCCTCTGATAAATTTTGGGGACTTCCACTCAATGACTTGTTAACATCTATCTAGTTACTGGAAAAATAGTGATAATGTAAAAAAGACTGCCAAGATTACTAAAGTGATTGCATTTATTGTCCACTTTATGTGGCAGTCTCAATGAAAGCATTTAATTACCAAACAGACCGATTTCTAACTTAATGCTCACCTCAGGCCATGACTACACAGGTAAAAATCCAGTCTTGCTAAAAAGGAACGATTCCTCCTGTCAGTTCTTCTCATCACCCAGATGCAATATTGTGCTTAGTCAAATCAGAAAAAGGATCTAGAGGAAAACTAGCAACTTGTGACAGAGGCCAGCCCTCTTCCCCCTTCTACCAGGCACTTTATCAACTTTTATCATCTTTTAGAAACTGCTTTAAATTCCCATCCTGACCTTCTCCAAAGTTACTTTCAATGTTGGGTATTTTCTTCATTTTGGGAAGGGATGATTAGCATCCAGTGCATTGTGAGACACTTGTAGAAGAGGCCTTGATCTGCAGTTTTTGCTACGTGGGTAGTTACCCACAGGTGTGTGATTCTTGCCAGTCTCTGAAGTGTAGGGTGGAATCAAGCTTCTGCAGAAAAATAGTCCACACATTCCATTAAAATCTTGCACTACTGTTTGCAAGCAAAGCAGGCTGGCAATTTCGGAAAAACTTAGCCAAAACCACACTGCTTTGCATGAAACAGTCAGTAGGCTCTTTTAAAATATCTGTTCTAGAGCTTTCAAGTAATTTTGCATAGTGACACATAATTGGTTCCAGTTCAGTGGACTGATTGCATTGTATTAAACTGCTAATTGCAGTTAGCATTGCAGAATCAAGATGCAGTTCACCTCTTTGTGAAATACAACAGCCACCTCTCACATGAAATAAAAGAAGCAAGTGGTTTATATCTGGAAAGCAGAAGTTATTTTTAGGAGATAAAAATGTAATAAAGAAGAATTAAAAGACAAATCCAGAGAGAAACCATGGCTTAAGATGAAAACTACAATCTGCAGCTGTGCTGGCTCCATAGATGCTTCCTTTTTATCCTGAAAACTCCTTAGGTGGCCGTAGTTCTGCTTTTCAGCGTGCTCCGAACTGCTCCAGCTCAAATAACTAGCTATCTAGTTCTCATCTAAGCCTGTTGCAGTGCAGAAACCAGGCAGAGCATCACTTATGTCTCAAGGAGTCTCTAGTGTGCCTATAGTACACTTCACATGCTTTTAGAGGATTGGCCCACTCAGAGTCTTCAGTCAAAGCAGTAATGATGTGCCCAATTTTTATATATTTAATCCAGTGACTAAAACACTCCGTGAAGAAGCAGGAATTTTATACTCTTCAACCTGCAAGGGATTCAAACCACCAGCTCCTACCTTTCAGGACAATTCCTTAACAATCTTGCTCTCTCTCAACTTCTGCTGAAAAGAGCAAGGTAACAAGGAGTGAATAAGCACTTAGCCTAGTAGTAGGGGAAAAGGAAATGGGAGAAACATTTCTAGTCTCTGTTCACCACCTACTGCATGTTAGAAGTAAGTGGGGGTCTCTGCTCTTTTACTGTAAAGAACACTCTTAAGCACTTGAGTCAGGCACGCATGTTCCAGAAAGGACAAGAAGAGCAAATTTACTCGTGCATGTAGAAGTGCTCCAGTTCCACTTATGCAAGTTATGCCAGTACAGGCACGGGGAAGCAAAAGAACGGAGCTAAGGCTGCCATAGAGTGCCTTTTCCCCTTCCTAAAAATCCAAATGCATATTGGCTACCTGCAGGCAGCTCCACACTCCAGCCACTGCATCTTTCTTCTCTCACATACTTTCCACACTGAGGATCGGGGCATTTACATCTGACTTGTAATTACCAACATATGGCACCCTAGAAACACAACTTCTAACTTCCAGCCCCTCACCAGTATTCAGATCTGGCTTTTAGCAAGGACAATGCCTCACTTCTTAGGCTTTTGTCAATTTTTAATTCATACAGCAATCAAATCACTTGACAATTTAAAAGTGTTGCTCTTAAGGCAGCTTTTCTGAATTCTTGGTAAATGAATGCACAGACTTATTCCACTTCTTCCACAAAAATTGTTTCTCCTTAACTTCTTCTAAAAGAAGTTAAGATCATTAAGTCATTAGATCACTGAGCCCGTTTTTTTAAAGCACTGTCAGACAGTGCCTGAATGTGCATTTGCTGCACTAGAGGGAGTAAAAACCTCATCTCTGCAATGGGCAGCTTCACCTGGCACAGGCTCGTATAGAAAATACGCTGTTTAGGGACTGAGTGATCAGGTTTCTGGTTATTGAATACTGAACTGTGAAACAGGGACATCATTAAAGATCAAAGCTGCTGTTCTGTGTAGGAAGTCTTCAGACTTTCTAAATGGTCTCATGTTGAACACTGCTAGCTATTTCAGAATATTTCTTTCATCAAAAATCACCCATATTTATAATTAGTTACTTCTGATCCAGGATCCAGGTGCATGCACCTATATATATGAAGTTTTTACAGCCTCAACTGTAAAATGAAATTAATAGAGTTTGCTTACATTTGAGATGACCAGAAAATGTTAACATTTCAAAATTTCTATGAAAAAACCTGCTTCATCTTCCTTCAATTGTTTTATCAGTTGTACCTAACACTTAGAGGTAGGTGAAGCCTCTGTAACTGAAGTTCACCCAACACTTTGAGACTTGGCATAAAAAAGAACTAATTGGTGATGTGGAATTTCTTTTACCCACCTGAGAGAAGCAAGATGGATTAAGCTTCTCGGTCCTCACACACTAACTAGGTCCTTTGTTTGAGATCTAACAGAACTGTGACTCATGTGTCTTTCATGACTGAAAAAAAAAAAAAAAAAGTTGTGCACTATCATAGGTCTAGGGTGGAAGAGACCTTTCAGATCATCAAGTCCAACAATTAACCTAACATGTATAGATATATAATGCAAAGCATGGAAGAAAATGCAAAAATAAAATGTCTGCCAACCAACAATCTTGTAAAAAATGCTAAATGCAGCTCTAAGAAACAGTGAGTTTATTTTACTTTCAACCTTATTTTAAATTATGCTGCAATCTCTTCTAAGCACTGGTGTTACTGCATATTTTAGGTTTCCCTTCCTGAAAGTCATAATCTTAATCTTGACTGTTAATGTACACTAAGTCCAAGACCAGTTACTCTGCCACATACACAGGCCAGCTAGTGCTGCAGGGAGAAGTCCCTTGAAAATAATGTGCAATCCCCATTGAGCCTCACTCTTACTCTGTGTCTCAGGCTACTCTAATCCCAGCCCTAACTCCCTCCCCAGACTAACATTTACACCACAGGACAGTAGGAGCACCCTGGCTAAGGTCTGCTTGGGGAAGAACTCCAGCAGCAGTCCTTGTCTGTCTTTGGCAGCTTCTTCTGGAGCCCCTTCTTATTTTTTATATGTGTCCCATTTCTCATTCTCAGAGCCATAAACCTAACTTTACCTGAACTCCAAAATAAACCCAAGGTGAGGAACCCAGCACCCTCCTTGGCAGTGCTTCCTGCCATCCCACTTCCCTGACTAGAGGTACTGGCCTTGTTATTTGATTCTTTTGAGTTTATAACACAATTTTCCTTGCTTGCTCCAGGAGTTTCTCTTTTAAGCTATGACAACAACCTCTATTCATAGATATGCATGTTGCAGGTCACCTTACAAAAAGTATGCTCTTTAAAGCACACTCATCTCCATGGGAAGATGAGAATACCACACTCTGCTCCTGCTACAAGTATATCCAGAAGGAGAAGGTGGTAACATCCCAGCAATGGAAATAGTAGGATGGTATTGAGCATGGCACCCATTCCCTCTAGGTTTCCTGACCAACAGACTGGCTCTTGGAATACAACACAAGGATGCTCTTGGATGTGGGATCCAGGTAGTTCTGAGACTGGTGTGCCAGGGCCTAACACATGGAAGACATTATACATTACACATCATGACAATTAAAGCATTCCTGTGGTGCTGTCCAGGATCAGAGAATTTGGCCACAGAGTGCCATTGTGGATGGTCCTACAGAACTGGGCAGAGGTAACATTTCAATCTGATTCCAGTAGTACCAGTCTGAATATTTCAAAAGTGAGAAATCAAGATCTGAGACATAGTTTGGCTTAGACCCCTCAAAGGAAAAACAAAGCTGGTTTTGTCTTTCGGTTAAGTTTTCAAAATGTCATTTCAAGTTTTCAGATCTTTTTTTTTTTTTTTCTCCAGCCAAGAATGCTGGAAGTAAAATTGAGATTCTGTTTCCAGGAGCTGAGAATCTAATAAAATATCAAGTATCACAAGATTTGTGATGAAACAACCATGATTGCCATCTCTGCTGCTCTACAGTCTTCCCTGAAACTGAATGGCATTTATTTATATGAATTGCTGTGTTGAGATCAGCTGGATTATTCATGAAAGTGTTCCTGATCCTCTACAGCATATACATATCAGACAGGCTTTCCCTCTGAGACCAAGTGTATTTATATCTATTTGCCAGCTCAAGAAATACAAAGTGCTATTGAATAGTTTATTAGGCAGAAAACATTCTTGCCTAAAAAGCCTCTAGAACTTACATCTAATATATTTCAAAATGCATTTAGTGAACAATTTTTTGTGAGAAATGGCTAAGTTCTGAGACACAGAACACCTAACTGCTGCTTCTAGTCTGCTTTTCTGTGTAACTTCTGAGTATTTGTAGAAATATGCATTTGCCTCCTGAGTATCATCATCATTCCTGTAACTCTATTTTGATGACACAAGGAACAAGAAGGAAAAAAAAAACCCTGAACTTAATTGTTAAATATTTGACATTATCTTTAACATAAAATCTTTCAGCTAACCCCAGGTACCAGAACAGGCTGGGAGGTGAGTGGCTAGAAAGCAGTTTGGTGGAAAAAAACCTTGGGAGACCTGAGGCACATCTAGATGAACACAGTCAGCAATACACCCTAGCAGCACAGAAGGGCAACAGCCTCCTGGGCTGCACTGAGCTGAGGGAGGTGATCCTGTCCATCTCTTCCTGTCCATCTCTTCAGCACCGGTGAGACACACCTGGAGTGCTGTGTCCAGTTCAAGGCTCCCTTGTACAAGACAGACATAGACATATGGGAGAGTCCAGCACAGGACCATGAAGATCATTAAAAGGCTGAAGCACCACTCATATGGGGGAGATGGGATGTTGTTAAGAAGACAGAGCTAAACTCTTCTCAGTGGTACCCAGTGAAAGGACAAGAAGCAGTGGACACAAACTGAAGTACAGGATGATTGAACATAAGAAAAAGATGTTTTACTATGAGGGTGACAGAGAACCGGAAGAGGTTGGCCAGGGAGGTTATGGAGTCTCCAACCTTGGAGATATTAAAAACCTGACTGGATATACCCTGGGGGATCCAGCCCTAGGTGACCTTGCTTTGAGCAGGAAAGTTGGACCTGATATCTCCAGAGATGATG
This sequence comes from Thinocorus orbignyianus, assembly GCA_013400375.1. Lineage (NCBI taxonomy): Eukaryota > Metazoa > Chordata > Aves > Ciconiiformes > Thinocoridae > Thinocorus > Thinocorus orbignyianus. Next base: position 26,172 of record VXBW01003498.1, on the reverse strand, counting down.
GACTCCTAGAATGGATTGAGTTGGAACAGACCTTAAAGATAATCTAGTTTTAACCCTCCTGCAACAGACAGGGCAACCCCCTTCCAACTTCAACTCTTCTACGATTACAAGAGTCAGAATAGTGGAGTACAGATTTTCTAGTTCACTGAAGCGAGCCTTACTGATTCAGGAAGGCAGATGGTAACTGTTCTCAAAAATGTAAAGGAACTCATTTTAGAATTTGAATTAAGGGAGAGTAAGGAGGCCAAGTGCTTGCAAAGATCCTCCATTTACAGGGCCTGTGGAGTTAAAAGGGAATTAGAGTTTGGAAGTCATAACAGAAGTAAGTTAGAAGTCCCACAACAAAGGATAAGTGGCACTTAAGAGAGAAAACAATTAAACCAAAAAAGGATCATAGGAACTGTATGCTTGGCAGGACACAGCAAGAGTGCAGCTTCACATCGCAGCAATAATTCTCTCGCAGTCCTTAGATTAAAAATAACACCACTGTCACAAGGTCTACTTAGAGGTAAAGTTTCACATTATGTTGCCAATGAAGGGGACAAGCCTGTTCTTCCTCCCCTCACACCACTTTTTTTTTTTTTTTTCCCTATCTATCCACTCATTTCCTAATGACTGCAGTCATGTATTAGATCAACTCACTGATACAGCAGAACACTGTGCGACTAATAAGTATTAATCCATTTGTGCAGGTTGGTGACTTGGATGCACCCCGTGGACATGCCGTTGCTAGAGCCAATGTAAGAGAGGGGATGGGAAACAGCCATGAGGTGAAAGAAGCAGTATCATCCACTTTGGCCATACACTCAGTTGGATGCCAGTGAAACTTACTAGACATGAAAAAAGAAAAAGTGTTATTTGAAATACTCTTGACTATGAGCAAGCTATTGGTGTAATCAGGCAGCTTCTCTGTAGTATTGCTGCACACCCTGAGGCAGTATGCTCTACACCACACCAAGCAAGAGGATCACTGACAGTATCTATCAAGACTCAGAGCTTGCCTAAAAGCCTTAGGCAACGAAGGGCCAAAAGTACTTCCAAACTGTTGCAAATTTCAACCCATTGTTACAAAAATCCATTCCTCGATCAAGAACAGCATTGCATAACTATAACACAAGTTGATGGCAAAAAACAATCACTATATCCAAAGTTTCATACTCACTGAAACTCAGAATCCTATACAGTGTTTGCCTTCACCAGGGCCTGTTGTGTCAGATAAAACAAGAGCTTTAAAATCTCCACTTGAATCCTAGTTTTAGTTACACTTAGTATCAATATATGGAGTACATTTAGAGGGTGTCTTACGTGAGCATCTCTACAGGGATCTTATTTGTAAAACTGGTGATACAGAGAGGAAATACAAGGGATTTTTTTCTACCTGAAAGACTATTTCCCTTATTGTTAGCACTAAAACAGTAAAAATAAATAAATAAATAGTCTGTTTGCTTCTAAAAAGCCCACATGAAAACCATTCATGAAAATCCTTCACAGATCCCACTGACTAAACAGGTATTTTTCTGCACTTAACAGCTTTTCAAGTTATACTGCAGCCTGACCACTGGAGAGAGAAAAGGACTTCCAGAGACATGAAGCTATTCTCTTGAAATACATACACAGAAAATGAATAGTAAACAACATCTTCCATAAGTAAATACAGGAAAGAATTGCACTCACAGATCACACTTAAAAAAAGTGTATTTTCAAATAGTGAGGTGGGACCATAAATAAAACAAATACATACTACCTGGCTACATTTAAATACTCAATTCAAAGCTGCAGGTCAACTGGCTTTACTTACTGGTGGAAAGCATGGGTATAAAGGAGGAAATTCTAATGTATCTGCAGAGAGTCTTCCAGTTGGTTCCCTGAAAAATTGCTACTCAACTAATCCACAAAGAGAAATGGATACATCTCAGATAAATAACCAAAAATTCTGTACTAAATGTAGCTAGGGATTATCTGTTCAACTAAAATGGGCAGTATTTTGTAAATGCCTGAAACAAATCACGGACATCAGAAGATCAGAATGCTTATCCCGCTTCCTGCTCTAAAATATTATGTGATCTTGGGCAACTCAGGTTTCCTAAATACGTCTGCTGATACTGGGATCCTCAAAGCCAAACATGGATTTACACATTTGATAGGCAGATGCTCAGCATCTCATAAAATTGCTTATGTTTCAGGCTGATAAGTTTGTATTAAAATTGGTAACAGTGGAAATTTTGACCGCACCTCCTGACTCCTGAAATGAAAAAATAAATTAAAATGGAATACATACACATGGACATGGACACCCACGCTTTTAGACACATCTACACAAAGTCAGAGACACTGTTCTAAGCAAAAATGAGATTTAAGACTTCAACATAGTATTTCATATTTCATGAAACTGCTGTGCTATAAAAAAGTAAGACAGTATTTTTGTTATAGTTGGGAGAAAACACATGGGTTATTGCTTAAGGTAATGTCACCCTTGAAATTAATGACACTTGAAATCTGAGTGTAGTCTAAGAACAGCAACTAAAGTAAAAGGATACCATGCTCCCACAACAAGTTTAGTTGCCAGCTATGACAAACTTCGAAAGGGCAGGTAGATGAAAAGGGGCTTTCTAAGTAGTTGTCAAACAGCATGACATGTTTCTTTATGGCCTCCAAATTTAGGAACTCCAAGATCTTGTGTTATAAGCTATGAACATAAAAAATGCAGTGCCATGTGAATGGGAATCTGTGAATGGTTTTTCATGATGACAATTTTCTTTTTCTTTTTTTTTTTTTATCTTTGGAAATTTCCAGTATGGCTTCATAAAAGCCAATCAAATAAGGCCTAAATGAAAATCAAAGAAGGATGTATTATTTCTTTTGGTGTTGAGCTTAAATGTTCAGTACGTAATAACTTTTTAGTATTTATTAAACCCCAATTTTTTCAGTGGTATTTGCATTTACTTAACTGTCTTCATTAATGACAATAAGATGTAGTGTGAGCAAATTTATTTGTATAGGTTGGACTTCAAACTTTAGCATTGACAGGCAGAGTGAAAAGGGAAAATAAGGATTTCAGTTAAGCAGGACATAGGAAAAAAAAAAGGTTTAGGTTATGAGTGTGATTCTTTTACTTAGAAGCATTCCAGTTTCCCAGGTACTCCCTTTTGCCAAGTCCTTAACATCATGAGTAGTCAGGCAGGCTGAGTATTCACCGTCTGGCTTAAGAATAATTATTTATTTACTCAAAGTACAAACCCTGTAAACAAGAGGCACTTGGAAGCCTTAACCCATCCAGAATAGCTGACAGCTTGCTGTTTAGCACACTCAGAGGCGAAGATTTAAATCCAGATTTTAGGCCAACATTTAACCAGGTATCTGAAGCACTTTTAAACTTTCAGGTCCTAGCTGAATGCTCTCTCCAGGTTTGTCTATCCATTGAGGTGACACCCAAGTGTGAGCCCATATGCTGCTTCAGCAGGAGCCAAGGAGACTGTGACAGGCCCTTAATCAAGAGCAGCATTCATCAGCAAGTCAATGTAAGGCAGTCAGTAGCTCTGTTACCCCTCTCTCCGTAGAACCAGAGTAATGGTGGCTTATCTTTCAGTCTTTGTCAGGATAAATAAATTGATTACGATACACTAGGATACTAAGGCATTGTAATATGCTTGGATACTAAGGCAATAGCTGTTACGTTAGCACTTTAAATAGGCAGCACAGAAGGACAGCTGGAAGTTAAGCCTATATAGGACTAAAGTGTCATGAGAAGGAAAAGGTATAAAGAAAGGTCTTCTACTGGTAAGCTTGTTTTTCTATGTGTTTTTCTGCTTGAACTTTGATTAGCTGTGGAAAAGCTAGATTTTTCATACCAACAATCTGACTATATCGGGAATTAAAGGAGTATCTGAGATGAAGCTGAGGTAACAAAGAGTTCTGGAAGCAGACCAAATAAGCTACTACAAAGAGTATCCAACAAATTTTAGCCTTTGTTAAATCAAAAATACATGAAGCCCAAATAATATATATGAACTGTGTATCAAAAACTTCTTGCATTTAATATGACTACATGTCATTTGGGTCATGTGGTAATATTCTGTGCGCACAGGTGGCAAGCCTCATTTACTGATCTACAATGCAAAGATGTATAAGCAGAAACAGCAAATAAGATAACGATTTTATTTTTGAGGAGAAGAAGACCAAGCAAATGCAGGAAGAGAGACCAAACCTCACACCATCACTGACTAGGCATCAAAGGTAGTACACACTACTAGTTTTATAGGCATAGTCTATAGATCACAACAAAAAGTATATCTGAGGCTACTTGCTTTTTGCCTGGATTTTATTTGTTGAATTGCTTATGTCTGAAGGCTGAGAAACCCTTTAAAATCCACTAGGATGTAGTTCAGAGCTGAAACACAATATTCTTCAACGAATGTTGGATCATTTGCCTTCAGTCAAGCTGGCAGAAGGCTGTGGCTGCCCTTCTTCATACAGTATCCTCCTTTTCCTTACAGCATCTAGTATGTTTAAGGCCTCTGTCAAGTCAAAGCAAACAACATAACAAGGTTTTCTGCAGAAGCAAGTAGTCATTCGTTCACTTTTGGCCACATGTGATGATCATTTGTGGGTAATTTGTTCTGAGTTCAAAATGCCTACCTTCTCTTTCCTCTTTCTGCCTTATTTCATACAGTTTGGAGTTGTCTCGCTTAATAATCAAGACCAAGATTTCTTAAGGTTTCATTTAATCTCTTACACGGAAACAAGGGGAAGTAGAGATAAAGGAAAATAATGTATGGAAAGAACTGATTCAGCTCATCAGAATTCTGAATTTAGTTTACATGAGATCCAAAAGCATTTTCCTGCTTTTCATATCCAAGTTCTTAATGAGGTAGTTTTGTCAAAGTGAAATTTCAAAAATAGAATGTTCCAGTAAGATGTCTTTTAAATTCTGTCTACTCTTTGTGTATGCTAAACTCATCAACTGCTTCTCTAAAATAGCTACTGTTTTGCAGCAAATGAAGCACAGACAATTGAATGTGTCAACACCACTCATGTGGAGTCACACTAAGATTCATTTCTTTTTGTCAGGCACCCATACTAGTAGTGAATCAACTGAGCTGCATTTGTACTCAGATGTCACACTTATCGCATACCTATCTCAAAGACCCTAGTTCTGCTCTCAGACAAGTTGTGTGCTGGAGGGCTGTCAGTAAGGGCTGCAGTAACCCAGAAGAATTGATACCAAGGAGCATCAATCTTCTCATTATTCCTGCAAAAGTCCCTAAAGATCACCTCCAACTGACACCATTTCCAGACTACTCCAAAAGAGCGGGAGCTCTTGTTTAGTGTACTGTTCTTCAAGAAAGACCCAAACTGGCAGTTTAGAATAGCTACAGCAAAATATCAGGTGTATCTTCTTTAAAGCGGTATAGAGAAATAAGACTTGTCGTAGGACCAACTCAATGGATGGTGGACAAAATATAATAACGATGAATCAAAAGATAATCCTTTGTACAGGGTCTTCAGGAGCTCCACTGAGCGGAAGTGACAGATCCAAACCCTTGGCACCAAGCTGAGGTCATACTTCAATTTAGAACTTCCCTGCCTGGCACTTCTTGAATCCTGTCTGGGGAAGCCTGAGCAGCAGAAACGTCTGTCTACATAATGCAGCACAAACACATTGGTCCAACATGCCCTGGACAGAGACCTACAGAACATTCATCTCCAAAGGCTCATAGAGACAGAGACTTTTCTTCAACTGAGCAGCAAAATGGCAAACTCTGAAACCTCAGATAAAGAAGAGACAGGCTGTATAGACCTGCTTTATGCACTAAGTAGTTAGAAGATATGGATTCACTATAACCTTCTTCCTAGGCAGAATGATGGAGAAGGAAGAACTTTTGCTTTTATGGTCTGACCAGAGTATGAGAATATGAAAAAAAAAAAACAAAAACAAAAAACCAAAACAGGACTGCAAGGGAACTGGATTGGAAACAAGTCACATGGTTGTCACTATCACAGAGCTGTCAAAGTCATACCATAGAAGCTCAGTAAACTTCACTTTTCCAGATGTTGTTGTTTCTGAGAATATATGTGAGGTTGTATTCTTGAGCATATGGTGCCATTTCAGAAGTTACACCACAGTAGGTAGCTGAGTAGGAGGAGGCAGTGAAAGAAAGAGGCTGTATACATAGATGTCTGTCAGGGCCACTTTTCCTTCAGAGTTTTCCACACGCCTGTCATTGCTGCAAATGCCCACATCGCAATTAGGCAGGAGCTAAGTCGTGATATGGCTTACTACCCAGTGGAAGAGTTAACAGCTTCTCCCATTGTGTAATCTCACAAACATGGGCTATTTGCTTAACAGACAAATCTGATCTTGCAAACGTTGGTGCAGTACAAGGAGTAATGCGACTTCACCCTGAGCAAAACACTCTTTCCCTCCCACAAGTAGTTAGGACAGTCACTGAAGCTGGGTTCCTTCTGACTGGAAGTGCAAACCCAGAAAGTGTTCTCAGGAGGCCTCTGCCAAAGATAGTGTGGCAATGACGGACTATGGTACAAACCACTAGGACATTCAGATGGCTTGCTAGCCTTACAGAGCTGAAACGTGGTGCACGTTCCATCTTTTTCCTACATGCTTGCCTAAGGGAAGGGACTGTTTGGAGAAAATACCTCCTATGCCATTTGGAGTGAGGAATATTGTGCTCTGTCAGTGGCTACACAGAAAAAGTTTATACTATCCTTTTTCAAAATTCATAGATCAATAAAGACTGTTGAAACATATCAGAAAGTAATAATGATAATAGACTGACTTTAAACCAATGGCTGCATTGGGAAAACTTTGTATTTTAATGTCTCAAAACCTACAGTTCCTAACCCTTTACAGACTTGCATCAATACGCTGGAGGTAGAATTCTGTTTCCTATTACTGAACCACTGAGCCAGCTAGTCTCTTGACCTTACTTGGATTTGCACCAGTGGCATAGAAATAAAATGTTCTGAATTCTATTAATGATTCATTAAGCCAGCTATTTCATGACTTCAGCTGGATCTGTACCAATGGCATACAGTGTAAGGGTTGCTGATCCTGCTGGCCAACCAATTAAACATAAAAATGAACAGAGTTAAGAAATCACATTTAAGGAGCCACTGGAAAAATAATTAGACCTATCTAACCTATGCTAAATAGGAAGCCTCTCTGATAACTTTCAGTGAGTTTTTAAATCATCCTTGCCCACGTTGTAATCAAGAGAACAAACTAGTATCTTCTTGTAATCATATTGAAGACTCCTGTTTTTTTTTAAATCAAGATTTCTACAGGTAACTAAACAAGTCCTTCCTGTACCTTCAAATTCTTTCACCCAAATGAGTAATTAAAATACGCCATTCTATATTGTTTATGATAAAATAAGAAAGCCTACTGTGTTAGCCAGCAGATTTAAGACTACACAGAACAAACATGGCTGGAAAAGCCAGCTTAACGAAAGGGCGGTGCTTCATTAATGGGCAGATATTGATAATTAACAGCTGGCAGACAAAGAAATGTTACTAAGGTTACTAAGTCCAGTTAACCTTCAGTGCTGAGATGACCAGGACAAAATGTGACTATCAGTTTTGCATTGATTTTGATGACGAAAACTTCCTTTTCTCAGGACAGTCAACACGAACTCTGGTATGGGGCTGCTAGCGCATTTCCTAGAATGTCTCCCTGCAGTAAAAGGGTTTTTTTTCTCACACACACTTGTTTCCTTACTCTGTCAAAAACTTGACTGAAGGACATCATCCCATTTACAACCTTCTCTTGAGCTATTATGGATCTACCATTACATTAATAATCTAGTTTACAAGGACTTTCATACCACAGTAATATAAAACTTCCTATTGATTTCAGCATCTCCTTGACTCAGGCTTTTAAAATTTTGTAAATTTATACTATTTTGTTGCATGAATACAATTCTCTACTACATTTCAATACAGAAAATCCCACACAAACCCCACTAGTAGGCATTTATAAGCCAGGAAGTACTAAAGCTAATGTTGACAGTGAAATCTGAATTCTGCCCCTCGTTCTTACCATCCACAAGAGCAACAAATCAACAGGCTACACGGGGAGACTGTGAGATGCTCTGAATAAACAATCCTGTTTTTAGTGTAGGGTGTGAGAATCCTCTGCAGGAAGCTACAAAATGTCAAGCTACTTGCTTGTATTTTAGATAATTTCAGATACGTTTGAGAAAAAAATACATCTTTTTGCCTTGTCTACAGCAGAATATTCAACACATAGTGGCTGAAGCCGTGAGGGAACAGCCGTATGAGCACCAGCGATGCAGTATATCTTCAGTAACCATGCTGTTTTGGGTTCAGGCTTACACCCACCCACATATGTTGTATTATACCATTGCATAACCAGAGATCTCTGGAGCCTGAATTCTCAGTCTCTATGGCTGCACACACTGCAACTGCTGTGCCAATATAGAAAAACTGATACCGTGTGCTGGTGCACCACCCCATCAAAGTGCTACTAGTGTGACTTTCATGCAGACAGGATATTTCTTCAGGCCTTTGGTTTGGCGCTAGTAGTCCACCTAAGAAAATGATATGCTAAAGAGGAAGCTCCTGAAATGGTTCATTAATGTCAATGCAAATTACAAAAGCTCTCAATAATTGTCTGTTAGTACACAGTCAAAAGGAGAGTAATCCAGAGCCTGCTGTTAACAAGATAGTACTGAAGCCTCGAAAAGAATATCTGAAAATACAAATATCCACGGGAGTCAGAGGGCTTGAACCTTGGCAATGGGTTATTGTTCACATTTGATGATGTTGCTATTTAACGTGGAAGACATATGCCTACATGTTCAGTCAAAATGGTTTAAATATTTGCTTCCAGACAGTTTCCCAGATCATAGAGTTCAAGTCAAAGCGAAGATGCTCATTATGATACTTCCTCTAAAGGCTGTGTAAGAACAGTTTTAATCTCAGAGGAAAGGGGAAGGGCTCGAAGGGGAAAGAATAGAACAGGCCTGGGAAGACTGCAAAAACACTCAAAAGTTGTTGAGAAACTTTTTGTATCTCTGTATTTCATGCTAACCAAAAGAAAGGGTGATTACCATGCTAGTTATCTATCTTTTCCCACTACCAGAGGTCTGAAGAATTGAGCTGTTAAACCATTGTAACAGGATGATGGAACCAACTTTGGATTCTGGGGCGAAGAACAACTTGGCTGCAAGTTCAAATGCAGATAGACGACTGGAAAAACAAATGACCATCTAGTTTCACAACTATTTTGGGCCAACTCATTCACTGTGCTGGGAAGCCCTGCCCTCCTCCTACCTCAGCACGCTTTTTGGTACCAGCTCCTGAGCACTGTCACTGGCCCTGGCACAGCAGTGCTGTCACCTGCGTGAAGAAGCTGCTCTGGTTGAAAAATATAAGGACAACACGGTGTCTGATTGCACAGAGGGGTGTTTGGTAGCACTGAGGGTGATGTCATGTGAAGCTAGGTGAGAATGGTTAGAGTTGGAAGGGACCTTAAAGATCATGAAGTTCCAACCCCCCTGCCATGGGCAGGGACACCTCCCACTAGAGCAGATTGCTCCAAGCCCCCTCCAGCCTGGCCTTGAACACTTCCAGGGATGGGGTATCCACAACTTCTCTGGGCAACCTGTTCCAGTGCCTCACCACCCTTGTAGTGAAAAATTTCTTCCTAATATCTAACCTAAATTTCCCTTCTTTCAGCTTAAAACCCTTAACCCTCATCCTATCACAGCATGACAGTGTAAAAGTCCCCCCCTCCAGCTTTCTTCTAGCCCCTGCCTCAGATACTGGAGGGCCACTTTCCCAGGCTGAACAGCCCAACTCTGCAGCCTAGCCTCACAGGAGAGGTGTTCCACCCCTCTGATCATCTTCGTGGGCCTCCTCTGGACCTGTTCCAACAGTTCCATGTCCTTTCTATGTTGAGGACTCCAGAGCTGGACACAGGACTCCAGGTGGGGTCTCACAAGCGCAGAGCAGAGGGGGAGAATCACCTCCCGTGACCTGCTGGCCACCCTTCTTTTGATGCAGCCCAGGATGTGGTTGGCTTTCTGGGTTGCCAGCGCACACTGCCGGCTCATGTTGAGTTCTCATCCATGAGCACTCCCAAGCCCTTCTCCCCAGGGCTGCTCTCCAGCCATTCCCTGCCCAGCCTGTATCTGTGCCTGGGATGGCCGTGACCGGAGTGCAGGACCCCGCGCTGGGCCCTGAGAAGGCCGGCGTGGGGCGGCTGACGTTCGCCCGGCGCACAGGTTAAGCCGGCCGCGTTCCCGGGGGGCCGGCTGGGGCTCAGCTGGCCGTTGGGTCAGGCAGGGGGGCCGGGGCGGGGTGAGCGGGGCCAACGCCGTGCCAGCACCCCCGGGGCCGGGGCTGTGGAGTGCGAGACGAAACGCCACCCCGGCGGGAGTGCGGGCGGCCTGTCACAGGGGCCGT
>VXBW01003498.1:0-14630 GCA_013400375.1 Thinocorus orbignyianus | reverse complement strand
GGCGGCGGCGGGGGGAGCCCGGCGGGGCGCTGTCCCCCGGCCGGTGCTGAACCCCCGCCACCGGGGCTGGGCTCCCGCCGGAGTCCTGCCCTTCCCGGGGAAGGTTCTCTTGACGGTAAGGCGCTAGAAAAGCAGGGTGTAAGGGAAGTGGAAATCCTTAGTGTTGCTTTCAAATTTCAGGCAGCCATATCCTTAGTAAGGGCAGAGTTTCATCAGATGCAGAAGTCGAACTGGGGGAGTTTGCAGCTTTTGTCCCTGAAAGCTAGGGCGGGCGTGCATTTACGTGATGTTGTGAAAGTTGAAGTGAGAAGGAGATGCCTGCTAACAGAATGCTCTGTGCGTATTTTGTGCTGCTTCAGGCTGTGGAACTTAGATTATTATTTTTCTGTAGATCAGTGAGTTGTAATAACTTTCACTTGTAAATGTTCCCAGAATACAGTGTTACAGTAACTCAAATAATGGTTAAGTCCCACAATAGTTTCTTAAAATCTTTCAAAATACATAGGTTTTTATTTTGTACTATAAATCCAGTTTGAGCACTATTAAACTCTTGCAACTTTGTTTGTTTCATAATTTGCAATTCCATTGTTTCTGCTGTTTCAACTGTGGAAACAGCAGATCTAAAAATTCACTCTTTGGAATTTTTTCCCTAAAAATGAACTATTAATTGTTTCTTAGCTAGTACATGGTGGAACGTGTGGCAACGGAAAGGTTAGGTATGAGTACTACTTTTTGGTTTAATCATCTAGAATAGCTCAGTGATCAGAAATTAGATAATTAACATAACACGACTTCTTTAGCTTTTCTCGTTAAGATCGTAGCCATATGTTTGTTTTGTTAGCAGTTTATACTTGTGGGCTTATCAGCACAGGCATATAGATTTATGTTCCTATTAGACCTGGTATACTCAGTTTAGAAATTACCATGAGTGCACCTTATGGTAGCATTCAGATGGAATTTAAATTTATTTAGGAGTAACTCCCTTTAATTTACTTGGTACAAAGTTATATATTAAGTTTTAAGTGAGGATATAAAAAAATTATTTGGGCATCTTGTTAGTCTTGTCTGTTGTCCAGGTTGATGCACATGGCTCCACAGACTATGTTAATACAGAGTGAGTAATGTTTGTTGTGTAGCTTAGTTCCATTGCATTTAATTTTGGTTTTAGTAAACTACTGTATTTAGTTTTGCTTTAGTAGACCTTTGTTTTTATGTATTGCTAGTTTCCTCTCTAGAAACAAACATATGTATCTTCACTTGTGACAAATTAAGACAGGTACAATGGATTAGAGAAGTAGAAAGTTTGCTTATTGTTTAGTGAAAGTGACTTACTGAGTTGAAATGCAAAATTATGCAGAATGCAAGAGCAGCACCTTGGTTTTTGGTTGTTGGTGTTTTCGTTTATTTAATTGCTTGTTAACTTCTCTTATATCTGAACTGTCAAGGTCTTTTAGTTAAGAGTCAATGGGAAGAATGGAGACCATAATTAGGACACTTTCCCAATGTTAAAGAACTGTCTTCCTGAAGTCTGAAAACATACTTTCCTGTATGCAGCATCTGCTGACTTGCAGATGCCATTCATTTTTGGGCTTGAGTCTCTATACAGAAAGTTATAGACTTAAACTTATTTACTGGAACAGGAGAAAATATAAATGACAGATTACAAAACTGTGAAACTTGTAAATTAGAGGGTTATGTTTTATGTGAATAGGTAGTCTCTCTAGTTTGTGGATAGAAAATTTAGCTTATTTTTGTGTGTTATCATTTCAAGACATTTTGCCACATGTGAAAAGAGTGCAACCATGTCATATTCAGCCCCAGTGTTAAACGAAGTGTTCAGATTAAAGATACTGCTCACTTAAGCTCCAAACCTGGATTTTCCTCCTTCTACAATTGATATGTATTGCAGGCACAAGAAGTAATAATAGATCTTCAGTTTTATATTGTCATGAGGTTACCCTTATGGTAAGATACAATACATTTTAAAAGGATGGTGATGCTGTGAGATTGGGAGATACTTGTGATGGAGAATGAGATAGCAGAGTTGGGCTGACAGTGGCAAAACCTTTGTCATTCAGGTGTTCCAGATATCTTCCTTAAAAAGAAGAACATGCACAGAAAAGCAAGAAATATAGGGTAGAGAAAAAAAAAAAGGCAGAAAAATATCTACATTTATGGTAAAAGTTGGATTATATGCATGCACTATCTGCAGTGTTGTGCACCGGTGCTTTCTTAGTAAAATAAAAGTTTTGATATGGAATTATTCTGGTTGCCTCTTATAACCCGAACATGAAAGGCTTATCTTTAACGGAATGGTTGTTAACCAATTACCATTGCTGTCAGGATATTGAAACTGGATTAGTAAGTACAGAGTTTTGTGAGGCTGAAGTTGGCTGGAAAAGGGAAGAAAATATGTGCAGTGCCCAGAGTGGAATCAATATTAGGTCATCCTTCACTGGTAGTGATGCTGGTAAAAGTTACATAATCTGCGACCTTTCTTGTTATGTGAGAGACTAAGCAGACCCTTGACTGGAACCGCCCAGAGAGATCAAAATGATGTTGCCATCTCCGCTAGCCTGATAGAAAAAGCCCGTTCCTCTCTGGTTGCTCTTTTATTTTGTCCTTACTCCTCTCCATCACCATTTTCTTCTTATTTACCTCCTTGTTTTCTGTCAAGTAAGCATCCAGTGTACATTTTCAAAACTTGATGTTTAGTTACATGTTCTTTCAGAGTGTTTGAGATTTAAAAAAAAGGTCAAATTTGGGGTTGGCTAGTAAAGCTTCATTCAGTGTTTGTCTGCTCTTGAGGTAGATCTGTGAGGAAGTTATCACCAGGCGCAAACAGCATTTACTGTCTTCTCGTGTTGTTTCTTGCTTGTTTAAAAAAATAATTTCAGACTAACTTTCAGGATAGTTTTAACATATTTAGTATTGCTTAAGAAGTGGTGACACAGCTTTTCATCTCTATGAAGCATTTTTACAATCAAAGGGAGCAAGGATTTTTGGCAAAATGCAACCCTTCATTAGTGATTTCTTCATGTACTTCCTTTCTTCCTCTGAGTAAAGACTAAAACATTTTGAATGATAGTTGTTGCCATGGGACTGCGTGATAAAGCAGACAAGTTTCTGAATGGGTAACCTCAGACCTTGTTTAGCCTCTTAACACTGTAGTGGGAAAGACTACACTTGCATCTTTGTGTCTGAGACCATTTAGTTTGTTGAAGTAATACAGCACGTACACATTGTGGCTGAATTTATAACTTTGAAGCAAGCATTCTTCTCGGGTAGTGAGAGTGTTGTCTACTTGAAAACATCCAAAAAAGGCTGGGCAGATCTGAAGTTCACTGATGTAAAAGTCTTGTAAAAATTACCTTTGAGAAATGTGGCAAACAAAATACTTTGGGTGTGGATATTTGTTGGTCAGACTGTTTTAGAAATATATAGGCTGTCGGTTTTCCAACAAAAATTTGTATGTTTCTCTCCAACTTTGGGGTACCTTCTCATGACTTTCCTCTAAGACTCTTCCTTAATAGCATGCAAGTTGCAAGATCTCTTCTCAGTGATGATGCTATTAATGTTTTTGATATACATTGGAAGCTACAGTAAACTTGCATATCGAGGTGTGGGTGGGAGGGTCAGGAGTGACGTAAGTTTGCTAGGACTTGCTGTCACTTTGCCCTAATTGTTTAAATTGAAGTTGTTTAGCTTTTTACTTGTGATCTGCCTTTCTCTCAAAGCCTACTGGGCACTCATCCTCAAAACATAGATTCAGGTCAGTAGCTTTTCCTAGGAGCTTGAGTTTTCTTCCAAAAGCTTAGTTCAGTGGATGAATTCTAGAAGTAGAGAAATGCTATACTTCCATTAAAAGTAAAACATTCTAGACTTTTTGAGAAACATTGATTTTTGTCTTTTCCAGATGTAAAGCTGTCATAATGTTGAGTTTATCAAGGCGATCTCAACTCTTTGTCGTTTGTAGCTGTCTTCACAAAAGCATTTCTTTCTGATTTTTGATATGGCTATGGTGATAAGCTTTTATGTTAGTGAGTGATCCCTACAATTGTCCAGTTTCCTTTTCATAGTTTAACAGTGCTGAATAGGAGCCTTTAACTTTTATAGTTAAAGAGGAAGAAAGTCCTAGAATTTTTCCCCCGTTTTTTACGTGTAGTGTGGAACAAAAATTGGTGACTAGAATCTCACTGATAAAGCAGGCTTTTACTTAGAATTTAATTTGCTTGCTGTGATAGTGTTTCTTTTGAACTGAAAGAAGCACAGACACTGAAGTTAAAAAGCATATAAAGCAGGAGGTTATTTCCCAACTATACACGGATGTCTTAATTAATGCCTTCTTATGTAAGAAATGGCCATAAATTTGGAGGTTTGTGTGTTCTTATAGAGCAGGAGTGAGAAATCTTGTCTAATCAATGTTTCTTGATTTGGAGTTTACTTAGCCAAATACAGTTGAAAGACTTCTGTCTTCACCCATGCCCCAAGTCTGAAGTTCATATTCAGCAGTACAGAGCGTATCTATTACACTGTATTTTCATGTATTTTTCTAGGTTTATAGTTGTCTGTTTTTCAGTATTGTGGGAAAATGTTTTGTGCTGCTTACCTTAAAAAAATAGTGGTTGTGGATTTTATGAAAACTGGTTTAGTTCTGGGATAACCTTTGGTTGGTGTGCTGACTTTGCCTGTACAATAACAGAATACATGATCACATTTACATGCTTTGGAAAGTGTAGCATGCAAAAGCCTGATACACAGACACAGAATTTCTTACTTTTAATGTTGAGTAAGAGAGTAGAATACCTTTGTTGATAGGTACTTTTACATCACATTAGGATTTCACCCATAGCTTTTCTGAAAATGTCTGTCTTGAAATTTATCACAGGTTAAAAGCAAAGAAGCTTGTGTGTAGTGCCTGTGTGAGGTGAAAGTTAGGATTTTTGCTTTTCTTTTTCACTAACTCAAGATAAAAAAAAGCTTATTTTGAACATGTGGTACAATATTTTTTTTCTTACTCCAGTGGTTCAAACAGTTATGCTGATAGGATTTAAAAACTTGTTTTTGAAAATAAGGAAGTATTGGTTTTGTTGTCTTCAGTTCACTGAGATTGATATTGTGCAACAGGAAGACATGATAACTGAAAATGAGATAAAATTTTAGCTCTTCATAGAATATTTATAAGGTCTTGAAATGTGCATTAAATAAAAGAAATAATTTACATTGTTCCTATACGTAGATGTTGTATGCAACTTTTCTAGTGTTGAAATGGTCTTATACTAGCAGTCTTAAGTGACAGAATTCTTCTTAAAAGTTTAGCAGAATGCCTGATAAAGCTCTTCTTGGGGAATGCGAGGGTAATAAACAACCATATGGGAAATGAGCAGGTAGCAGCCTTTTTTATGTGGGATGTTTTTAATTAATAAAAAAGTAGCAGAGAAAGTAGAAAGTACAGAAAAGTAAGTTGAGATTTACAAGGAACAGTAACTGCATTAAAAAGTGCTTAGGAAAAATGGGCTTAATTAGGCAGTTATCTTAAAAAAACATCTCATTTTGTAAGTGAGAGATTTCTACGTGATATTTTATTTGCTTTGTTTTCATACTAATTTACTGAGGCCTAGTTTATGCCTAGCTTAGTTGTCAAGTGGATAAAAAATTAGCATAAGCTCTGAAGAATAATCTTCTATGTACTTTTTGCAAAATCCTGCAAAACAGGACTCTATCCTACTGGTACGAGGTGGGTGAATTATATTAATGGTATTTTGTAAGGAATAAAATGCATTGTCTGTTTCTTGTACTATGAGATAAATAGCAAAACTGCTACTGGCTGACTTCAGTGATTTAGCAAATAGCTTTGTATTACAAAATCTATTTTTGAGCCATAATGTGTTATTTGATGTATACCAAAACCTGAAATAACTGACTCAACGTTGATTTAGCTTCATTTGCAAATAAGTTACCTAGAACAGTAATCTTTAATAGTTTCATACTTAATATGATATTTCGTTTTGTATTCAACATATAAATTGTATTACTAGACCAATGTGGTAATATATTGTGTTGCATACATATTTAGGACTGCAACTATAGAAATATGTGTTTCTCAGATAAATAATTTAATTAGAAAAGGAAAAATTATCACTTATATAATGAATGAGGAAGCAGAAAGCATGCGGGCTTTGAACTGTAATATAGTTTGGGCTTTTGAGTACTTAGTGTGTAGTTATGAAATTCTTACTTTTCTTAGTTGTACTGTATATTATAGGGAATTTAAAATCTATGTAGAATATTTTTCATTTGAAAAATCTTGTATTTACTTTGTTGGTTTTCCTCTATATCATATGTGACTTTTGAGACCTAAAAGTGGGAGGCAGAAATTTAGGTATATGGTGTGGTTTTGTTTGTTTTTTTTGCTGGTGTTTTTGGGGTGTGTTTTTGTTTTGTTTTGTTTTGTTTTCTTCTCATTCTCCTAATGTATGCTGGGAGGGATTTAAATTCAGACTGAAATTTAGGAAGTGAGCTGTTATCCAGAATTATTTTATGAGAATTTGTATGGATGAAGAATAATATGCGTTCTTCAGGAATTAAAGTGAATTGTAGTGAGGCATCCTGCACATCTGACTCAGAAGCGGAAGATTCCTGGGGTCTCTGCAAATGATGGAATAGGCAGAGATTGCCTAAAAAAGCTACTTTTTATGCCCTGGGATGGAGAATTTAGGGAGGGATTGATAACGAGGCCTGAAATGAATTCTGTAAAGCCTTCATCTAGCAATTCTTGAAGAGACACTGGACATGGCACTTGGCAAACCAATTCAGGAACTTGGCAAACCAAGACACTTCTACTCTGATACTTCTTACCCCTTCCTGAAACAATTCTCGTGAGTTTATGAAGATAGACCAGATTGTAAAAGAGAAGATGTTGGTGTCGGGCAAGTATGTATCCTTTTACCTAGGGACTTGCAAGTCTCATCTTAGGGATGTTTGGGTGGCAGTATATGTTTCTAGAAGAGAATTTCCAGGAAATCAAAAGGGTATTAGGTAGTTTCCCACTGATGTGATTCTTGCATGTGCTGTAGAGTAGTGGCAAAGTGGTGTAGATGGTAAGAAGCCAAAGGCTTACTATTTGCTCCCTGTCAGAATCTTCATTTTGGAAAAAAAAATCAGGCGAAAGCAGCAAGATGCCTAAAAGTAAGTACATGTCTGGTGAGAAAAATGCCTGTTGTTTCCAGAAAAAACCAAAGACTAAAGGAAATAGGTACTTCTCTATTTCCTCTTTTTTTTAGCTTTGTTTCCCTTTTTAGTTCTCTGAATACTCAAGGGGAGATATTAAACAAGCCTACAGCAATTCAAGGCTCCTCAAAATTCTTGGAAAAAATAAGCTGTAAATTAAGCATACTGAGAAGAAATGTTGTGAAACATATCTTTAAAAGATAGCGCAGGGATAAAGTGTTTCTGTAGATAATACTCAGAAAACTCCAGAGAGGCTGGGAAAAAGTTGCAAGAGATGCTCATGTGTGCACAACTCTCTCCAGTTAAAACTTCAGCATTGCTGTTATGCTCTGTTTTACTACTTTAAGGAAATTTTGAGAATATTTTAGAACAAAAGATATATAAGGCAAAGTTATGGGGGAATGTTTTTGTAATTTCCAGCTTTTTCTCCTACTGTCATTACAATGTCCTGGAAGAATTCCTTCTAAGATAGTTACTCTAATGATGATCTTTTGCCTTGATAGGTGTATAAGTAGATCAGTGTGGTCTAACTCCCTACCTACTAGCTTTAGCTAAATCTAAATGGAAGTATTTCTAGTTGTGGTAGAATGTACTTAATGGTAGGCTTTTTTAACAATTACTTTAATTGAACAGACTGAAAATTTGGGAGAACGTCCTTCCCACCCAGCCTCCCATTGCAAGGGATTCCAAACCATTCTGGATATGCAGGCATTTGTTCTGGCATTTATTTAGCAAAATAAATCAAAGAAGAAACCAGTAAAAGGTATGTAGAGTAAACATGGAGACTTAAAAGGGAGTTGAGATTTTTGAGAGAAATCTTACAACTTTTTCAAGTAAGTATGACTATAGCATAGCACTGTGTGGCATAATTCTTTGGACAGAAGGCAAGACACAGAAGTTTAAGAAGTTGGGAATGATCCCATTGGTAAATTGCATATGCTTAAACTGCTCCAGAACCTTATACTACTCTGGCATCTGGTTTTTAGGCTCTGCAGTAGGGAGGCAAGCTGTAAAACCTTAAAATCTCTTCTTGCCAGCTCCAGCATGGTAAGAATTAAAACTATTACTAGTGTCTCCAGTGTGTAGAACCTTCTTATCTGAGTGAGACTGAGGCTTCTTTTCTAAGCATCAAAGATCAAAATGGAAGTTCTAAAGTTCATGTTAAAAGCAACTGCTGAAAAAAGTAACTGCTGAAGAATTTCCTGTGATCATTAAGCTTCAAGGATGCTCACCTGCCTGTTCCTATTTCTTTATTCCAAAGGGTATAGCTCTAGTTTATGCACAATGGTTTCAGTACACGACTTTTCTCTTTGGCTTGGCAGTTGATCAAAGAGAATTAGTGAAAATACTAGTTGTCAGTTCACCATTGTTTTGTCAGAAAAGGGTTCAAGTAGACTTTTTGAGTTCTTTGATGAGCAGAACATCTTTCTAGAGAAGGCATCTGAGGCAAATTTCTGTATAGCATTAAATTGGGACATCATGGATTATCCTTAATATTAGAAAAATCTCTTAATTCCTTGATAGCATGTCTTGTATTTGGTTATTCTTACGTGTAAGATGCTGTGAGGGCTCATCAAATCATAAGGGAGATTTTAGATGTGAAATAGTAATGATTTTCAGTATGTTTTACCAGGATAGTAGCAGCTTCTGGTAGCCTCCTCAATAATTTTATCAAGTCTTCATATTCAGGTTGTTCCTAGTTTTTTCTGCACTGAGCAGACACCTGTACTTCAGCCTCTAGAAAGTAAATTGAACTGTGCATATGAAAAGTATGCAGACAAATCCCACTTCAAAATGAATGGTTGGGATCTCATTAGCATCTAGGAAGTATCTAATAATTAGGGCACATTCAAGAGTTTCCTCTATATTTAAGATGTGGTGAAAACATCAGCCTGGAGCCATTTGAGGCAATAGCAAAATATATATTATAATTCATTCAAAACATAAATTTAAACTTAAATCCTTAGATGCTGACATGCCAACCAGCAGCCATTGCAGGAGAAAAACAGGCAGATGCAGAAATTCTTTATATTTGGATAATTAGATGCTCTCTCAGTTCCACAATGGTAAGCAGATAGTTTTTAAAAAAGATCTTTGCTTTCATGTTGTACCTGTACAACCATGTCTTTGGACTGTAATTCTGTAGATTAGTTTGGACTGTAAGTCTGTGTTAGCAAGTAGTGCTGCATAAGAGAGTGCATTTATAGAGCAAGCCACTTAGTACTGAGGGCTCCACATCCACACTGTTCACAGTGTTTTACTTCATGCCTGCTCAAAACCCATGGAGTGAACTCTAGGTAATGGTTGGATTACAGTAGGTGCACTCTTGGAGTATATCCCATTTAGTTTTGTCCAGAATTAGTTTAGCTTTTGCGCTTTAATCCTTCTCTGCAGTGGGAGCCAAGAAATGGTGATTGGGGACCATCAGGAGTTGACAGCCAAACCCTTGAACCAAATGGAAACACACATATAGACACGCTATTCACTATGTTTGCCTTCACAGGACTCTGTGTGCCTCCTACAATTCTTGTGTATGTCTTCTGGTGGATAGCAATGAGGACTTTCCTGATGGTGAAAAGTGTCTGGAAAGATACTGTCTCTTGGGCTGGTGCATTTTGTGAGGGTGGTGTAGGCGAGGGCGTATCCTTTGAATACTGTAGAGAAAGTACCTAAAGAGGTGTGGGAAATGCCTTTTGTTAACTAGCCTTGAAATTACTCTGAACTTAAGGTAGCCTGAAGTAAAATTCAGTATTAAGTAAAAGTATTTCAAACATCCAAAAAAATCCATACAGTTAAGAAAATTTTATAAAAGATGTAGATGAAATGGCAGAAAAAGAGTGTTTACACTAATACTTAATTCGAACAGGCCCTCCTCCCTCTACCTAACTGGCTTGTCTGTTGGGGAAGTACACGTAGCACTTTGTCAAGGATTTTGTCTTTCTGCATTTACTACATCTCAAGTTGTGCTACTCAGTGGTAATTTTCTCCTGGCATAGCATGCAGTCTGCTATAACTGCTCACTGCTTTAGAGCCCAACCGGACTCTGTCCAGGTTTAATCTTACGCCCCGTGGAATTTTGGGCATGATTCTGTCGTCACTGCTGTTTGTCCACTCCTGTGCTGTGCTGGCATAACCTGTTGTGTGGCTGTGCAGGCAGGGAACAGGAACAACTCAAACTTAACCTGCCAGAAAAAAGGGATGATTTCTAGCTGAATCAGCTGTGTCATGTGGTTTAGCACTGAGCTCTTCAGACTTCTGCTCCGGTAGCTGAATGGTGAGCAAGGCTGGCAATTTTTTACCTCTAACTGTCAATTTTTTTTGAACTCTGTTCTTTCCGTACTACTCTTCTATCCTACCATTTTTCACTCTGCACAAAACAAATTTAACTGGGTAACTTAATGGAAAACTACCCTAGTTTTTGAGAGATTAGTTTTCTGCGGCCTGAATAGATTGAATCAACTTGGTGAGTGCCCTCGGGAGTGCTGGTGAGAGGGAGGGGCTGCATTGCACAGGTCGGGTAGGTAAGGCTGGGTGATAGGACTTGAGGTTTCTGTCCACAGCTCAGACAAAATTGTGTGTTGGTTTTATGTAGTTCTCTTGCATTAATGCAGAAAATAGTCTTGATGCTCCTTTATCTAAGTGTTGTCTCCTTTCTTGCAAGTGTTGCCTCATCAGGTTGAGTATAGTGAAGGGAGAGAGGGGTTCACCTATTATAGGAAATTATTTGGAGGAGGGGGTAAGTCAAGATATATTTTCCCTTTTTGTATATAAACTTTTTTGATTCACATGAGTAATGGCTTGGTGAATATGAATGCATATAGGCATTTGCGCTTAATGAAGAGTAGAATGTTTGATAACTTGCATATGTCAGGTGACTAGAAAGCTGATCATTTGACTTCTATAAAGTTAAATTTGGGAAAAGGTGAACACCATGTTATGCATTTACAGACAAGTAGTGTCTCTTTTTATTAATGTGTTAATTTCTAACAGTCAGGATTTCTAACAGGTTTTGTAACTTATTATCTTGACTATAATGTGCATGCCGGAAGTAATTTGAAGACTGTATACATGTTACTTTAATATATTCATATAAACATTTATTATATATCAAATAATAATTTAAAAAATAGCTATGAAAAAGTACCCATTTCTACCAGAACTCATTTGCCTTCTGCTTGGGGGACAACTTTGGCACCATTCAATCTGGCATATCACTTACATAGTTTTTCTAAGCATGTCTTAACCAGTCAAATTAGTGAATATACTAACTTTGAGGATGCTAACCTGATACTTACTAAAGGATGCTTGATACACTATGGACTCATTTTTTCTTTTGTTGGACACCTGTCTGTACACCAGCTATTTAAAACATCTGCATGCAAGATCATTTTCTCATTCCACTTTTGTCCTGAATACCTTCTTTCTGACCTAACCAGAATCATTACCTTTGTCTTGAGTGGACTGTTGTCCATGTGATGGAGGTAATTGAACAACCAGTCACAAGCACCAGCTAGTTGGGTAAGTCAGGCTTTGGGACTCTTGATATTTTCTTAAGAAGGGGGAGGAATTAGGATGAAGAAGAAGGACAGATAGTTTAATTATGTAATTGTAGTCAGTGACCCATGTGTATTTGTTTGAGGCCTTATTTCATTGAAAATCAAAAGCCTGCTGGTCCATGCATTTGTTCAATATTGTATGTTTCCATGGTCTCCATGCCTACTAATTACGTATTGAC
Source organism: Thinocorus orbignyianus (assembly GCA_013400375.1). Classification (NCBI taxonomy): domain Eukaryota; kingdom Metazoa; phylum Chordata; class Aves; order Ciconiiformes; family Thinocoridae; genus Thinocorus; species Thinocorus orbignyianus. Next base: position 2,665 of record VXBW01003498.1, on the reverse strand, counting down.
CATGCATTTGGCATCCAGATGCAGTGCTTGGACATAAAGGTAGCTAGCTAAAAAGAATTTTGTAGGTTGCAATGTGAGTAGCATCTCCAGTATTAATATACATCTGCAGTGGAAGTGTGATTTTTAAAATAGGATAAAATACTGAAATGCTGTAGTCACTGAAAAAGCAATCCTAGCACTAAAACCCACTCCTTCTAGAATAAAAAGTTAAAAATTAACAATAAAAATGGAATTTTGTGGGAAGTGGGAGAAAAAGAAAGTATAGAGGAGACTGATAGCCACATTATATGCATCAAAACCACATCATAAAGTATAGCTTCTAGCAAATAACATGTAGGCTGAGGTTATACAAATGAGGCGTGAAGGCTGTTAATGGAAAGCAGACTAGCTAAACGGGGAAAAAGATTTACTTGCTTAACAATTATGCCTCTGTTAGGTATCTTGAAGTGTCCCATTCAATAGAAAAGTTTAATGCATTGCTTAACAACACAAAATTAGGAAATTTTAATAAAATTTCACAAAAAAGAATGGAGAAATAAAGCAAATACACCAGATACTTGTAATCCTAATAATCTCTCCTTAACAATCCATCATTGAGCCTTGTTCAAAGTTGACAAGTATTGAATCTCCTGGCAATTTGTTATGATAAATTCTTCTTTTAATTAATTTTAATAATGATGAAATTAATCATTCATAAGAAGTAATCCTGTCCATGAGCTCTCATTTGTCCCAGTAAAATTCTTCATATATATGGTGAACGAAATGTGAATTGATACAGATGATAGTATTTTGCCAAGTTACTTTTCAATTAATTTTTCTTGGTTTTCTATGAGTAAATGCTTGTGTCTACACAGTAGAGATGAAGACAAATTACTGCCAGTACAATGAAGTTGGGATTTTTCCTTTTGGTAAAAATGCATGAAAAAACCTGGTCCTTGTCTAAGCCATTAGTGCCCCATGTTCTTAGGCAATATACTGTTGTCTGGCCTTAAAACTTGTATAAATACTACAGTCTGCTTTTATCAAACTTCAGTGGGAAAAAGCAGAAGTTACACTCTTTTTAGGAAGACTGAATAGGTGTGATCACATCAGGAGAACATTAGATTCTGTTTATGTTAATTACTTTTCTTTATTAACCAATATAGAACCATTGGCTATTTGGTGACATTTCAGAGTTTAATTATGCTATTACAACTGATACAAAAAACCTAAAATTTTGAAAAAAAAGGAGGAGGAAATTAAAAAGCATAACCCCAAGATTTTCAGCAGTTCCTCTCTCCCTTCACCTCGTCACCATTAAGCAAAATGCTTGAGCACACCACTTAGAGCTTGCAAGGGAATAAAGCAAAACCCTGTAGCTCTTCTTTAAAAACAATGGAAAATAAAGAAGTAAGGCCAACATGTTCCTTTACTGTCGTCTTCTTCCATGCCTGACTTTTCATCATTGCATTTGGTTTAAATTGTGCTGGCTAGATACTGGAAATGGCTTTTCGGTGCTTTTCTGCTATTTTTGTATTGAAAATACTTTTCAGTTACTGTTATTTCTGTTCTTGTGTAAGAGTTGTTCTCTGTAAATTGACAAAGACATACTTTCTTTGGGAGTGACACTAATATTTTTTTTTGCCTGTAACGTGACAAGTTATGCTTAAATCTTGCTTAGCAGTATTGTTTACTTTTTTTTAATCCTTTAGGTGTATGTACCTTGATACAGAATTTGCTGGTAAAAATATCCTATATCTTATTCAGATTATTTTTGATGTTAGGTGAAAAAGCCAACCTCTTGAATGCAACTAGATTGAGAGTTTTTTTAATAGCGTTTCTGTAAAACGTCAAGTGCTCATTTTCATGGAACTTTTTTTGTTTGGAATTGCTTTGAGTTGATGTCTCCTGGAATTGCAAGATTTCTTTATCAGGTCAATATTCATAATCACGTTTGTTTTCTTATTCATTTATTTTAAGTATTTATTTATAAATCTAACAGATGGCAAGGCTTCTCTTTCACTTTGCCTTGCGTTCCTGAATGACTTCTTAGGCAACTTGATGAAGTGCTTTTATTTCCCCCGCTCTCTTTTCCTCTCTTAGTAGCTCCGAGAATATGTTTTCCATATATACCTGCATGTAAATGTTATCATTTTTGACCTTGGTGTTAGTGTTGATTCTTTCAATACTTCTTTTTTTTCTTTTTCTTGTGCTTCTTTTAATTTTGCAGCCAGTGAACTTTAACCTGTTGTCCAAGAGGGTATGTCTGGAGTACACACTGCTTTAACACAGTACAAAGGATGTCACTGAAAGAAATCCTTGAAGGTGGTTGTGGTGGGTTGACCCTGTCCAGGAGCTATGCCCCCACCCAGACTCTCGCTCAGTGCCCCAACGCAAGATGAGGGAGAGGACTGGAAAAGCAAAAGTGTAAAAACCTGTGGATTCAGATAACGACAGTTATACTAAGTGAAGCAGAGCTGTGTGTGCCTTACTGAGTTCAAGGTAGACACTGCTCTCCCCCTACCAAACCAGTAACTTCTCTTGTAGAAAGTAAATTTTTTATAGACTGGACTCAGTATTCTGCTGCATTTTTTATCTACCTATTATTGAGACAGGCAGGAAAGTTTAGTTTGCATTAGTATGTGGCCTGCTGGGAGGCAAAAAGCACCTGTAGGAAAATTCTGCT
>VXBW01003497.1:11298-33043 GCA_013400375.1 Thinocorus orbignyianus | reverse complement strand
CGGCCTACCGCGTCCGCCTGGAGCCCTGCCAGCGCGGCGCTTGCCGGTACCCACCGCGACCCGCACCGGGCCCCGGACCTTACCCCCCGACACCCCTAGTTAGGGTTTAGGAGGGTCCCCGGTCCCTTCTCCCCGCCCCGGGATGGGGGGAGGATCCCGTTCCGCCTCCCTCCCGTGAGGCCGGGGAGCACCCGCCCTTGCTGGGTTCCTTTGGGTTGATGGGGACCCCCCCACACACGCATTCCCTTCTTTGGAACCCCCTCCCCACCCATTCCCTTCTTAGGGATCCCCCTGCACACCTGTATTTCTTTCTTTGGGACACCCCCCCCGTATTCCCTTCTCCGGGACCCCCAACACATGTATTCCCTTCCTTGGGACCCCCATTCTCCAGGGTTTTGGGAAGGGGTCAATCCCTGCCTGGCTCCACAGATACAGGGGGCACCCCCCTTGGTTTGGGGGGGTCCTCTCTCCTTGTTTGGCTCCCCAGAGACATAGCACCCTCCCCCTGGGGTGTAGGGGACCTCTGTCCCTGCCCGGCTCCCCAGATATAGGGGCAATCCCTGTGGTTATGGGGCTCCTCTCTCTCCTACTTGGCTCCCCAAATGTAGAGGACTCTTCTGGGGCTGTGGGGCATCCCTCTTCTTGCCTGGTTCTCCAGATATAGGGGACCATCCCAGGGTTTGGGGGACCCCTGTCCCTGCCCTGTGCCCCTGATAGTGGGAGGACCCCCTCCGGCATTGCGGGGGATCCTTCTCCTTTCCTGGCTCCCCAGATATAGGGGACCATCCCGGGTTTGTGGGGACACCTCACTGCTTGGCTCCCCAGATATAGGGGCCGCCCCCAGGGTTGTGGCAGATCCCTCTCCCTTGGGTTTTGGGGGACCCCACTCCCTCTTTGGCTGCCCAGATATAGGGGACCTCCCTGGGCCCTGTACTCCTCTGGGGGGTCCTTGTTTCCTCCTTCTCCTCTAGTTTTCCATCCTTTGGGATCTCCTTGTTTTTTCCCTAACTGCTGTTTTTTGGGGAGCATGGGGGACCCCTGTCCCACCCTGTTCACTCTCATCAGTGTTCTAGGGTCTCCCTTGTTGCCCTCATCCCCCTCCTCCCCCTCGTCACCTTCCCCAGGGGACAACAGAAGTGTCCTGTGTGCTGTGGGTGGCAGTTGGGACAGTTGGGTGCTGGTTCTGCAGGAGGAACTGCCGGGGGAACCCCAACTGCCTGGTGGGCATCGGGGAGCACGTCTGGCTGGGCGAGATAGATGAGAACAGCTTCCACAACATCGACGACCCCAACTGTGAGCGCCGCAAGAAGGTAGACATCCCCTCCAAAAAAAAAAAAGCCCTTTTTGGGTCCTGGGGGGAAGATGGGGACAAGGGAAAGGTGGCACCTGTCACCAGGGAGATTGGGATGTGGCTGTATGACACCGGAGTGGCTTTTTCCTGACAAACAGCCATACAGCAGCCACCCCAGGGTGCTGGATTTGTCTTTCTTGCTCTTCTGCAGTGGTGAGTGACAACTGTTGCTTTCTCTCCTACGCCAGAACGCGTTCGTGGGCTTAACGAACCTGGGCGCCACCTGCTACGTCAACACTTTCTTGCAGATGTGGTTTCTCAACTTGGAGCTCCGGCAGGCCCTCTACCTGTGTCCCAGCGCCCACAGGGACTGCGCGGCCGGAGAGGGCATCCCTAAAGACAAGGGTGGGTAGTTTTGCTCAGTTTTCTCCTAAAATTTGACAAGCTGGCATCATAACAGTTGATGGGGGAAGCTACAACTTCCCATCCCATCTCCACACCGTTGAGTTTTGGGTCCGTCACCTGGCTTTTAGGAGCAAACCATCCTTTAACCGGTTTATTCCTTAAATCTACGCCATCTAGTCTGATTTTCAGAGCTCTGATTTGGGTTTGTTTCTTGCCCAGACTAGTTCCCAGCTCAATGATGATGCTGGGCAGGGGGAAGCACATGGGCTGGGGCTGATGTGTGCTACCGTGGGGCTGCACTTGTCCCACGGGAGGGGGAAAATTGGGGTGCCCGATGTAAATGGGACTCACGTGGTGGATGCCACAGCCTCAGGTGATGCACCTTTACAGATGGCACTGGCACTGTGGGTGCCCTCTGGGTCAGTGCAGCCACCTTGTTTCTTCTGTTCCTGTTCTTATGGTATTTTTAAATGATATCTTATCGTTTGGGGTAAAAAAGAAGCTGTTGCTACGAGGTGATTGCTGCATGCTGCTTAAAATATTCACTCACAACACGTGCTGGGCACTGCTGGCTATTTGCCCTTGGATTCCATGACCTTAAGGCTCTTTTTCAACCTAAATTTTCACGATTCTATATGGAACCTTGTGGTCATCGCTGACATGAGCCACTCTGGTTCTCGTGATGATCAAAACCAGTATCTCTTCCAGTCGTTAAACTTACCTGTCTAGAGAAAGAATGAGCTAATTACTTGGAACAATTAATCTCTTGCCTTGAATTGCTGGCTGTAACTGGGGCGACTTGTTGTTTTTAACAGACTATGAGCCTCAGACCATTTGTGAGCACCTGCAGTACTTGTTTGCTTTGCTGCAGAACAGCAAAAGGCGATACATCGACCCCTCCGGGTTCGTCAAAGCCCTGGGCCTGGACACGGGGCAGCAGCAGGTGGGTTCCTTCATCGTTACCTTCTTGAAAGCAGCATGGAACTAACTGCCCTTTTGTGTTATTTTACCTGGGATTTGCTTCTTGCTACGGGCACAAAGGGAGAAGCTGTGCTCAGGGCCCTTCCTGTGGGGGTGGGAGAGATCAGGAGGAGCCCAGGGAGCCTGGAATGGGATGGGGAGTGTTTTTAGCACCTGGTTGACTCCCACACCGCGTGGGGTGGGAACCAAAGCTGCCATGAGGGTCCTTTCCAAGGTTCTTTATGGGCTGCTTCTCCCAGAGCAGGAAAATTCTTGGCTGTGGGTGGTTCAGTGGGGGTTGAAGGGCCCTCGCAGGGTGAGGAGACCTTGACTGGGTCACCTAGAGCCAGCCAAGGTCTGGTATAAGCGTGTGAGGCAGAGAAAACTCAGTTAGAGAAGGGTGAGCACTGTGGATGAATCCTGCAGGGCTGTCTCCGAAGCTGAAGAGAGCTCAGGAGAAGGGCAAGGCTTGAAGATATTCTTTGAGAAGTGAGAGGGAGATTGTTGGAGGAAGAGGCCGAGCACCATTCGTTCCCTCGGGAGGATGCGGGAGGGGAAGGAAGCGGTGACCACCGACCGGTGACACTGCAGGGCAGCTGGGAGAGGCCCAAACCTATTTGTTTTAGGAAAAGGAGTGTGAGGATGGGAGAGGAAGACCCTGAAATGAGTGTGGGGAAGCTCCCAAGCCTCGCAGGGAGGGCACAACGCTTTGGAATTGGAAGAAGGGAGATCTTAGATGAGATCTGGGGAAGAACTTTGGTGTGAGGGTGGTGAGAGCCTGGAAGAAGTTGCCCAGAGAAGCTGTGGCTGCCCCATCCCTGGAGGGGTTCAAGGCCAGGCTGGATGGGGCTTGGAGCACCCTGGTCTGGTGGGAGGTGTCTGGAGGTGGCACAGGGTGGGCTTTTAAGGTCCCTCCCAACTCGAACCATTCTACGATTCTCTGACAAATCCATCGGGCAGCATTTTTGGAGGTGGGTTGTTTTGGTGTTGGGTTTTTTTTTCACCTTTAATTTGAATAGGGACAGCTTGAATTGCAGTGCTAAGCTTTGAAAGATGAGTATTAATTAACAAGTATTATCATCTTTTCAGGGATAGAAAACTCTGTAGGAGTGTTTTTTGTTGTTGTCATAGTTTTTTTCCCCTTGCAGAGCCCTGCGAGGAGCTGGGCAGAAGTCAAACCTCCTGGTGGGGCTGGCCAGGAGCCAGGACAACTCTCGCTGAGGACCTCACGCTCCTTTTAGACTAATTCCTCTTTTTTTCCCCTCTTTCTTTTTTCCTTTGGTTCTCCCAACTGGTCTTTTCTCTGTTCAGCACACGCTGGAACCTCCGTGCAAGCTGTTTGTTGGGCTGTGGGTAATTTTGCAGTAAATTAGCCACGAGGTTGGGACTGGGGCCTGTTGTGAAGAGACTTGGCTTTCTCTTCTAGGATGCCCAGGAGTTTTCCAAGCTGTTCATGTCGCTGCTGGAAGATACTTTATCCAAACAAAAGAACCCAGATGTTCGAAACATAGTGCAAAAGCAGTTCTGTGGAGAGTACGCCTATGTCACGGTGTAAGTATTTGGTCTTTGGGAAGAACCTTTCTGTAAATATTGAAACATTTAAAAAGAAGCTGGAGGAGGGAGAAGCAGGGAGTGAGGTCCCTCCTCACAACTGGAGCAGGCAGGTGAGGGTCTGCCAAAAGGTTTTTGTAAGAGGTTTTTAGCTTTTAGGTTTCCTGGTTGGCATGCAGCTGGTGATGGTGCAGTTCTTTGGCTGCTTTTATATTCCCTTAATGAAAATTTAGCAATTAAACCTGTAAAGGACTTCATGGAAAGTAGTCTTCCAGCCAGAAAATAGGGTACTCGGGTGTCATTTTCTCATTCCTGTGTTCTCTGAGCTGTGGCTTTCACCTCAAAAATGATAGAAAAAAGTGGATGTGAGTTCTGAGCAGGTGCTTCCACTTCTCCTGGTAGATTTTCTTACCCTGTTACCACTTTTGTTTGTCAAAGAGTTGTGATGCAGAGGTGTGAACCACATTAACCAGGATTTAAACAACTTTCTCTCCTGGTTTTTTAGCTCAAGCAGCTGGTGGCCGGGGAGTTCAGCCACATGAGCCACTGAACTGACCTCATGTGGTTTTGTCTTGTTTTTTTCCCCCCCAATCCTAGCTGCAACCAGTGTGGCAGAGAGTCCAAACTCGTCTCTAAATTCTACGAGCTGGAGTTAAACATCCAAGGNGTTTTCTATATGGGTACTCATCTGCATAGCAACAGGAGGCATTCCCCTCTGGAAAACGTGCTCTCCAAAATACTAGAGAGGGCCGGGAATAGCTGCTGGAACAGCTGCAAGTGCTCTTAATTTGCCTTGGAAAACTTGCCTAGGTCTTCANAAAGGTTTTTGTAAGAGGTTTTTAGCTTTTAGGTTTCCTGGTTGGCATGCAGCTGGTGATGGTGCAGTTCTTTGGCTGCTTTTATATTCCCTTAATGAAAATTTAGCAATTAAACCTGTAAAGGACTTCATGGAAAGTAGTCTTCCAGCCAGAAAATAGGGTACTCGGGTGTCATTTTCTCATTCCTGTGTTCTCTGAGCTGTGGCTTTCACCTCAAAATGATAGAAAAAAGTGGATGTGAGTTCTGAGCAGGTGCTTCCACTTCTCCTGGTAGATTTTCTTACCCTGTTACCACTTTTGTTTGTCAAAGAGTTGTGATGCAGAGGTGTGAACCACATTAACCAGGATTTAAACAACTTTCTCTCCTGGTTTTTTAGCTCAAGCAGCTGTGGCCCGGGGAGTTCAGCCACATGAGCCACTGAACTGACCTCATGTGGTTTTGTCTTGTTTTTTTCCCCCCCAATCCTAGCTGCAACCAGTGTGGCAGAGAGTCCAAACTCGTCTCTAAATTCTACGAGCTGGAGTTAAACATCCAAGGACACAAACAGCTGACAGACTGTATAACGGAATTTCTTAAGGTAGGAGCTGGGTTGTTTTTGAGTCTTGCTATTCTTAGCAGGGTGTTTTAATCTCTTCCTTAGATAAACAGCCTTGGAGGTTGGTGTCCAAGCGAAGGGAGTGAGTTGTCTCGGTGAGACACATGCAAAAGGAAATGTTTTGGTTTTTTTCTGTGGATCCAGGAAATGAGGATTTGGTCAGTTAAGAAAGGAGTGGCCCCAGATCAGAGCATAACTTTAAAAAGCACTGCAAAGTTTGTGCTTAGTTAANTTGAAGGTGTGGATTCAACTCAGAAATATTTAGGGCAGAACTAACCTGAAACGTGACTCTGTGCCTGAGCTCTCTGGGCAGCAGCTTTGCAAACCGGTTGCTCAGCTTGGGGACGGGCTGCTGTGAAAAAAGACAGGTTTGTGTGCGTGCCTGAAAGTCCTGAAACGGTGAGCTTGAAGTTTGTCTGCTCCTCCTTTAGAGGGAAACCACCCGGTGACCTCCCTGAGGGCAGCTGGAGTTTTCCTCTGGCCTCCTCCTGCTGTGGGATCTGCTTAGTCACAGGCAGCGTCTCTCAGGCTGATGTTTGGGCACAAGAGGACTGCAGTTTTCAGGCTAAAGTGTGGCTTTGCATTAACTTGATCCGTGTGAGCTCCTAAAAGAGTGGTTTAATTATTTGATTTTCCCATAGTCCTCAGTTTAAACCAGCTCAGTCACGTGGAGAACAAACCTGACAGTCCTGTAAGCGCCCTGAGAACAGGCCTTGATTTTTTTTCTTTTTTCCTTAAAGTTTTCCTTTAAAATTCCTTCCAAAATTTTCCTTCATGTGAGAGCAGCCTCCTATGCCTGTGCTGCAAAGCGCATTTATTAGGGTGTGTTTTTCACCACGTGGTTATTTTGGAAAGCAAGTGAGTTAAGAGACTCAGATGGCTAAAACAGCTCCGTGCTTTTCAGCCTCCAGCTGCTGAGTAGCTTGGGCTGGCTGAGTTTTCAGTGCTGACCAGTTCTCATGGAGCTTTCTTTCTGCCTCCTTTCCCCGACCAGGAAGAAAAATTAGAAGGGGACAATCGTTATTTTTGTGAAACTTGTCAGAGTAAGCAGAATGCCACCAGGAAGATCCGGCTGCTAAGTCTGCCCTGCACCCTCAACCTGCAGCTGATGCGTTTCGTCTTTGACAGGTGTGTCTCTTGCCCAGGAAGCTCTTTGGGAATTCTGCTCCCTTCTGCCTTAGGGACCTGGACAAGTTGGAGAGCTGGGCTAGTGAAAATGGCATGAAGTTCAACCNCTTGGAGCAGCCTTCCAGGATCTGAAGGGAGCTCCAGGAGAGCTGGAGAGGGACTCTTGGTCAGGGAGTGGAGGCACAGGACAAGGGGTAATGGTTTTAAATTGGAAGAGGGGAGATTGAGATGGGATCTCAGGAAGAACTTCTTTGGTTCAAGGGTGGTGAGGCACTGGCCCAGGTTGCCCGGAGAAGCTGTGGCTGCCCCATCCCTGGAGGGGTTCAAGGCCCTGGATGGGGCTTGGAGCCACCTGGTGTGGTGGGAGGTGTCCCTGCCCATGGCAGGTGGGTTGGAACTGGATGATCTTTGAGGTCCCTTCCAACTCTGACCATTCTGTGATTCTACAATTTGAGAGCTCGAGGATGGAGCACGGGCCTGATCTGCTCTGGGGGTGCTTGGTGGGGTTTAGGGGAGCTCTGTTGAGGTGTGAGCTGTTACTGCCATCCTCTGACCTCGAAGCTTTGTCTCCACGCAGGCAAACCGGCCATAAGAAGAAGCTCAACACCTACATCGGCTTCTCGGAGCTGCTCGACATGGAACCTTTCATGGAACAAAAAAGTGAGTTCTCTGTGCTGTGGCTCATTGTCTTTACCCACCGCCCCTCGGCAGAGGAGAGGAGATCTCCTGTGAGTGCCCTCTGAATGAAAAATCATGTCAAGAGTTGTTTGAAGCCCGTGCTTGAAATAACCACCTCGCTGAGCAGGTTGTGGAAGCCACAACCTACTTAGCGAGGTCTGGGGGAGATGCTGGTTCAAGCGCCGTCCTTGTGTGAAGAGATAAAGCTCTGGGAAAGAGAACATTTAGTGCTGTTTCACCCAGAGTGCTCCATAACTGCCGCTTTCCTTCCAGATGGGGTCTACGTGTACGAGCTCAGCGCCGTCCTCATCCACCGCGGCGTGAGCGCCTACTCCGGGCACTACATCGCCCACGTGAAGGATCCCCAGACGGGCGAGTGGTACAAGTTCAACGACGAAGACATCGAAAAAATGGAGGGGAAGAAACTGCAGTTGGGGATTGAGGAAGATCTAGGTAAAACCTTTCAGTTGTGAGTGCCCTTTTAAAATCACTCTTTTTTTTTTTCCTCCCCTAAAAAAAACGACCCCACTGAGGCTGAGTCCGTGGAGGCCCTGTGACAGTTCAAACACCTTGGGAGGTGTGAAGTGGCAATCCTGTTAATTGCAGCCAGATTTTCCTCAGTGCTGGGCCCTGTGTGTGTGTTTGTGGTGGATTCCTCTGCTCTACTGCTGGCAGATAAGGTGCTGATAATGTGGAGCAGCGGCTGCCTATCGGGATGGAACAGGCAAGTTGCTGCTTCCTCGGCCAGGGTGCAGGAGGGACAGATAAGGAGATTACTTTCAGTTTCCTTAACACCTCGTGTTGTTATTTCCACCGAGGAGTTTTACTTGGAGGCAGTGAAGAGTATCCGTAAAAAGAAAAAAACAACCAAACTTAATCCAAATAATGTCTCGGAAGCCCAAACCACCTTTTTTTTCCTTTAACTTTGCACTTTTTACTTTTTCTTTGTGCTCTTTCTGTTTTGCCGGTGTCGGCTCATCTTGTACTGGGGCCTGGTTCTGCCCAGATAACCCAGGACAGGATGGAGTCTTGATTTCTCAGAGAGCTTGGGTTGAGACCAGACTCCCAGGATTCTTAGAATTGTAGAATGATTAGAGTTGGAAGGGACCTTCAAGATCATCCAGTCCCATCCCCTGCCCTGGACAGGGACACCTCCCAGCACACCAGGTTGCTCCAAGCCCCATTCAGCCTGGCCTTAAACCCCTCCAGGGATGGGGAAGCCACAGCTTCTCTGGAAAACCTCTTCCAGTGTCTCACCAGCCTCACACCAAAGAAGTTCTTCCTAAAATCCAATCTCAATGTCCCCTCTTCCCATTTCAAACCCTTCCCCTTTGTCCTGTCCCTCCACTCCCTGACCAAGAGTCCCTCTCCAGCTCTCCTGGAGCTCCCTTCAGATCCTGGAAGGCTGCTCCAAGGTCTCCACATCTCCAGGCTGAACAGTCCCAGCTCTCTCAGCCTGTCCTCATGGGAGAGCTGCTCCTTCTTGGTCTCCTTTCGATATATAAGAGCGGTTTGGCATTAAGTTGGCATTTTGAGTGCTGAGATTTGCAGTCCCTCAGAGTTCCTTAGCACAGGACGAGCAGATATGGAGCATGCACCGGCCTTTCCCGTGTCCTTCCCCACACGCTTCCACAGGGTCCCGCTTTATTTTCAGTTCTCTGGCTGGTAAACACCTTCTTGTATTTCCATCCTGCCACCGGGGTGGCTTTCCCATCCTGTTAATGTTTGACTACTCCTCGCTTGCAAGCGACTTGTGAAGCTGGCTGGACATCTAGTGGTGTAAGAGGGAAAAATAAGCCCTGAAAAGGGAATCTGAGCACCTCGGCCTTTCTTTTTAACCTCTTGAGTTACCCAGTGTAGCAAAATCAATGCACATAAACTGCTGTGGCCTTGATTTTTATAAAACTTTATGCTTCACCGCCAGTAATTTTACAAGGCTGTGTAAAAAATAGAAGTAAAGCGTGTTTAAAAACCTCTCTAGGCTGGGGGAGCCTTGATATGTTTATCAAGTGTTGGTGGTTTTTGCCTGTTCTGAGTCAAAGGGAGATGATTCTCCGTTAGGAGTGTGTGTGGCAGCAGGAGAGAGTCGGTACCGTGAAGCAGAGGTCTGCTCTGGGGAGAGTCCTGCAGCCTGGCCGCACAGATGGGAGCAATTTAGGAAATATTTGGAGAAAAATGCAAATAAAGAGTGCCTAGGAAGTCCCCTGGATGGTGTGGTGGGAGAGGCACGTGATTTTTTTCCCCAGAATTTGGGAAGGACAGATGCTTTTCTTAATGTTTCAGTGTTCCACTTAGAGTCTGACCTACAGAGGGTTGTTCCTTTCTTCTATTTTTTTAAAAATTTAAAAAAAAGGGGTCAGTTTTTCAAGCTGCAGCTGGAGATGAGCTCTTTTTGCTTTGCCTGGCAGTCCCTCTGCTGCACGAGTTCCCGTGGCGCCACCAGCTGCTCCGAAGTGACCGTTTCCAAGGGCTGCTGGCTGCAGGAACACACGTGTTTTGTCACGTACGCAATCACCTGCAAATCAGACTCTCTTCCCCAGGGATTTGCCTCCCTTCTTTGGTGTTTGGGGACAGCAGAACGCGAGGCAGAGGGGAGAAAAAGGATGTTTCTGCAAGAACCGCTTTTGGCTTGATGGGGTTTAATTGAGGAGAGAAGAAAGGCTCTTGGAGAGGGCGGTTCAGAGCAGGCTCCTAATTTTAGTCCCTTTGAATTACTCTGCCTCCAGAACGGCTGGAGGGATTTGGGTCTTTTCTTTGGGACACAATTTTGGCTCATGCCAAGCCCAGAGCTTGGCAAAAAGAGGCCTGGCAGGGAGCAGCGGGGCGAGGGAAGCCGGCTAGGTGGCAAACTCAGCCCGTGAACGGAGAATCACTCACTGAGCGAGCTTTGTGTGTTCATTATGGGGTTGTTTTGTTGTCTTTTCTTTACCTTCTGCACCACAGCAGAACCTTCTAAAACCCAGACTCGTAAACCCAAATGTGGGAAGGGGACGCACTGCTCGCGCAACGCTTACATGCTGGTGTACAGGCTGCAGACCCGGGAGAAGTCTCTGACAGTCGAGGTGCCAGGTAAGTGAGATTTGGCTTGTCCCAGCCCCTGTGTCTCATCTCGGGATGCTCCAGGATGGCCAGGAGTTGGGGTTTTCCTCAGAATCCCTTTTGCAACTTGCTGTCTGGGAGCCTCAAAGGTGCCATATGAAAACTTGATGTCACAACCTTGGGCTTTCCTCACACTTCAGTAACATTCACCTGCTGATCCCACCCCCGTGCCCGCTCAGACCTCACTCTTTTAACCAGCCAGAGGTGATAGGAAGGGGTTAGGAAGAGATTATCCACGTACAGAGCTGGGATCCCACAGGAACTGCTCAGGTTCCCAAAGGTGAAGGAGAAGAGCGTGGTTAAATGCCATCGATGCCGGAGGTGAATAATCCTGACAGATGTCAGGTTTCTTCTGCGAGTGCTTAATCTTTGCCGTGCTGAGACTGAGTGGCATGAAAATAAGAGGATCCGAGCCCTGAACAAGAGTTTTTTGTACCAGCGTGTTCGTGTCTTGCTTGAGAATGACTGGGGGTGGCAGAAATCCCTGTGGGTTTGGCCTGTGGATTTAATGATGCTTCGCCTTTGCGTGCTACTCGATTGGAAATATTAATTAGGCCCCTGGTGCTGATGGGGACGGAGGTGTGTGTGTTCCTCCTCCTTCCCTCTTCTGCAGAGGTGGCACGTCCTCCCTTGGACTTCAGCTGTTTGTTGGGGTTATCTGAATGCAGAGGGGCTAAATCCTACGACTTTTGGGGTTTTTTTTATGTGTAATAACAGCGTCAAACCTTTCCCAGCCCCGCTGCTGCTAAAACCCACCCTCCGAGCTGCGCAGCTTTGGGAATCGGGGCTAATTCCTGCTTCAAATCTGCATTTTCAGGCTGTTTCCTGAGCTCTCTCCTGCTCCCTTTCCTCCTACCCCTCTGCCCTAAACAATAACTCAGCCAAAGCCTTCTCCACCCAGCTCCGAATTCCTGCGCAGCCCCGCGGTTGCCTTTGTTTCCCGTGGAATCCTGCCAGGGAACAGGGAGCGAAGGGCAGCAGTCGAGCCCTGCGGTTGCGGGGAGGTTTCATGCAACTGTAAATTTGAGGCATTTTGCTTTGATGCTCTTAAAAGCGGCTTTTCCGGGACGGTGGAGAGACATAACTTGGCTCTGACCTCAAGGGGTTCAAGCTGGTTGTTTTTTAACGCTGTGGGTTCTCTGGAGGTGGACATTGTGCTCTCTTGGCCGCACACGCATTAACCTTTTTGGAAATAGTTTAGCTCTTCAAAAATACTGCTGCTAAAGAGGAAAAGGCTTCAGATAAGCAGTGCTTTAACCCCCCCTCCCTGCTCCTTTACACCAGCCCTGTGAGGGAAGTGTTTAATCTTCACTTTTCCTCTGCTGAAGTTGTTTGTTTGTGTTCTCTTCCATCGGTGACAGCAAAAATTCCCGTTCCCCTCGCCTTCCCCTCGGTAGCAGGATCTGCCCTGACTTATCTCCTGTCTCCTTGGGGGGCAGATTCTTTTGCCCCTTGGCTTTGCAGCCTGCTGGACCCTGTGGGGCTGCAGGAGCCCTAGGTGTATCCATAGGATGAGAAGCTCTGCCTCCTTCTCCTTTGGGAATCCGCAGCTGCCCTCAGCGGGAGGCAGAGGAATGGCTGGAGGAAGAGGAAGAGCAGGGAGGGATTGAAGGAAACCTCCTGCTGTGCTTTGGCTCCGCAGCCTCTTGCCAGACCCCGCTGCACTTCGCGCCACGGCCAGCGCTCGGCGTAGGCTCGTTAGCAAAGGAGAAAGGACTCCTCTTAACTCAACGGCCAACCCCTGAGTCAATTATTTTCTTGAGCATCGTTGCTTTTAATCATCTACAACCATAAATATTGGAGAGAGTAGCATCCACACGCTTGGCTTTGGGAAAGAACTCGTGTCGGTAGCTGCGTGGGGGAGTTTTTAGGCTTGCTTGTTGTCCCCAGATAACCGGTTGCAGGGGTAATTAACATAATTGGTGGGTTTTTTCCCCTTGAAATGATGGCTTTTTCTTCCTTCCCGGCAGCTTTCCTGCAGGAGCTGGTGGAGCGGGATAACTGCAAGTTTGAGGAGTGGTGCAACGAGATGGCCGAGATGCGCAAACAGAGTGTGGCCAGGGGCAAAATCAAACACGAAGAGGTGAAGGAGCTCTACAAAAGGTTACCCGCTGAAGCTGGTCTGTAAGATATTGTGGTAGTATTTTGTTGTAGAGCCTTGATAAGACTAGTAATGTTTTGTCACTAACGCACAACTCGCTTCTGTGTGGCCTGGCTGCTTGGCTGGAAGGATGAGGGGAGCGCTCACTGTCTGCTCTTGCTCTATGCACGCTCAGGATTTGTTTTCCCTCTCTTGTTTTTCTGCCTTAACCTATTTTTCTCCTTTTTTTTTTTTTCTCATTCTCATGGCCTCCGGCGTGGCTAATTCCCTCTTGCTCCTTCCCCCTCAGTCTCCAGCCTGCTTCCATGCATTGTGACTGTTTTCTTCTGCCCGGTGAGCAGCCTGTCTCGTTAGCAATCAGTGCCATCCAGGCAGAATAACCGGCCGGTCTCAAATTGCCAAGTCAGGGCCAGTTTGGGAGCTGTCGATCCGAATTAATCAGCAGGTAACAGGGGAGGAGAAGGCCTGACCTCCAGCAGAAAACAATTAAATCCATCCCCGCCGGTGTTTCGAAGCCCCGTGTCTAAGCTTCAAGCTCCATCCGATGAGTGACTGGGGTTAATCCTTTCCGACTGCTCCTTGTGTCTTGTCAGCTCCGCATGTCTGAGCACGAGGATTTTTCTTCCCCTCCTTGTTTTTGCTCTCCCATTTCCCTCAAAACAAGCAGAGAGAGGGGCATTTGCTTTGCCCATCCAGCACAGGGGCTTTCCCTCCACTGCAGGCGTCTCCTAAAAACTCCAGGAAGTCTGTAATTAAAGACTTCAAAAGACATTTTATTGTGTAGCCTGGTAGACAGTTGGATTTTTTTTGTTTTTTTGGTTTTTTTGCTGTTAATATTTGTTGCTCGATGCTCGGAACCAGCCGTGAGATTTGAGTAACCCAACAGCAGGCTCCCCAGCTCCCCTAAATGTCTGATTGATGAACTCGGGCGTGCAGATGGAAGGGTGTCACAGCTCATCTCCCCCAGTCCCCCTGAGTCTGAGCAGTGTTAAAATGTCACTGTTCAAGGCAAGTTGCTGCAGAGGGATGAATCTGCCCTGAGTCACCATGAGAAAGGAGCAGCAAGCACAACTCTGGGGGGGGGGTTCTCTCTTCCCTCAGCAGAAGGAGAATCCTTTGCTCCCGGTGTTTTTCTGACACCACAGAGGAATAAATCACAAAAAGGTGTTTCTTACAGGGTGTTTTTTACACCCACAGGTGTGGGTGGAACTCCTCTGCCCAGCTTTGAAGATGACAGGAGACCCAAAGCAGTGCCATGAGGGCGCAGCTGGAGGCATCATATCCCAGCCCCATCCCACAGGAGCTCGGGATTCTCTCCACAGCTGTGCAGGACGCATTTTCTGCCAGCTTTGTGTAGCCTGCCCCAGAAAGAGGGAAAAAAAAAAAAGAAAGAAAGGAAAAAAAAAAATAAATAAAAAAGCACTTTTCCGGGGGAGGCAGGTTTCATCCCAAACTAACAAACCCTTTCTGACAGCCTTACACAGCCCTGACCTCCAGAGAATTGCATCTCTGGTGTTGCGTAAGATGAAAACGCCGCCGATATATCCTGCAGAGGGTTTGGGAGCCTGACTTTGCACAGATCCAAGGCGAGCTGGGAGACAAAGGATTTTCCTGTCACTTCTCTGTAGGAAGAATTAAGGATTTGCATTAAATGTGACTAACGGTGGCGTTTCACCTCCCTTTCAGAGCTGCCCTCCTCCTGTCAGAGCAGAACGGGTTTAATTTCCTCCTAAATTCCCAGTTGTCTGGCAGAAGGGTTTGTGCATCAGTGTTGGGTCTCAGTAGCAAGAACCAAAAGCTGTTTCCTGGCTCGTACAGGGGCTGACGTGCTCCTGAACCTCAGCTGCGTGCGAGGTGTCTCTCCTTTGGCAAACAGGGGTGAGCCTGCTCCTCCCTTTTCCAGAAAAAATCCACGAGCTGGGTTCCCCTTTGCACTGTAAATCTTAAAAGGTGCATTTCTCGCCCAGATTTGTAAGGGCAAGCTGGAATAACGCTGACGTTTTGGCCACCAAAGGGTTGAAGGTCTGTTTGCTGTGGTTGCTGTTACTGCCTGCTCATAATTTAGAATCATAGAATCACAGAATGGTCAGAGTTGGAAGGGACCTTCAAGGTCATCAAGTTCCAACCCCCCTGCCCTGGGCAGGGACACCTCTCCCTAGAGCAGGTTGCTCCAAGCCCCATCCAGCCTGGCCTTGAACACTTCCAGGGATGGGGCATCAACAGCTTCTCAGGGCAACCTGTTCCAGTGCCTCACCCCCCTCACAGGAAAGTTCTTCCTAATAGCTAATCTAAATCTCATTTAAATGTTATATTATTTGTCCCTCGATGGACAATAGCAAAACCTTCCCCTTCCCTTGACTGCTTTTCGATAAACCCCAAAACTTAATAATCTGAGAGTGCTTCTGCTTGGAGAGCTTTGCTCTTTGGTATCGATGGCTTGAATTTGAAATGACCGCTCGTTCCTGCCTGTTTTAATTTCCCATCACTCCCATCTTCAAAACATGCCAGATGGAGAGGAGCAGTGGAGGGGGGAAGCTCTATCGGATGTTTGAAACCTTGTACTGTGGAAATTCAATCAGCACCCTACCTTATTAATGTTTTAAAAGTACTGTTGAATGTTGGAGCGATTCTAAAAATGCCGCCTGCCGGGTTGTGGATTCGCTGACGCGCTGGGGCTTGTTTCTCTCTCTGTTTTGTTTTTGGTTCCCACCTCCCAGGTTCCCCGTACGACTTCATCTCCCTGGAGTGGCTGCAGAAATGGTTGGATGAGTCTACTCCTCCGAAACCCATTGACAACACCGCCTGCCTGTGCTCCCACGGCAAGCTCCATCCCGATAAAATACCCATCATGAAGAGGATATCCGAGTACGTGGCCGACTTCTTCTACAGGAGATACGGAGGAGGGCCCCGGCTGAATGGTAAGGCCAGGAAAGAAACCCTCTCCGGTCGTCTTCTACCGTGCTGAACATGTTTTAGAGCCTTGTTCTGGTCCTGGCCCACTATTGAACCACCCTTTATCATCATAACTTTCATTTCCACACGTAGCTTTTGTGCTGCGCTGTTATTTCTGGGTCTTTTTTCTTTAAACGTCACCCAACAAACACAGTCGGGCTGATTGCAGGCTTTGTTTCAGCCCCCAGTCCTCTTCTCTCTAGGAAGAGCTGCGCCTGGAGGAATTTCTCAGAAAGTAACAGTGCATTTAGGTTGGAAAATGTAATCCTTGGATGGTTTTATGAAGTTAATTGTGGAAAATAACAAAACTTGCACCCGCAGCTCCCCCCCCCAGACTATGGAAAATGATTTTCCGTGCCTGCAGCACCTGCAGATCCCACGTGGGCAGCATCTGGTGGAGCGTGAGATCTCTGCTGTTCCAGCCGAGAAAATCTCTCACTGTCCTTCAGCTCCAGCCTGTCCTGAGCCCCCTCCCACCAGGGGCACATGGACCTGTGAGCCTTCATGCTGGTGTTGCAGGCATAGAATCATAGATAGAACTGGAAGGGACCTTCAAGATCTCACCCAGTTCCAACCCCCCTGCCATGGGCAGGGACACCTCCCACCACACCAGGTTGCTCCAAGCCCCCTCCAGCCTGGCCTTGAACCCCTCCAGGGATGGGGCAGCCACAGCTTCTCTGGGCAACCTCTTCCAGTGCCTCACCACCCTCACAGCAAAGAACTTCTTCCCAAGATCTAATCTAAATCTCCCCTCTTCCAATTTAAAACCATTCCCTCTTGTTCTGTCCCTCCACTCCCTGACCAAGAGTCCCTCTCCAGCTCTCCTGGAGCTCCCTTTGGATCCTGGAAGGGAGCATGTCTCATGCAATTTGATTTTGGGGGTCAGCCCAGCCCCTGCAGTCTTTGGGCACCCCTTGGTCGAGGCCCTGAGCTTGGTTTCTTTCATAAAGGCACTCCATAACTCCCACTGAGACCAAATTAGCTCAGCTCCTGCTAGGAGCTTATCGGGAAGAAACGCAACCAGCAGAGAGTGCGGTGACGCAGGCAGCCTTTGTGGGGGAAAACAAAACCAGGGCAGTGGTTATTAGCCAAGTGGAAGATCGCCTGCAGGTTTTTTGGGTTGAGTACAGCTGGGAGGGATGGATCGGATGTGCCACTTCCCTGGATGCAATCCTCTTGCTCCCGGATGAAAATACACCCCCAGCAGGAGGGTTTCCACCTCTTGGTCCAGTGTATCTTTGCAGAAGGTTGGGGTTTTGTCAGTTTTAAGTAGCAGAGTGCCACGATATGGGGTTTGTCCTTTCCTATGCCTATCCAGCCCTGCCTTTTGATCCTGTGGTTGCATGTTGGCGTGACCCTGCTCACAGCTGGAACCTCAAACTGTTGATGCCAGAGAGCTGTGAAGCTGGCGGAACAGATCACACCTCATCTGAAGCATTTTACGCTTATTTAAGCTTTAAATGCGGCCTGATCTGGCAGGAACCCCGGGGATCTCTTTGTTGACATGGGAAATCACAGGGTGGTTGGTACATACCTGTCTGAGGGCGCTGGAACCAGGGAGGGGCTCGGCCAAGGGTGCAGTAAATTGTGTTTCTCTGCTCCCCCCTCCCCAGTCAAAGCACTTTGCAAGGACTGTGTCGTGGAGAGGTGTCGCATCCTGCGTCTGAAAAACCAGCTAAACGAAGACTACAAAACCGTTACCAACTTGCTGAAGATAACAGTCAAGGGGTATGTACGTCCTGATGCTTTCAAACATCGTAGGACATAGTATGGTCAGAGTTGGAAGGGACCTTCAAGATCCATCCAGTGCCATCCCCTGCCCTGGGCAGGGACACCTCCCACCACACCGGGTGGCTCCAAGCCCCATCCAGGCTGGCCTTGAACCCCTCCAGGGATGGGGCAGCCACAGCTTCTCTGGGCAACCTGGGCCAGTGCCTCACCACCCTCACACCAAAGAAGTTCTTAGAATCATAGAATGGTCAGAGTTGGAAGGGACCTTCAAGATCATCCAGTTTCAACCCCCCTGCCCTGGGCAGGGACACCTCTCCCTAGAGCAGATTGCTCCAAGCCCCATCCAGCCTGGCCTTGAACACTTCCAGGGATGGGGCATCAACAGCTTCCCTGGGCAACCTCTTCCAGTGCCTCACCACCCTCACACCAAAGAACTTCTTCCTGAGATCCCATCTCAGTCTCCCCTCTTCCAATTTAAAACCCTTCCCCCTTGTCCTGTCCCTCCACTCCCTGACCAAGAGTCCCTCTCCAGCTCTCCTGGAGCTCCCTTCAGATCCTGGAAGGCTGCTCCAAGGTCTCCCCGCAGCCTTCTCTTCTCCAGGCTGAACAGCCCCAGCTCTCTCAGCCTGTCCTCCCAGCAGAGCTGCTCCAGCCCTCCCAGCATCTTGGTGGCCTCTGCTGGACCTGTTCCAGCAGGTCCATGTCCTTTCTGTGTTGAGGACTCCGGATCTTTTTTCTCTCTCTGCAGGAACGATGGGTTTTGGGTCGGAAAAGCATCCTTGCGGAGCTGGCGTCAGCTGGCCCTGGAGCAATTAAATGAGCAAGACGAAGACGCGGAGCACAGCAACGGGAAAATGAACGGAAACACGCAGAACAAAGGTAGTTGTTGCTGCTGCAGAGACCCACCAGCTCTGGCTGATACCTCCCAACAAAAGCCACGTCAGGTGTTCCTGTAGCTGTTTTGCTTCCCTTCTATGAGTAGGGAGGAAAGGATAATAAATCAAAGAAAAAAGCTCCTTCATTCAAGGAGCTTTTTTATTTGATAAGCTTCGAAACTGCTGGGTGATCTTCATACCTGGGAAAGAAGAGGAGGTAATAAGTAGTTTTCTCCAAGCTGTGCAAAATTACCACCCCAGACACATGATCTTTTCATCTGCTTTTATCTGAATGAGAGAGAGCACAGGGGGAGGAAGAAACGTGACAATTACCTTGGGGAAGGGATGAAGATGTTTACTGGGGAGGTCTGTGGATGGAACAGCACAGCTGGGAAAGCAGCTCTGGTAAAACACAGCTTGGGAAAAAAAAAAAAGCATCATGAATTGGACTCTCTTCTCTGCCCATATCATGAGTCTGTGAGAATAGATGGGTCTTTTATTTGCCTTCTTTTTTATATTATTTTTTTATTTGCTCTTTAAGCCTTTGCAAACTGGATACGACAAGGTGGAGCTTTTTGTTTTGTAACTGAGGGCAATGAAGTTGTTTGACTGCAAGGGAGATGATGGGCTAATGGCATTGATCTTGGGCTTGAAGGAGAGCACCCTAACCCTCCTGATAAGGGTGCTTCATTCCTGGGTGCTGACCCTGGTTTCACAACAGGTTGCAACTCCCGGGAGGATGTTTGAATTGCTCACAAGGCAATGTGCTTGTTAAGTGGCTCGTTAAAGACTCTTGCTAACACTTTATTGGGTTTGGTTCTGTGACCAAGGCTTCTGCCTCTGGAGCTGTGCTTTTCAACTAGGATTTCTCCCTTAATGTGGGGTTGTCAGCCCCCCTGGTGGGCTCCCCCTTGGTTTCTCAGGCAGCATCTGGTTTAGATCAGTGTCCTCCAGGCAATCAGTGCTGGGAAGGTTCCTGCTCCCTGTGCTTCTTACCTAGGCTGTGTTTAGGTTAAACTCCGGGATCTTTGGGAGCAGGGAACCCCTGGGGTGGTTTAGCGGGAACAAATGCATCCTTTGTAATCTCACAAAGGACCTGCTTCTGCTCCCTGCACTTCAAAGTGCTCCTACTTGGCCTGTGGGCTGTAATCCCGCCTGCCCGGGGGCCAAGGCATTTGAGAATAACAAATTTGCTTCCAAACTCTCCTTTGGGTTCAGGGTTTTGCCACAATTTGAAAGGCAACCGTGCTCCTTTCCCCTAAAAGCTTTTTTTTTTCCTTTTCCTTTCCTTGGGAGGAGGAGCTCTGCAGTCTTTTTGTATTATACTTTTTTCTTTTTCTTTCTTTTTTTTTTTTCTTAATTAGATGAATCGAATGAAGAGAAGAGAGAGGAGGAAGAGGAATTAAATTTTAATGAAGACATTGTTTGCCCACATGGTAAGTCTCCACAGAGGATGGAGCTGAATATCTCTCTTGTTGCCCACTGCTCAAGGCATTAACCTTGTAGCCTTTGCTCCATCTCAGGCCAAAATGAGTGATTTCAGAGGAAACTCTCTTTATCCTCATTTGCCTGGTGCTTCTTGATGCCCAGACCTCGAGTTTTAATTTGTGAGGGCTGTCAGACATAGTGGTCCAGGTTTTGTAGGGCAGCGAAAGGGCTGGAAAGGCGGAGATGCCGTGGGAAGCACCGGGAGCATCCCTCCCTCATCCCCCTTTCCTCACTCACGAAGCGAGGTGATGGAGCACAGGCACCACCAAGGGTCTGCAGCCACTTGGATAAGCTGTGGGAAACGTTAGGAGAAAAACAAGTCAAGGTGGGAGCTGGGAGTATCCGTTTATTCTCTTGGTTTACAGGAAAACAGGAGCACTTAACAACTGCAGAAACACGGGCTTATCTGGGGGCGGCTGGGACTGCTCGGGATATCGATTTCCCAACCTGCTGTGCTTTGGTGTCTGTTTACATAAGGTTTTGACCTGATGTTGGTTGTTTTGCTCGGTGGTGGTTCATTAGCTCCATCCTTGGCTACCTCGTCGTTTAAATCTCACTGGTTTGGTGGGTTTTTTTTAGCTCATACGTCGCTCCCAGACACAACTGTTCCAGTGAGCTGCCATTCAGGTGCATAAATTTCCCTGCCAGGGGTGCTGGGTCTCCTTCTTCTTACTAAGAGAGAAGTAAACAGGCCAGAAATTAGCAAGGCACCTCCTGTCGTCAGGGCTAATCAAGAATGGAGAGTAATGGCTTGATAAAGCCAGGTGGTTTAAGTGCTTGGTCGTGGTGTTTGCTGGTTTTTCCCAGCCTTTAACGCTGTATTTCCCGTGGCCGCCAGGCTGCTGCTGCTCCATCAAAGCATGCAGCAGGGTGATGAAACATTTAATGCAGCCAGACATGTTAAAAACTAGGCCAATATGAAAATATTAGGCTGGTAAATCGCTGGTTGATCTGTGACTTTGGGTCATCTCTGAATAAATAGCGTTAGATATGGGGCCCGCTGGCAGATGAGGTTTCAGCCTCTTGAGCCAACCTCCCATTACTCATGGAAAGCAGCAACCTTTCCACCTTTAAAATTTCCCTCTGGAGCGTTACCAGCAAATCTCTAGTCTTGGTCTTTCCTCCTGCTTGAATTTTGCTGCAGAGGAAGTTCCTTGCCTTGGTGGTAGGCTCTGGAAAAGCCGGCGCTTTTCTCTGTGAGGTCTGGCTGGCCTCCAGGAATGCCATCCAGGCCTTCCCTCAGCAAGTTCCTTTGCATCTTTTGCTGCGATTTCTCTCTCTCCAGTAGCTGCCTGACCTCAGCAAATAATTTTTTCCGGATACCAAGTGAAGGTTTCTCTGATATCCGTGCCCAAAATGTGTCCCTGGATGGTGGGGGGGGAAGCAGGGTCAGTGGTTGGGTTGGATCATCTTCTTCCAGATGGCAAAGCAGTTGTTTCCCGCACACCCAGATCTGATTTCTTTTTTCCACCTCTTTTCCTCAACAGCTTATTAATCTGTTTTCATTAATCACACGGTGTCAAGGCTTGTGGGATTGTTTCTTTTTTTCCCCCTCCATCCTTTGGAAAGCTGCTCGCTCCTGCCTCCTCATATGGTAAAGCTGGGCCACTTGGTCACCTTTGAAGAAGAACAAGTGGCCAAATGCTGCGTGAAAGCAGCCCAGCCCGACCTTTGTTTATTAGAGGAAAAGCAGGAGGGGGGAGCGTTGCTATTTTTTCCCCTTCAGGGCTGGCAGAAATCCAGCTCTTGGCTTGGAGCAAGGAAAGCTGACGGGGCCGTGGGGCTGAGGAGCCACTTGTCATGTTAAAGAAGTCCCAGAGGGAGGGGAGGAAGGAGCCTTTTCTCCCTGTTGTCTTTCCGCAGCTCTTCAGGCTGCAGAAGCACAGATCATAAGGTGTCGGTGCCCTTTGCTGGACACTGTGACTTGGCAGCTGCTGTTTTGCTTCTCTCTTGCTGTTGAAATCCATGCTGGGGTATGAATGTCCCCACACCGTGTCCATATCCCGTGTTGCAATGACTCTTGCTCTTACTTCACGGCATCAAGGAATTGTCAGAGTCAGAAGGGACCTCTC
>VXBW01003496.1:613886-625571 GCA_013400375.1 Thinocorus orbignyianus | reverse complement strand
AAAAAAAAAAAAAAACACAAAAAGCAAAAGTTTTGGAATTAGCCCTGCTGAGAATGAGAGAGATTATTCGCTGTGTCTTATAAAGTTAGCAGAAACTTAGTCACAAGTTGCAGTAAAAATTGTTCAAAAAACCCATAGAGAAATAAATATTAGAGGCACTGTTCTTCTCAGTGTGTGTATGTATATGAAAACACGTGTATTTGTATATACATGTATACACACTCTACATTTAGCATATGAGGGACTTACAAGTAGCATCGCGTATATATGGAATTATATACTTTCTGGATTCTGTAGGGCTACTGAATACTTGATTAAAGCTTTCTGCCCCCAGTATGCAGTTAACATTAGTTGAGAAAAGTAATTTTTTCCTCCACAAGATGTCAGTATTTCCTACAGTTTATGTCATGGTAAGTTTGCTGGCAGCGATTATCCACAGTACCTTAAGAGGAATTCAGTTAATTAAAAATAAGAGGTGGTCAAACATGCAATTCAAAACATTCTGCTATTTAAAGAATTTGCCTTAATTGAAGAAATGAAGCTATTGACTCTGATTCTATAGACAACCCAACATTTTATCCTCTTATTTTCTCTGACATGACAAAAGATAGGACAGAGTTACCACAGAGAAATTGGATACCATGAACTGTGAAAAAATGAAAGTGCTGTTTGGAAAGTTTGGAAAGCTTCCCAAGAGCAAACATTAAGTTCCTGTTAGTATACTATATATTTTAAAATTATATGTGTGTGTATATATGCAAGAGCTACACATTCTGCCAACTCTGAAAGCAACTGTTTCTTTAAATACTAGTAGCTAAATAATGGTCATTGTCCCTATGCCCACAAGATGTCAGAGTTCACTTTAAAATGTAGTCATTGAAAAATAGGGGGGCAAATTCAGTCTTTGTCCATCAAGGTTTGCAATATTCATAAATACACGGTTTAACCAAAACCAGTGAAAATGTGCAGAGTAGCTGGTGCTCAACATAATAAACATGTCAGCATTCCCATGTGCAATCCAAGCATACACACTGACTTCATTTTATTTTT
Organism: Thinocorus orbignyianus; assembly: GCA_013400375.1. Classification (NCBI taxonomy): domain Eukaryota; kingdom Metazoa; phylum Chordata; class Aves; order Ciconiiformes; family Thinocoridae; genus Thinocorus; species Thinocorus orbignyianus. The sequence goes on along the minus strand of VXBW01003496.1, from coordinate 624,521 downwards.
TTACATGGAAGGACAGGTTTTGCCTTGATTCAGTTTCCCTTTGCTTCAGTGAGTTTGCATCACTGGATGCACCAACTTCAAGAGAGGTCATGGTTCTCTACCTTTTGGATACCCAGGTATCCAAACCAAATCGCAGCATTGTGTTGCTGTCATTGTCCAGTTAGTTCCAGTGAGAGTTTTCACACCGAAATATTGCAGATGGAGCAATGCTGTAATCATCTACCTTTTAGCCTGGTGTAAATGACTACCCAATCAATGGTCCTATCTATCTATGTCTAAACACACTCGTTCCTTTGCAATGATACGATCAAAAATGAAATTTTTGAAGAGAAGGATTCATTGGTTTCTTATTGGACCTCATTATTTAATATCGTATCTGGGTTTGTCAGACTGAGCGGCACATCATATATCTGTTACCCAGCTAACTTCAAGAGGGACCTGTGATCCATCACCTGTGTTCAAGCAAGCATCTCCAGGAATAATCCTTCCCTCCTTACACCAGCAAACACACCATCTCAGATACCACCGCAGCCAATGAAAGCTTTGTTTTCCTTAAGGCTACAGAATCAAAGCTGTGACGAGAACATGGCAGGTACTTGTAGCAATTAATCCACTGGAGGACACAGACTGTGTTTTGTTTGCAAGTTATCTCTGCGCGAGGCATGTTTGGAGGATCTGTTTGTTCTTTGAGATGGTTTGAACCTTTTGTTTCAATACAGGGATTATTTGGCAGCATTTCACTACCATTGGACAGCTGGGAATTGGTAATTTGCTATGCAGTTGGCAGGTTCACCAATTTGAGATTTTATCAGGCATTTGATGGTATCTGGCATATTTCTTCAAGCCTGTTTCTGATGAGGGTCTCAGATTCCTGTGAAACCTCTGCATGACTGAATGTCAGCTCACAAACAAAACAAAAAAAGCGCCCTTCTTTTGTTTTGAGAAAACACAGGGTTTTGTCAATATGATTTTTATTTTTTTTTTCCTGAACCAGTTTTTTCAACTATCAACATAGATGGTACCTCAGGGAGAAATCTCAGGCCATGCCACCTTTGCTACATCTACATGACTGTATATTAGTGCAGGCTGAACCGTCATTGTCCGCGGTGACTCTAAAAGAATTTCTAGTTAACCTGATTTCCGATTCTTAATTCTAGGTGAAGCCATTCCCAACCCAAAGGCAAAACTGGGATTTCTGGTTGGTTTAACCCCAAAAGGGGCCAGTTGCAGTGATTAGGTGGAGGAACGGTGTACCTTACAGTATTATGCTGGAGGATCAGAGCTTGTAGAAAACCTCTTGTGTTTTTTGTTATTTGTTCATTGTATTCAGTGAGCCAAGGGCCCTAAATTTCCTCTAAGCAATTCCGTGAAAAGAATAACAGCCTGGAGAAGCACCTAGATAAACACTGATGAGCTACATATAAACATGGGAATCTGTCTCTCTCCTTTAAAATGTCTTTCAGAACCTTGTTTACCAATATGCTTAAGGAACGTACCACTCTGCTCTACAGTCTGCAGTGTTTGCTTCTCAACAGCAGCTTCTCCTGAAGGTCCATGAAAGCTGCAAGATGAAGAAAGGCATTCTGAAGTATGGTTGTAAATACATGAGATGCAATATCTCCAAGTGCAGAGACGAACTTTGCAGAAAGCTTTCTGCTATTAAGAGGGTAGATAGAGTTTGCAGCAGAGTACACAGATATACTGCCACTACAGAGCAGAGATTGCAGATGACTTTGATTTAAATGACTGCTGTCAAATTTAGTAATCTTGATTTGTACAAAACCACCGTTGATTTTAACTGTGTTACAATTGGGAAAAAAAAAAATAAAGAAAAAAAATAAGAAAACCAACAGAACACAGTTCACAATTCTTTGTCTTATATTTCTCATTCACCTGCTAGCTCCTTTTAGGAACCTACTTTACATCTGACTTGTGAGGGACCTGACAAACGAGTGATAACTCCTGTCTCTAAAGTCCTAATCTCGGTAGAACTGTATCAGTTTTCACTACCTGTACATGTGGCATATAGTACTTAAGGAGCGAAAAAAGATGATCCAACCATTCATTTTGTACAGCTGTCTTAGAATCAGTTGCAATTTCTGCCCCTGCCCCAGGTTTCCATCGTGACTTTTTGGAGCTTAGGTCTGTGTAAATAAAATTGGTCATTTTCAGAGAAAAAAAAATAATTTAAAAGTAGAAATAGACACATAAAAATTTCTGAGAAGGTCAGATGCAATGATAATCTGTGTAACTCGATCATAGTTTTATGCTCCATGCTGGAGGTGGTCAAAGATACTCCTCCCACAGCAAAGACCAGAGCTGTGGTCTTCTAGTTCTCACCTGGCCCATCTCTCACACTTCTATTTTATAATTCAAATCAGCCCTTTATACTGATATTACTTAAACAACATGCAAGTTACAACTGAATTCAAGGAAGGAAACCTGTAAACTTAGCAGTTGATCCTATTCCCATTGAAGCCGGTGACTTTTGTAATTAATGATACAGAGGACCAGCATCGAGTCTCCACACCTTCCATTTTGCCACTTAAAAGCCGAAGAGAAAATGGAAGTAAATTCCCTTTACAAGCACACTCCTTTTCTCTTTGCTCACCTCACAGTAAAATTGAACATTCCCTGAAGAATGAGTAAACAACTAATTTGGGTTGAATAAAGTAGGAGCCTCAGAGGCAACCAAAGTCACTGTTATTTTTTTTTTTTAATCCAGCATTTCTTTGTGACAACACATTATGTCAGCCCTGCGAGCTCATTTGTCTGCTGCAGTTCTACTTTATCAGCCTGGAGTAAAAAGAATTTATATGTCTGGTTAGATAAAGTAAATGGAAACTCAGGACTCATTTGCTGTACTTTGATATATTTCACAAACCTGAGAGTACTGCATGTAACACTAGTTGCTATTTGTATATAAATATTGCACATTAGAAGATCTCTTAAAGCAATGTTTACCTTTATTTCTTCCCTTCCCACCTCCCCTGGTTGTGTGCTTATAGGTTTTCTGATTGGAAGACAAATGTCAAGCTTTCTGACTACATTCTTTTTCAGTCCAGGATGCTACCCTGAACAAGAATTCATCTTCATTGGTAGCTTGCTCGTCTGATAAAACAGAAGGAGATATTTTCCAGGAGTGCTGGATACTAATGCAGCTGAAGCTTATAACTGCAATAAGTTATTCTGTGCTGTGCAAGATGAGTTCTTAAAGATAGTTGATCATTGCCACCAACCAAATCTATCTTTGTTGTAATTTTGTTGGCTAGACTAGAAATACACTGGGGATGGTCCCTGAATCAGGTTTTATAGATTACGGGTTTTGTCAAATGTTTTAGTGTAAGGCTCCAAAAGCAAGAACAAAAAGGAACAACCGTCTGGAAGAATGGAGAAATGCTGGTCATCAGTGACCACTGAGTATTATGCTTCTGGTGGGACAGAAAGATTTAGTTGGTTTTTTTTTCTACTCTCACTGTGGGGAGCTATGTTCTCCCCATTTGAATTCTTACTAGGGTGATACACGGTTGAGGAACACTGCTTTACAGTTATACACAATTAGACAGTGACTTCTCCCTCTCCTGATCAGCTGAAATGTCATAGCACATCAGTGGGCACCTGCTATAAAGCAGGGGTAAGTATTTCTATTTACAATTTTTTTCTTCTGCCAACTGGTTTGGCAGGGGTAGGAGCAGGTCCCAGTGCAGGAGAAAGAATACTGCAAAAAGAAAGAGACTAGTTGGATTTTATCTTATTTCTCTCAACATACAAATGTAGTAGATGTTATTCTGAGACAACACTGTATTTATACCCATGTAGAACATACATAATAATACCTTTTTTTCCTTTTTTTTTTTTTTTTTTAGGGCCAACCTTTTATAAACATCCAATTGTCCTAGACCAGGAGCGTCAAGTAATATTGCAGCAAATAAAGTTGCAAGTATGTACCCCTTGCTTCCGAATGACACATGTATCAGTAAAACCTGGAATGTGCACTGGTAGCAGTGGATTCCTGTTTGGAGAAGCCAAACAGGACCTACCATCTCTCAAAGGCAGTCTATATAGGAAACCCAAAGGGAAGCTGGGTCCACAATAGATTTGACATGTTGATGGCCAGAATAGAACTGGGGAAAAGTAGTCAAACTGATAAAAGCTGTTGGGTCTTCATTTTTGAAAATAATAGTAAAAAATAATTTCAGGTGGAACCATACTGTTATTTTTGGTATTAAATGTAATAGTCACTTTACTTCTAGGAGTTTTAAATCTTTCTTCTTCTTCTTTTTTTTTTTCTTTTCTTTTCTACTTTCTGTGTATGTTTGTTTGTAGGCAAAATACGGTGCTTTGAAATGAAATGCCAGGAGTAAGAACTTGTTTAGAAAATGTGAAAGTATATACAGTGGCACATTCAAACTCTTTTTCTTAAATTTTCTTTCAGCCAAAGTCACTCACAAAATTTAATCTGAATTTACAAGTAGTTTCTCTTCCTCTGTACTCCAAAAGGAAAGCTTCATTTCTCACCAGATTTGTTGAGAACAAGCTCAAATTCAGAAATTTTTACTTCTGTGTAAAATTACACATCTTTTGGCAAGAAAGAAATCCTTATTCAGTATCTATGAATGCACCCGCTATTCTTGCTTGAATTGATATTTTCCCTAAATAAGAACATTTAGACATTTAGTAGCGTGCCTGAAATTGTCACCGTGAATTTGAGGATACTAGAGGCAGCATGGAAACATGTGAATCTAAACCCTTGGCCCATATAATATCAAGCCCATATAATTATCCTGCCAGCCCACGAGTGATGTTTAGAGAGTGGGGCCAGGGAGGAAGGGTCAGGAGCATGCACAGAGTGTGAAGGAAAGTTCTTCTCTTTCAAAGGAAGCATGAGCTACATCAGTGCATCCAAAGGCTGTAAGTGGATAAACTGAACAAATAAAACAAATAGGAAGTAACTCTCCTACAATGAACAAGTGTGTCCCAAGACAAACTGAAAACATTATTTGTGTTTGCAAGTATATCCATCCTGAGACAAATCCTACTTCCCAGTTACACCTTTCACACTGACTGGAACACAGTGAGTTCCAGCGCATGCAGCCAAGAAGATGCATGAGAAAGAGGAATAATTTTAATCAGAAAGTGCCAGGTTGTTGCTCCATCCCACACTGCCTTGAGTGAAAATGAGAACCATGGTTGGCCTGTTCTGTGGGGAGCCTAATCTGATTGTCATATTCTCAGAATGCATCCTGGTACATGCCCTGGAAGGCAGAGAGGTAGAGAACATGTCTGTGATTCTGCCGCAAATATGAGGGTTGTGGTTAATCATGTGTCACTCCAAGATTTAAGATCTTCTGGGCACGTATGGCATCCCATGCACAATGACTTAGTGTTATTTTTTCTTTTAAAAACAAATTTTAAAAATTGTTTCCCAAGTTAGGCAGCAGGTTAGGTCCAGCTGGACTTTAGGTCTGAGATGTTGAAATGACAGCTTGTTGATCAAGTTTTTCAACAGATGATAATCAGTGCATTTGGCAAAGTTGGAGCTGTCTTATAGGTGAGATCTCCAAAATATTTGCACTAGTATGAAAAATTCCAAGCCACCATGTACTCGAATTCTGAGTCAAGTCACTACTATCTGAGACATGAAAAATGTAGAGTGAAAAGAAATACCAAGATCCTTCCATTCCCAGTCTGTCAATCATATTTTTATTCTCATAGTCTCACATGATGGATTAAGAAATTTTTAAAATGAGAGTTCGTCTGAAATCTCAGAAGCTTAGCTAAAATCCCAGAAGCTTAGAAGACCCACCACAAAACCAGAGGTATTAGCAGATGTCTTTTATTGACAGTTTTACTGCTTTGAATCTCCAAGGTGAAAAAATTCTCTTGAAGTTATGAGAATGACTCACTTTTTTTTTTCTTTCAAGTCACTGGCCAAACTCAAAATAGAAAATTATTTATTTTGATTTGTGTTGGATGAAATTCTCTAAGATGCATATTTTGGTGCTTTTAGGAGTATTTTTGGAGTTGAGAGTCTGGAAAAGGCGAATCAATGCAAATTCACAAAAATAATTTAGAAGTTTCCTTTTGTGTGGAGTACATTTTCTAATGAAACAAAAATAAAATAAAAATTTACCTGGTCCTATAAACAATCCCATTTAACAGACAGGAAAAATTAAATATATAATGTACACAAGGTTCCATATCAACAGTATTTTCAGCTCCACTGGACAGCCCAAATAAGACTGTAGCTAATATATCAATCTTCCTACAGCAGATTGTACACCAGAGAGTTATCAGATTTCTTCAATCTGTATAATATTAACCCAGTTTTATTTTAATCTAGTATTGCTGAGTGTATGCACATATCTGCATAATAATAAATACAAATGTTCTGTGCATATGCACTTGGTTATTGGTGAAGTATCAGTATCCTTCACGTTTTCAATTTCTGTCCCCTTCACCCTGTGCTGATATCAAGTAGCCTGCATTACAGAGACAAATTCCCTGCAAGATTATTATATTCTTTTAAATATCTTTTCAAAACGGCAAAGCCCCAGAAATTTACTTCAATTCCTGGGGGAGGAAAACGCCAAAAAATCCCCAGACAACTTGCTAAAGAGAGTTAAAGGGAAATTAGAACTAAGAAACAGATGACAAACTTCTGAGTCAATGGGAGAGGGTTCAATAGTAAACTGGGCAGTGGGGCTTAAATGGGCGTAAGTTTAAGACCATGCTTTAATATCGTGGTCTGTTTCTCACTGTCCTGGTTCCACCCTATGCTGTGTCTCACTTACACTTGCACAAAAGGAATGTAGAATGCAAGGTAGTCCAACCCTCTGTATACAGGTTTCACAACAGATGAGCTTCCAATTTATTCAGTTGTTTCACTAATTACCCAAGTTGATCACCTGCTCATTCTGATTCAGTCTCCACAGCAATGAATGATAAAAACACAATAAAAGCTTGCTAATACTAATGCTTTTCTTTTTCTCGTGGTCAGTATGAATTAACCTATATACAGCCTTGGAAAATACAGGCCAACATGTCTCTATGAAAATTTCAGCAGCAAAATGGTGTGTTTTGCCAGAGAGCATCTATGAGGAAATTAAAAACCTGAAGAGTACTTCTATCATTGATAGGAATTTTGTCCCTCGTCTGAATTAGTGAAGGAGGATTGTAATTCTCATTGGTGTTTTCCAGTCAGTGAAATTCTGCAAGGAGTTTACAGTTTCTTTGTATTTTTGGAAATGGCCTCTGAGAACACTCTTAATCTTTTTTTAAAGGCAGCTAAAATAGAGAAAAAAGCTGGAACAAGCAATCTGATAATTCATTTGTGCAATCTCTTCCACCATGAACAGGCCAAATCCATGGCAGCTGTTCTGTAAAGGACACACTTAGGAGGGTCCACGTGGCATGGCAAGAGAAGTGGACAACTGCTGCAAAAACTATGTATTTTCATATCTGTATGCATTATCTCAGCTCTTATTTTTACATAAAGAAAGCCAACCTTGAAAATTAAGTAGGAAACATACTCAGAAGAGGCAGATTATCACTCTGTTTATGAGGCTGTCTTTTTTAAGTGGTTGGAATGAAGTGAATTATGGAAGTTACCTGTGACACTTTCAGTTTCAGTCCTCCTCGTCTCTAACAGATAAAAGGTTTCAGAATCAGTATTGTCTATGTATTTTCATAGTTTTTTATAGGTTTACATGCTGCAGCAATTTTCCATCTTGCTTTTCCCTGCCTGAGGTCCCTAATAGGAGACCTCATATGGGGTCTCTCTAACATGCCACCAGTTTCAATGAAACTTTGAGCATTTCAATACACTTGAAGTTTCTCCCTATTACATTTGGCTGATGCTTTTTTTAAGACTGAAAGTCTTTGAAAAGAAAAGAAGGTTTGGAACGGAAAGAGTGACAGAGGTATACAATCAGCTGAAGTTATTTTTTTTTAGGTACACAACAAAAATAAACCACTATTAATTCTTTTTATCTGCAGGTCTCCACATCTCTATTTCTTCAGTGTAGAAGAACTCTTTACTGCATGAGAAGATCCTCAGGTACTCCTGATGTTGATACTTCTCTATTTCACTGGCATCAAGAACTGTTCTTCACCTCCTCGAAGATGTCTCCTAGCTCCTTCCTGCATTGCTGGAAGAGAACTCTTTTCTGTCTCATGGATGTACTAAAGGAGTTGTCTTTCTCTGTAGCTACTCCAGCATGGGGCCATGCCTTCATCTCCCTGCCTCAGTGTGTTCTGTGCATCTTCCTTCCATGATTTTTTATAATAAATTACTTTAGCAATAGAGTAATGTTGCCGCTTAAGAAAAATTGAGATTTTGCCACTGCCTAGAAAGTTGTTCAGAGTCTGAAACTCACTCAGGGATGTTATAATGTTTTGGGGCAACCGTGCTAACAGACTTGAACATTTGCTTTGTATGGTCCCTACAAGTCTCACGGCCAAAACTGTAAATTCCCTCTCTGGCAGGGGGGACAGGCGACTGGTGTCTGACTCCTGGCAGACATTCTAGCACTTCGATGACTTGTTCTGACAATTGCCGCACACTATGCATGTGTAATGACCTTGGCGTTTCAGGAGCTTTTTAAGGTTTATTGAAAGGTCATAGATTGGAAAATTGCCCTCTCGACTCATTGTTTCAAAAAATGAAATCAGATGAGAAGATCTAACAGAATCAGATCATGCCAAATTAAACTACCGCAATCTATTCATCTTCCTTTGGGTTCTTCCAACCTCCTGGTAAGCAATAACCAATACTAGACATCTAGGCAAATAAGGTACTTTTATTAAGTCATGAACACATGAGAACATAAAATTGGCATTTTAGTAATCTATGCTCATCTTGGGAAAGAGAAGGAAGAATCTTCAACCTCAAAACGATTCACCAGCTTCAGTCAATGGAAAAAAAGCCCTGAAACCTCTTTCTTAGAACACATATCTTTTTGCAATGCCTGCAGATATGCCCAGGGAATCAATCAGAAAGATCTGTGTAGGTCTGATTCAGAGCAATAGAGCGGTGGCTAATACCAGGTAGAGCATCCGAGCAAGTATGCTATTTTCAGGTTTTGTTTGCTTTTTACCTTTTTACTCCTTAGTTTTGCAACTTACATTATTCTGCATGGCAACTTCATCACTGTCAGTGAGACTGGAAACAGTCCCACAGGTCTGCATGACCTCGCTACCACATGTGCAAGAGGGAGTTAAATGTCATATTCATAATGGTCAGATTTTTTTAATTGTGGTGTTCTGTTTTTTTTTTTTTTTCTGAGAAAAAAGGAAGGCAGGAAGGAAGGCAGGCAGATAAAGTTTGGTCAGAAACTATGACTCTAATATTTTGGGTTTGAACTAACACTTGCTACTCAGTGAACATCTGGTATTTTTTGAATTTATTATTCTTATATCTATATTTATGGAATTTATTATTCAGTATAGATACTTAGAACATATTCTATTTAAGCTGATGAAAATATTAAACACAAATGAAAAATTATATTTTTTGGTTCTGGTGACCTTGTTTTTTAAAATGTCGCAAATTTAGCCCTATTTTCAAAAGTAAATGTTGCTTTTATTTGTGTAAAGTTTGAAACATTTCATTTTTTGAAAAATATTAATAATAAAAATAAGAACCTTTGAATTTATACATTTATATTCGTATATAAAACTCTCTCAAGTTTCTTAATTTTGGAGATTGAAGGTGACTGTTGAATCAAATTCAGTCCATATTATATATGAACAAATCCATATTGTAATTTTCATATTTTCATGAAAACCAGTTGCTGAGTTTTTTCTAACTACTTTTTTTCTAACCGCTCTTTTCTAACAACATTTATCTCTTGCGGTTTCAGGCATTCTTTTTCTCCCTGTATGCTCTGTAAGCAGAGAATGCTTTGTTGATTTAAGGCTGATAATTGTTTATCTGTAGGACCCTAAATCTAAATTCATTTTCTTTCCTTATATATGAAACATTTTAATATTGCACTTAATCTAAAATCCCCTAAGTGACCTCAGTAATTATTCTGCAATGGTAAACGGGTGTTCTTAGTGATCTGTATTTGTTTATTCTCTTTTCTAACTCTCAGTCGTTGACTTCTCTGAACAATGTACTAGTTTTCCCAGTAACTGTGAGTCACTACAGAGATGCAGAATTATCTTGCCAGTATAGATTCAACTACAAAGGTATACATTATTTCTTAGCTCTATAAACTGTGAGTAGATTTTTTTTTCCAGGCTCTTATATTCTTATTTTATGCTTTATTGCTCTGGTGGCAAATTTTAATTTATTTTTATTTCCAGTGTTTTATTGTGTTTGCACTCAACTGAGTTAGAGACCAGAATGGGTGATTGTTATACAGTAGTTTACTTTTAAAAGAAATAGGGCTTCTCAAGCAGCTAATACAGGAAGATGTATCACCAGCTTGAATAATTGTGACAACCATAGACGGTATCAGTGCCTGTTTGTTTGCACAATACCCTACTGCATTAAGAAAGCCATCCCAGCTGTCTTGGGCTCTGGAGTCACCCATTTCATCACTTGACACTGCAGCAGATGTTATGGATTGATAACAGACTTCACTTCATTCACTCCACATCTAAGATTACCTCTGGAAAAAAAAAAAA